>JAVJIX010000115.1:1235000-1442500 GCA_036785185.1 Paratrypauchen microcephalus | reverse complement strand
TCTGGTCTGGTCTCTGGTCTCTGGTCCGGTCTCTGGTCTGGTTTCTCCTTCACAGTTTCAGAGTCCAGGTCGGAGTCTCTGTTCGGTCTAAAAATATCCGTCTCTAAATCCTGTGATCAACATTCCACTGGAAAAACTCTGAGACCAAAGTTTAAAGTCACACTGTGGAACATTCCAGACAGAACAGTGACGTATCCATGGAAACAAGCAGGTGACAGACCTCTAAACAAAAAGTTACACAGTGTTAAAATGTTTTCCGCTATACCTCCTTGTCTCCCTGGAGATGTTTGATGAACATCAGAACATCTGAACATCCGAACATCTGAACATTAGAACATCCGAACATCATTAGCATTACCGTTAGCGTTAGCAGTACCATTACCATTAGCATTATCATTACCGTTAGCGTTACCGTTATTGTTAGGATTACCGTTATCGTTAGCATTACCATTAGCATTATCATTATCGTAGCATCACCGTTAGCATTACCATTATTGTTAGCATTACCGTTAGCGTTACCGTTATTGTTAGGATTACCATTACCATTACCGTTAGCATTACCATTATCGTAGCATCACCATTAGCATTACCATTACCGTTAGCATTACCATTATCGTAGCATCACCATTAGCATTACCATTATTGTTAGCATTACCATTAGCATTACTATTACCGTTATCTTTAGCATTACCATTACCATTAGAATTACTGTTAGCATTAACATTACCGTTAGCATTACCATTATCGTTAGCATTGCCATTAGCATTACCACTGTCATTAGCATTATTTGTAGCATTATCATTAGCGTTAGCATTAGCCCACAGTTTTCCAGTGAGTCTTTTTCTTTTTCTTTCTTTTAGTTGAAAATCAATCTTGGACATGCACGTTCGTGCTGATCACAGGAAAATCAATCACTTCACTTTTTTGTGCTAATGTTTACACTGTGTCTCCATGGTAACAGCTTAACATTCCACCATACACATGTACGAGGGTTTAGAACACCCCAAGCACGATGTCCCTGCAAAGTCAAAGTCACAACATTCCCACTCTGGAATCCAACCCGGGACCTTGTTGTGGTTGGAGTGAGAATGTTCCAGAGTGTGGCTTTTGGTTTTCCTTTGGCTGTGACCCAGAGTCACATTTCAAACAACAACTTCTCTTTTTTTATACAAACTCTCTGTTCTTTTCCTCCCTCTCTCCCTGTGTCTCTCTCTCTCTATTCTTTATTCTTTTCCCCTCTCTCTCTCTCTCTGTTCTTTTCTCTCTCCCTCTCTCTCTCCCTCTGTTCTTTCCTTCTCTCACTTTCTCTTTTTCCTTCCCTCCCTCTCTCCCTCCTCTCTCTTTTCTTTTTCCCTCTCTCTCACTTTCTCTCCCCCCCTCTCTCTCTCTGTTCTCTCTCTCCCTCCCTCTGTTCTTCCTCCCCCCTCTCTCTCTGTTCTCCCCCTCTCTCTCTCTCTGTCCTTTTTCCCTCTCTCTCTTCTCTCTGTTCTTTTCCTCCTTCTCTCTCTCTGTTCTTTTTCCCTCCCTCTCTCTTCTCTCTCTCTTTATTTTTTTATTTTTCCCTCTCTCTGTGTGTTCTTTTTCCCTCTCTCTCCCTCTCTCTCTGTTCTTTTCTCTCTCCCTCTCTCTTGCTCTCCCTCTGTTCTTTCCTTCTCTCACTTTCTCTTTTTCCCTACCTCCCTCTCTCCCTCCTCTCTCTGTTCTTTCCCCCTCTCCTTCTCTCTTTCTCTCTCTCTGTTCTTTTTCCCTCCCTCTCTCTTCTCTTCTCTTCTCTTCTCTTCTCTTCTCTCTCTCTGTTCTTTTCCCATCCCTCTCTCTCTCTTCTCCCTCCTCTCTCTGTTCTTTTTCCTCTCTCTCTCTCTCCCTCTGCTCTTTCCTTCTCTCACTTTCTCTTTTTCCCTCCCTCCCTCTTTCTGCCCCCCCTCCCTCTCTCTCCCTCTCTCTGTTCTTTTTCCCCCCTCCCTCTCTCTCTCCCTCTCTCTGTTCTTTTTCCCTCCCTCCCTCGTTCCCTCTCTCTCTCTTTCCCTCTCTCTGTTCTTTTTCCCTCCCCCCCTCTCTCCCTCTCCCTCTCTCTCTCTTTCCCTCTCTCTGTTCTTTTTCCCTCTCTCCCTCTTTCCCTCTCTCTGTTTTCTCTTCTCATGTTTCTTCAAATTTGTTGCACAAATATTTCTCCTGTTTTTCTTCAGAGTTTATTTAACCTGGACGTTCTTCAGACTCCAGACCTGGTCCGGGTCCAGACCTGGTCCGGGTCCAGACCTGGTCCGGGTCCAGACCTGGCCCGGGTCCAGACCTGGCCCGGGTCCAGAACCGTGACCCGAACTCCCCGATATGGAACAGAAGTGGCGCAGAATGTCGGGCGAGGGTTTGTGTGAAAGAATGTCAAAGAAAATAAAGAAAAAGTCCAGCCCAAACAACACGGAGGCTTCCTTGGTAACGGGCGGGTGTTTGTTGTGGTTACAGTCGCTATGGAAACGGTAAAAGGAAGTGAAACGGGGGCGGACACGGGCGGATGCCGAAACGATTTCCTTTTAAAGAAGAAAAAGTTTCCCTCATTTGGATCAAAAATATGTGAGAAGAACTAAACCAGGACTAAACCAGGACTAAACCAGGACTAAACCAGGACTAAACCAGGTCTAAACCAGGACTAAACCAGGACTAAACCAGGTCTAAACCAGGACTAAACCAGGACTAAACCAGGTCTAAACCAGGACTAAACCAGGTCTAAACCAAGACTAAACCAGGACTATACCAGGACTAAACCAGGACTAAACCAGGTCTAAACCAGGACTAAACTGGGACTAAACCAGGATTAAACCAGGATTAAACCAGGACTATACCAGGACTAAACCAGGACTAAACCAGGTCTAAACCAGGACTAAACTGGGACTAAACCAGGACTAAACCAGGATTAAACCAGGACTATACCAGGACTATACCAGGACTAAACCAGGACTATACCAGGACTAAACCAGGACTAAACCAGGTCTAAACCAGGACTAAACCAGGACTATACCAGGACTAAACCAGGACTATACCAGGACTAAACCAGGACTAAACCAGGTCTAAACCAGGACTAAACCAGGATTAAACCAGGACTATACCAGGACTAAACCAGGACTATGCCAGGACTAAACCAGGACTAAACCAGGACTAAACCAGGACTATACCAGGACTAAACAAGGACTATACCAGGACTAAACCAGGTATAAACCAGGACTAAACCAGGACTAAACCAGGACTATACCAGGACTATACCAGGACTATACCAGGACTAAACCAGGACTATACCAGGACTAAACCAGGACTATACCAGGACTAAACCAGGTATAAACCAGGACTATACCAGGTCTAAACCAGGACTAAACCAGGTCTAAACCAGGATTAAACCAGGACTAAACCAGGTCTGAACCAGGACTAAACCAAACCAGGACTATACCAGGGTTAAACCAAGATTAAACCAGGATTAAACCAGGACTAAACCAGGTCTGAACCAGGACTAAACCAAACCAGGATTAAATCAGGACTATACCAGGATTAAACCAGGATTAAACCAGGACTAAACCAGGTCTGAACCAGGACTAAACCAAACCAGGACTAAACCAGGACTATACCAGGATTAAACCAGGATTAAACCAGGACTATACCAGGACTAAACCAGGTATAAACCAGGAATAAACCAGGACTATACCAGGACTAAACCAGGTATAAACCAGGACTAAACCAGGACTAAACCAGGACTATACCAGGATTAAACCAAGATTAAACCAGGATTAAAGCAGGACTAAACCAGGTCTGAACCAGGACTAAACCAAACCAGGATTAAATCAGGACTAAACCAGGATTAAACCAGGATTAAACCAGGACTAAACCAGGTCTAAACCAGGACTATACCAAGACTAAACCAGGACTATACCAGGACTAAACCAGGACTAAACCAGGACTATACCAGGACTAAACCAGGACTATACCAGGACTAAACCAGGACTAAACCAGGTCTAAACCAGGACTAAACCAGGTCTAAACCAGGTCTGAACCAGGACTAAACCAGGACTATACCAGGATTAAACCAGGATTAAACCAGGACTAAACCAGGTCTGAACCAGGACTAAACCAAACCAGGATTAAATCAGGACTATACCAGGACTAAACCAAACCAGGACTAAACCAGGACTATACCATGATTAAACCAGGACTAAACCAGGTCTGAACCAGGACTAAACCAAACCAGGATTAAATCAGGACTATACCAGGACTAAACCAAACCAGGACTAAACCAGGACTATACCATGATTAAACCAGGACTATACCAGGACTAAACCAAACCAGGACTAAACCAGGACTATACCATGATTAAACCAGGACTATACCAGGACTAAACCAAACCAGGACTAAACCATGATTAAACCAGGACTAAACCAGGTCTAAACCAGGACTAAACCAGGTCTGAACAGGACTATACCAGGATTAAACCAGGACTAAACCAGGACTATACCAGGATTAAACCAGGATTAAACCTAGATTAAACCAGGATTAAACCAGGACTATACCAGGACTAAACCAAACCAGGACTAAACCAGGACTATACCAGGATTAAACCAGGACTATACCAGGACTAAACCAGGACTATACCAGGACTAAACCAGGTCTAAACCAGGACTAAACCAGGATTAAACCAGGACTAAACCAGGACTATGCCAGGACTAAACCAGGACTAAACCAGGACTATACCAGGACTAAACCAGGACTATACCAGGACTAAACCAGGACTAAACCAGGACTATACCAGGACTATACCAGGACTAAACCAGGACTATACCAGGACTAAACCAGGTATAAACCAGGACTAAACCAGGACTATACCAGGACTAAACCAGGACTAAACCAGGTCTAAACCAGGACTAAACCAGGTCTAAACCAGGACTATACCAGGTCTAAACCAGGACTAAACCAGGTCTAAACCAGGATTAAACCAGGACTAAACCAGGTCTGAACCAGGACTAAACCAAACCAGGATTAAATCAGGACTATACCAGGATTAAACCAGGATTAAACCAGGACTAAACCAGGTCTGAACCAGGACTAAACCAAACCAGGACTAAACCAGGACTATACCAGGATTAAACCAGGATTAAACCAGGACTATACCAGGACTAAACCAGGTATAAACCAGGAATAAACCAGGACTATACCAGGACTAAACCAGGTATAAACCAGGACTAAACCAGGACTAAACCAGGACTATACCAGGATTAAACCAAGATTAAACCAGGATTAAACCAGGACTAAACCAGGTCTGAACCAGGACTAAACCAAACCAGGATTAAATCAGGACTATACCAGGATTAAACCAGGATTAAACCAGGACTAAACCAGGTCTAAACCAGGACTAAACCAGGACTATACCAAGACTAAACCAGGACTATACCAGGACTAAACCAGGACTAAACCAGGACTATACCAGGACTAAACCAGGACTAAACCAGGTCTAAACCAGGACTAAACCAGGACTAAACCAGGTCTGAACCAGGACTAAACCAGGACTATACCAAGATTAAACCAGGATTAAACCAGGACTAAACCAGGTCTGAACCAGGACTAAACCAAACCAGGATTAAATCAGGACTATACCAGGACTAAACCAGGACTATACCATGATTAAACCAGGACTATACCAGGACTAAACCAAACCAGGACTAAACCAAGATTAAACCAGGACTATACCAGGACTAAACCAGGACTAAACCAGGTCTAAACCAGGTCTGAACCAGGACTATACCAGGATTAAACCAGGACTAAACCAGGACTATACCAGGATTAAACCAGGACTAAACCTAGATTAAACCAGGACTAAACCAGGATTAAACCAGGACTATACCAGGACTAAACCAAACCAGGACTAAACCAGGACTATACCAGGATTAAACCAGGACTAAACCAGGACTATACCAAGACTATACCAGGACTAAACCAGGATTAAACTAGGACTAAACTAGGACTAAACCAGGATTAAACCAGGACTATACCAGGATTAAACTAGGACTAAACCAGGATTAAACTGGGACTAAACCAGGATTAAACTAGGACTAAACCAGGATTAAACCGGGACTATACTAGGACTATACCTGGTCTAAACCAAGATTAAACCAGGACTGCATGTCCTGGTTCAGTGCAGGCTTAGTCCAGGTTAATCCAGGTTTAGTCCAGGTTTTTTGTCTGGCAGTCAGTCTGACTTCGGGTGTATTTCTCCTTCTGAACAGACGTGTTTTTGGTCATTAGAATGTCTGGAATAATAATCGATCAGCTGATAAGGCAATATATTGATCAGGGGTTGACACAGGGGGAGATTGTATTACGTCTTTTAATTCGGGATCATTTCAGGATTAGTCCTCGGCGCCTCCGCAGAAGACTGGCCCGGCTTCGTCTTTACTGATGGAGATACAGAGTTTTCTCCAGATCACGGAATAACTTTTTTTTTTCTCAAAATCACTAATTAATTGTGTCGTTTTCTCAAGATCTCCAGTTAATTTTCTCGTTATTAAGGTGGAAAATAATCATTACGAACATGGCCTCTGTGGGCTTCCGTAGTATTATTACTTTCAAATAATATACAGAAATTGCATGAATAATACATTTAAAAACTGTATGTTATTAAAAAAATAATCTATATATATGTTTTTTAAATGTATTTATTTATGTCTTTTTTGGGCTTGAGAACACAGTGGGATTGACACCGAGAAATGCCAAATATTTTTCGAGCGGCAGCGGTGACCTCATCGTCGAGTCATTTCTGGTTTTTCTTGTTGATTCTTTCGTTCATTGTCTCATCTCCTCTCGTCTGTCCACATTCTGTCCCTCCTCCTCCTCGTCTTCCTCTGTCCTCCTCCTCTGTCCTCGCTCCTCTGTCCTCGCTCCTCTGTCCTCCTCCTCTGTCCTCGTCTTCCTCTGTCCTCGCTCCTCTGTCCTCCCCCTCTGTCCTCGCTCCTCTGTCCTCCTCCTCTGTCCTCCCCCTCTGTCCTCGCTCCTCTGTCCTCGCTCCTCTGTCCTCCCCCTCTGTCCTCCTCCTCTGTCCTCGCTCCTTTGTCCTCGCTCCTCTGTCCTCCTCCTCTGTCCTCCTTCTCTGTCCTCCTCCTCTGTCCTCCTCCTCTGTCCTCGCTCCTCTTTCCTCGCTCCTCTGTCCTCGCTCCTCTGTCCTCGCTCCTCTGTCCTCCCCCTCTGTCCTCGCTCCTCTGTCCTCCTCCTCTGTCCTCGCTCCTTTGTCCTCGCTCCTCTGTCCTCCTCCTCTGTCCTCCCCCTCTGTCCTCGCTCCTCTGTCCTCCTCCTCTGTCCTCCTCCTCTGTCCTCCTCCTCTGTCCTCGCTCCTCTGTCCTCCTCCTCTGTCCTCCTCCTCTGTCCTCGCTCCTCTTTCCTCGCTCCTCTGTCCTCGCCCCTTTGTCCTCACTCCTCTGTCCTCCTCCTCTGTCCTCCTCCTCTGTCCTCCCCCTCTGTCCTCGCTCCTCTGTCCTCGCTCCTCTGTCCTCGCTCCTCTGTCCTCGCTCCGCTGTCCTCCTCCTCTGTCCTCGTCTTCCTCTGTCCTCGCTCCGCTGTCCTCCTCCTCTGTCCTCGTCTTCCTCTGTCCTCGCTCCTCTGTCCTCCTCCTCTGTCCTCGCTCCTCTGTCCTCGCTCCTCTGTCCTCGCTCCTCTGTCCTCGCTCCGCTGTCCTCGCTCCTCTGTCCTCGTCTTCCTCTGTCCTCGCTCCTCTGTCCTCCTCCTCTGTCCTCCTCCTCTGTCCTCGTCTTCCTCTGTCCTCGCTCCTCTGTCCTCCTCCTCTGTCCTCCTCCTCTGTCCTCCTCCTCTGTCCTCCTCCTCTGTCCTCGTCTTTCTCTGTCCTCCTCCTCTGTCCTCCTCCTCTGTCCTCCTCTGTCCTCTGTCCTCCTCCTCTGTCCTCCTCCTCTGTCCTCCTCCTCTGTCCTCCTCCTCTGTCCTCCTCTGTCCTCTGTCCTCCTCCTCTGTCCTCCCCCTCTGTCCTTGCTCCTCTGTCCTCGCTCCTCTGTCCTCACTCCTCTGTCCTTCTCCTCTGTCCTCGCTCCTCTGTCCTCCTCCTCTGTCCTCTGTCCTCCTCCTCTGTCCTCCTCCTCTGTCCTCGCTCCTCTGTCCTCACTCCTCTGTCCTCCTCCTCTGTCCACCTCCTCTGTCCTCGTCTTCCTCTGTCCTCGCTCCTCTGTCCTCCCCCTCTGTCCTCCTCCTCTGTCCTTATCCTCTGTTCTCGCTCCTCTGTCCTCTGTCCTCGCTCCTCTGTCCTCCTCCTCTGTCCTCCCCCTCTGTCCTCCTCCTCTGTCCTCCTCCTCTGTCCTCCCCCTCTGTCCTCCTCTGTCCTTGCTCCTCTGTCCTCCTCCTCTGTCCTCTCCTCTCCTCTGTCCTTTCCTCTGTCCTCTCCCTCTCCTCTGTCCTCTCCCTCTGTCCTCGCTCCTCTGTCCTCGCTCCTCTGTCCTCCTCTGTCCTCGTCTTCCTCTGTCCTCGCTCCTCTGTCCTCCCCCTCTGTCCTCCTCCTCTGTCCTCCCCCTCTGTCCCCCTCCTCTGTCCTCCTCCTCTGTCCTCCTCCTCTGTCCTCGCTCCTCTGTCCTCCCCCTCTGTCCTCCTCTGTCCTCGCTCCTCTGTCCTCCTCCTCTGTCCTCGCTCCGCTGTCCTCGCTCCTCTTTCCTCGCTCCTCTGTCCTCCTCCTATCTCCTCGCTCCTCTGTCCTCCTCCTCTGTCCTCGCTCCTCTGTCCTCGCTCCTCTGTCCTCGCTCCTCTGTCCTCGCTCCTCTGTCCTCCTCCTCTGTCCTCCTCCTCTGTCCTTCTCCTCTGTCCTCGCTCCTCTGTCCTCGCTCCTCTGTCCTCCTCCTCTGTCCTTCCCCTCTGTCCTCGCTCCTCTGTCCTCGCTCCTCTGTCCTCGCTCCTCTGTCCTCGTCTTCCTCTGTCCTCGCTCCTCTGTCCTCCCCCTCTGTTTTCCTCCTCTGTTCTCGCTCCTCTGTCCTCCCCCTCTGTTTTCCTCCTCTGTTCTCGCTCCTCTGTCCTCCCCCTCTGTCCTCGCTCCTCTGTCCTCCTCCTCTGTCCTCCCCCTCTGTCCTCCTCCTCTGTCCTCCTCCTCTGTCCTCGCTCCTCTGTCCTCCCCCTCTGTCCTCCTCTGTCCTTGCTCCTCTGTCCTCCCCCTCTGTCCTCCTCCTCTGTCCTCCTCCTCTGTCCTCCTCCTCTGTCCTCGCTCCTCTGTCCTCCCCCTCTGTCCTCCTCTGTCCTCGCTCCTCTGTCCTCCTCCTCTGTCCTCGCTCCGCTGTCCTCGCTCCTCTTTCCTCGCTCCTCTGTCCTCCTCCTCTGTCCTCGCTCCTCTGTCCTCGCTCCTCTGTCCTCGCTCCTCTGTCCTCCCCCTCTGTTTTCCTCCTCTGTCCTTATCCTCTGTTCTCGCTCCTCTGTCCTCCCCCTCTGTCCTCGCTCCTCTGTCCTCCTCCTCTGTCCTCCCCCTCTGTCCTCCTCCTCTGTCCTCCTCCTCTGTCCTCGCTCCTCTGTCCTCCCCCTCTGTCCTCCTCTGTCCTTGCTCCTCTGTCCTCCCCCTCTGTCCTCCTCCTCTGTCCTCCTCCTCTGTCCTCCTCCTCTGTCCTCGCTCCTGTCCTCCCCCTCTGTCCTCCTCTGTCCTCGCTCCGCTGTCCTCGCTCCTCTTTCCTCGCTCCTCTGTCCTCCTCCTCTGTCCTCGCTCCTCTGTCCTCGCTCCTCTGTCCTCCTCCTCTGTCCTCGCTCCTCTGTCCTCCTCCTCTGTCCTCGCTCCTCTGTCCTCGCTCCTCTGTCCTCCTCCTCTGTCCTCGCTCCTCTGTCCTCCTCCTCTGTCCTACTCCTCTGTCCTCGCTCCTCTGTCCTCGCTCTTCTGTCCTCCCCCTCTGTCCTCGCTCCTTTGTCCTCCTCCTCTGTCCTCCTCCTCTGTCCTCCTTCTCTGTCCTCGCTCCTCTGTCCTCGCTCCTCTGTCCTCGCTCCTCTTTCCTCGCTCCTCTGTCCTCGCTCCTCTGTCCTCCTCCTCTGTCCTCCCCCTCTGTCCTCCTCTATCCTCGCTCCTCTGTCCTCGCTCCTCTTTCCTCGCTCCTCTGTCCTCACTCCTCTTTCCTCGCTCCTCTGTCCTCGCTCCTCTGTCCTCCTCCTCTGTCCTCGCTCCTCTTTCCTCGCTCCTCTGTCCTCGCTCCTCTGTCCTCGCTCCTCTTTCCTCGCTCCTCTGTCCTCGCTCCTCTGTCCTCGCTCCTCTGTCCTCCTCCTCGTTCCTCGCTCCTCTGTCCTCTCTCCTCTGTCCTGTGTCCTGTGTCCTCGCTCCTCTGTCCTGTGTCCTCTGTCCTCTCTCCTCTGTCCTGTGTCCTCTGTCCTGTGTCCTCTGTCCTGTGTCCTGTGTCCTCTGTCCTGTGTCCTCTGTCCTCTCTCCTCTGTCCTGTGTCCTCTGTCCTGTGTCCTCTGTCCTGTGTCCTGTGTCCTCTGTCCTGTGTCCTCTGTCCTCTGTCCTCTGTCCTGTGTCCTCTGTCCTCTCTCCTCTGTCCTCTGTCCTCTGTCCTCTGTCCTGTGTCCTCTGTCCTCTGTCCTGTGTCCTCTGTCCTGTGTCCTCTGTCCTCTGTCCTCTGTCCTGTGTCCTCGCTCCTCTGTCCTCCTCCTCGGTCCTCGCTCCTCTGTCCTCCTCCTCTGTCCTGTGTCCTGTGTCCTCGCTCCTCTGTCCTGTGTCCTCGCTCCTCTGTCCTGTGTCCTCTGTCCTGTGTCCTCTGTCCTGTGTCCTGTGTCCTGTGTCCTCTGTCCTGTGTCCTCTGTCCTCTGTCCTGTGTCCTCGCTCTCACACTGGGCCTTTTGTTTTCCGAGTTTCAGACTGGGAGGAGACAGAGGTGTGAGCGGGACGCCACATTCACATATTTCTCTTCTGTTTTCTTTCTTCAGAATGTTCCAGTGTCTGAGGAGTCAAATATTTTAACTTTTTAAATACAAGTCAAAAAATCTGCACGAAGCGACACCAGAAACACGAGAAATGAATAAGAAAAATACCTCGTAGAAAAGTTTGGACATCGCTGACACAATTCCCTTTAAATATATAAATATAAATATAATAACATAGTCCTTCTCCTAATATGGAACTCCTGTAACTGCTGGCTTCTGTGAGCTTCATTTGACTGGAGGCGACCGCTGTGGGAGACGTCACACTCACTCCGTCCACTAAATATGAGCAAAAGTAAGTTTTAAACAGTTAGCAGATCAAATTAAAAAAAAATAAAACAAAATGGAAAAAAGAAGAATATAAAATAAGAAAATTACAATAAATAAATAGAATAAAAATAAATAAATTCTTTAAAAAAGTACATTTTTCACATGTAAAAAAAAGAGGAAAGAAATGTTGTCACTGTTAAATGCAGTTTTGGGGTAAGTGTGCACTTTTTTTATGGAAAAAGAAGAAAATTAAGTACAAAAATTACAATAAATAAATAGAATAAAAATAAATTAATGAATTAAAAAAGTAAATTTTTAACATACAAAAAAAAGGAATGAAATATTGTCCCACACAATATTAAATGCATTTTTGAGGCATGCACGTATTTTTTTATTTAAAAAAAAATGAAAAAAAGAAGAAAATAAAATAAGAAATTTACAATAAATAAACAGAATGAAAATAAATTCATTAAAAAAGTAAATTTTTAACATACAAAAAGGAATGAAATATCTAATAATATATAATAAATATTGTCACACACACTAGTAATGCATTTTGGAGGTGTGCATGTTTGTTTGTTTTTTATTTAAAAAAAAGTGGAAAATAAGAAAATTACAATAAATAAATAGAATAAAAATAAATAAATTCATTTTAAATGTTAATTTTTCACATATAAAAAAAATGTTAAATGCAGTTTTGGGGTAAGTTTCACTTATGACTTTATAAGGTAATACTAACAACTAGCATGCTAACAGCGCCCCCAGCATTATTTACTGTTTCGCGGAAGATAAAAATTCTTTATAATCAGATGCAGACAGCACACAGAGGTTTGTTAGACCTGGTTGAGTCCAGATTTAGGCCTGGTTGAGTCCAGATTTAGACCTAGTTTAGTCCAGATTTAGGCCTGGTTTAGTTCAGATTTAGACCTAGTTTAGTCCAGATTTAGACCTGGTTTAGTCCAGATTTAGACCTGGTTTAGTCCAGATTTAGACCTGGTTTAGTTCAGATTTAGACCTGGTTTAGTCCAGATTTAGACCTGGTTTAGTCAAGATTTAGGCCCGGTTTAGTCCAGATTTAGACCTGGTTTAGTCCAGATTTAGACCTGGTTTAGTCCAGATTTAGACCTAGTTTAATCCAGATTTAGGCCCGGTTTAGTCCAGATTTAGACCTGGTTTAGTCCAGATTTAGGCTTGGTTTAGACCTGGTTTAGTCCAGGTTTAGACCTGGTTTAGACCTAGTTTAGTCCAGATTTAGACCTGCTTTAGTCCAGATTTAGACCTGGTTTAGACCTAGTTTAGTCCAGATTTAGACCTGGTTTAGTCCAGATTTAGGCCTGGTTTAGTCCAGATTTAGACCTGGTTTTGTCCAGATTTAGACCTGGTTTAGACCTAGTTTAGTCCAGATTTAGACCTGGTTTTGTCCAGATTTAGGCCTGGTTTAGACCTGGTTTAGTCCAGATTTAGGCCTGGTTTAGTCAAGATTTAGGCCCGGTTTAGTCCAGATTTAGACCTGGTTTAGTCCAGATTTAGACCTAGTTTAGTCCAGATTTAGACCTGCTTTAGTCCAGATTTAGACCTGGTTTAGACCTAGTTTAGTCCAGATTTAGACCTGGTTTAGTCCAGATTTAGGCCTGGTTTAGTCCAGATTTAGACCTGGTTTTGTCCAGATTTAGACCTGGTTTAGACCTAGTTTAGTCCAGATTTAGACCTGGTTTTGTCCAGATTTAGGCCTGGTTTAGACCTGGTTTAGTCCAGATTTAGGCCTGGTTTAGTCCAGATTTAGGACCTGGTTTAGAACTAGTTTAGTCCAGATTTAGACCTGGTTTTGTCCAGATTTAGACCTGGTTTAATCCAGATTTAGGCCTGGTTTAGTCCAGATTTAGGACCTGGTTTAGACCTAGTTTAGTCCAGATTTAGACCTGGTTTAGTCCAGATTTAGACCTGGTTTAGACCTAGTTTAGTCCAGATTTAGACCTGGTTTAGTCTAGATTTAGACCTGGTTTAAAATTCTTTAGAATCAGATGCAGACAGCACACAGCGGTCTCATTTTGATCCAAGAGCTGCTTTTGTAATCTATAAACACATTTTAGTTTCTTACATGAACAAAATGGATGTTTTTAGAACAGATTTGTGTTTCTTCTCGGGACCTTCGTTTCGTCTCCGCTCTTCTGCTCCAGCTGTGAGCACTCCGCTGTTTTAACATGTCAAACCTCAAATGGACTCCAGACGAGAGTTCACTTTGAAAACCCGCCGTAATCTTCTGAGATAAACACAAACAGAGCGCCGAGGTCACGTCCGTGGATCCTGTCGGGTTCATGGGGATCCTGCTGGTGGTTTTCAGATTTTAGAACGTGACGATCTCATCCTCTCGGACGGGGGCCGGTTTTCCTTATTGATCACACTGTACTTTGCCATGAAATATCCAAAAAGTCAATTCAGAAACGTTTGACTTGATCACCCGTCTCTGGGAAATAATGTTAGAATATAAAATGTTGTGACGTCTCCTGAGACCCGCAGGTTCCTCTGCTCCTCTGGTTTATTTTGTCTGCACTGGAAGTTTTAGTCCTGGTGTAGTCCTGGATTAGTCCACTTTTAGTCCTGGTTTAGCCCAGTTTAGTCCTGGTTTAGTCCAGTTTTAGTCCTGATTTAGTCCTGGTTTAGTCCTGGTTTAATCCTGGTTTAGTCCAGTTTTAGTCCTGGTTTAATCCAGTTTAATCCTGGTTTAGTCTTGGTTTAGTCCAGTTTTAGTTCTGGTTTAGTCCAGTTTTAGTTCTGGTTTAGTCCTGGTTTAGTTCTGGTTTAGTCCAGTTTTAGTCCTGGTTTAGTCTTGGTTTAGTCCAGTTTTAGTCCTGGTTTATTCCAGATTTAGACGTGATTTAGTCCAGTTTTGGTCCTGGTTTAGTTCAGTTTTAGTTCTGGTTTAGTCCTGGATTAGTCCACTTTTAGTCCTGGTTTAGCCCAGTTTAGTCCTGGTTTAGTCCAGTTTTAGTCCTGGTTTAGGCCTGGTTTAATCCTGGTTTAGTCCAGTTTTAGTCCTGGTTTAATCCTGGATTAGTCCTGGTTTAGTCCAGTTTAATCCAGTTTTAGTCCTGGTTTAGTCCAGTTTTAGTTCTGGTTTAGTCCTGGTTTCGTCCAGTTTTAGTTCTGGTTTAGTCCTGGTTTAGTCCAGTTTTATTTCTGGTTTAGTCCAGTTTTAGTTCTGGTTTAGTCCAGTTTTCGTCCACTTTTAGTCCTGGTTTAGTTCTGGTTTAGTCCAGTTTTAGTCCTGGTTTAGTCTTGGTTTAGTCCAGTTTTAGTCCTGGTTTATTCCAGATTTAGACGTGATTTAGTCCAGTTTTGGTCCTGGTTTAGTCCAGTTTTAGTTCTGGTTTAGTCCTGGTTTAGTCCAGTTTTAGTTCTGGTTTAGTCCTGGTTTAGTCCAGATTTAGTCTCGGTGCTGTTCCAGATAATAATCTTATATCATCCACATCCATCTGTTTGTGTTTTAAATGAGCCCAAAGATTCTGGAGGTTAAAAACAGGAAATAGTTTGACACAAAGACAGGAAGTGAGAGAAGAGACAGATTTTAGTCGATATGTTTTACGTGTGTGTGTGTGTGTGTGTGTGTGTGTGTTTGTCTGACCAGGACACACACAATACTCCGAATGTTACCATAAATACGGAAGAAAAATATATTATTTGGATTTACAGTTTACAGGTTTACAGCGGCCAAACGCGACCCTGACGTGACCCTGACCGTGCTCTTGTCAGACTGATATAATCTCTTCTTTTCTCTCTCTGGATGGAACAGAAGTTTGATTTTTTTTTTTTACCTGTTCTTTAATGTCCCTGCGGAAACAATAAACGAACTTTAGCTTTGGCTCCGCCCAAACTCCTGCTCTGTGATCGGCCCAGACTCCTGCTCTGTGATCGGCTCAGACTCCTGCTCTGTGATCGATTCAGACTCCTGCTCTGTGATCAATCGATCCAGACTCCTGCTCTGTAATTGGCTCAGACTCCTGCTCTGTGATCGGCTCAGACTCCTGCTCTGTGATCGATTCAGACTCCTGCTCTGTGATCAATCGATCCAGACTCCTGCTCTGTGATCAGCCCAGACTCCTGCTCTGTGATCGGCTCAGACTCCTGCTCTGTGATCGATTCAGACTCCTGCTCTGTGATCAATCGATCCAGACTCCTGCTCTGTAATTGGCTCAGACTCCTGCTCTGTGATCGGCTCAGACTCCTGCTCTGTGATCGATCCAGACTCCTGCTCTGTGATCGATCGGTCCAGACTCCTGCTCTGTGATCGATCGGTCCAGACTCCTGCTCTGTGATCGATCCAGACTCCTGCTCTGTGATCGATCGGTCCAGACTCCTGCTCTGTGATCGATCCAGACTCCTGCTCTGTGATCAATCCAGACTCCTGCTCTGTGATCGATCGGTCCAGACTCCTGCTCTGTGATCGATTGGTCCAGACTCCTGCTCTGTGATCGATCCAGACTCCTGCTCTGTGATCGATCCAGACTCCTGCTCTGTGATCGGCCCAGACTCCTGCTCTGTGATCGATCGGTCCAGACTCCTGCTCTGTGATCGATTGGTCCAGACTCCTGCTCTGTGATCGGCCCAGACTCCTGCTCTGTGATCGATTGGTCCAGACTCCTGCTCTGTGATCGGCCCAGACTCCTGCTCTGTGATCGATTGGTCCAGACTCCTGCTCTGTGATCGGCCCAGACTCCTGATTTAACCCTGGTTTAGGCCAGTTTTAGACCTGCTTTAGTCCTGCTTTAGTCCCGGTTTTAGCCCTGGTTTAGTCCTGGTTCAGTCCTGCTTTAGTCCTGTTTTAGTTCCGGTTTTAGCCCTGGTTTAGTCCTGGTTCAGTCCTGGTTTAGTCCTGTTTTAGTTCCGGTTTAGTCCTGTTTTAGCCCTGGTTTAGTCCGGTTTAAGTCCTGTTTTAGTCTCGGTCACACACAGTGTAATGTTTGTGTGATAAACTCCAGTTGTGTTTCATTAAAGTTTATTTTTGGACATTATTTTTGTATATTTAAAAAAAGACGTGATGTGAATTGTGAATTGTTTATTGCGGGTTACAGACAGTAGCAGAAGGGCTCAGTCCGACTTCTGAAGCCCGACTTTGTACAAAAACTCAAACATTTGACGTTTTTATTCTAGTGCACATTCAAGTGAACGACTGTCTCTGCGCCAACGCCACAAATATACAAACGTCAACAGCGACATTATCTGTAGGAAAAACAGCAGGTTACTCTTTAAAAATAGATAATCAATAAAAATCTGTTCTTTTCTCACACACGTGTACAGCTCGAGTGCCACTCGAAACGTTAAGTCATGGCAGAACAATAAATACAAACAAACACGAGAGTGCCTTTAATCAGGACTGTGCACAAGTTTAGGCCGGGTTTTAAAGTCTGGACCCGGTTTAGACCCGGTTTAGTCCTGGTTTAGTCCCGGTTTAGACCCGGTTTAGTCCTGGTTCTGGATTTGAACAACTGATCTAGAACTGGTTTAGTTCTGCGCTAGACCTGGATTTATCTGTTTGGCTAATAGGTTTAGTCCTTTAATAGACCTGGTTTAGTTCCTGGATAGACCTGGTTTAGTTCTTGGATAGACCTGGTTTAGTTCTTGGATAGACCTGGTTTAGTCCTTGGATAGACCTGGTTTAGTTCTTGGATAGACCTGGTTTAGTTCTTGGATAGACCTGGTTTAGTTCCTGGATAGACCTGGTTTAGTTCTTGGATAGACCTGGTTTAGTTCTTGGATAGACCTGGTTTAGTTCTTGGATAGACCTGGTTTAGTCCTGATTAGCTGCAGATAAGATTCACTGTAGTCCTTAGTAACTCCTGGCTGAATCCTGGTCCAGTCCTGGTTTAGTCCTGGTTTAGTCCTGGTTTAGATCTGGATTTATAAAAACTGTTTTGATTTAATCTCAGTTTAGTCCAAGATTTTTAGTCCACGTTTCTGATTCAGTCCATTTTACACTCCCCATTTGTGTAGAAATAGTTTGAACACTCCTTAGTCCTGATTTAGTAATCCGATAACAAATAATCTAATCTGGATTTATTCAAAGTTTAAATCTGTATTTATAATAATCCCGATTTAATCCTGGATTTGTTCATTTCTTCCTCCCCCCTTTTCTCTTTTTACGAGTTCAAATATTCTTAATCTCTTGGTATTTTCCCCAGTCTTGTTCCATTAATCCTGGTTTAGTCGCGTTTAATCTAAGTTTACTTTGGGATTTTTAAGTCAAGGTTTGATCCTGGTTCCTCCTTCGCTTTCCGTAGAACTTTTTACTGTTTTGATCTCTTAGTTCTGCTTCAGGCTTTAGAATAAATCTTTTTTTTTTTTTACTGGTTTATATCTGGGTTTAATTTCAGATAGACTTGGTATGGAACGGGTTTAGACCTAAATTTTCTCATTGCCTTTTATGAATTAAAATCTCCTTAATCTCTTGTCCTGTTTAGACCTGCTTTAGTCCTGCTTAATCCTGGTTTAGTCCAGGTTTAGTCCTGCTTTAGACCTGCTTTAGTCCTGCTTTAGTCCAGGTTTAGTCCTGCTTTAGTCCTGCTTTAGTCCAGGTTTAGTCCAGGTTTAGTCCTGGTTTCACTCTTGTTCCTTTAGTGTTTTATTATATTTACACTAAATTTAAAGTGCCAAATATGTTTTTACAGCAGATTCCAGCTAAAAACGCTTCAACTTTTGCACAGTTCTGTAGATTCTTGACCTGGTTTAGTCCTGGTTTAATCCTTGGATAGACCTGGTTTAGTCCTTGGATAGACCTGCTTTAGTCCTGGTTTAGTCCTTGGATAGACCTGGTTTAGTCCTTGGATAGACCTGGTTTAGTCCTGGTTTAGTCCTTGGATAGACCTGCTTTAGTTCTTGGATAGACCTGGTTTAGTTCTTGTATAGACTTGGTTTAGTCCTTGGATAGACCTGGTTTAGTCCTGGTTTAGTCCTTGGATAGACCTGGTTTAGTTCTTGGATAGACCTGGTTTAGTCCTTGGATGGACCTGGTTTAGTCCTGGTTTAGTCCTTGGATAGAACTGGTTTAGTCCTTGGATAGACCTGGTTTAGTCCTTGGATAGACCTGGTTTAGTCCTGGTTTAGTCCTTGGATAGACCTGCTTTAGTTCTTGGATAGACCTGGTTTAGTTCTTGTATAGACTTGGTTTAGATCTTGGATAGACCTGGTTTAGTCCTGGTTTAGTCCTTGGATAGACCTGGTTTAGTCCTTGGATAGACCTGGTTTAGTTCTTGGATAGACCTGGTTTAGTCCTTGGATAGACCTGGTTTAGTCCTGGTTTAGTCCTTGGATAGACCTGGTTTAGTCCTTGGATAGACCTGGTTTAGTCCTGGTTTAGTCCTGGTTTAGTCCTGGTTTATATCTGGATTTATAATAACAGTTCTGATTGATTACTTCAGGTTTAGTCCTGGTTTAGTCCTTGAATAGACCTGGTTTAGTCCTGGTTTAGTCCTTGAATAGACCTGGTTTAGTCCTTGAATAGACCTGGTTTAGACCTGGTTTAGACCTGGTTTAGTCCTGGTTTAGTCCTTGAATAGACCTGGTTTAGTCCTGGTTTAGTCCTTGAATAGACCTGGTTTAGACCTGGTTTAGACCTGGTTTAGTCCTTGGATAGACCTGGTTTAGTCCTGGTTTAGTCCTTGGATAGACCTGGTTTAGTCCTTGTATAGACTTGGTTTAGTTCTTGGATAGTCCTGGTTTACTCCTTGGATAGAACTGGTTTAGACCTTGGATAGACCTGGTTTAGTTCTTGTTTAGTCCTTGGATAGTCCTGGTTTAGTCCTTGGATAGACCTGGTTTAGTCCTTGTATAGACTTGGTTTAGTTCTTGGATAGTCCTGGTTTAGTCCTTGGATAGACCTGGTTTAGTCCTGGTTTATATCTGGATTTATAATAACAGTTCTGATTGATAACTTCAGATTTAGTCCTGGTTTCTTGTTCCTTTAGTGTTTTTTCTTTTTTACATTTACAGTAAATTTAAATTGCCAGTTGTGTTTTTACAGCAGATTCCAGCTAAAAACGCTTCGACTTGTGCACAGTTCTGTAGATTCTTGGCTTCGCACTGGTCAAGACACGTTTTATTTATTAGTGTTTAGCAAAAATACAGTTAGAGAAACTCATGCTTTAAGAAAATCTGGATTTGACATCGTGGACGTGCTGGAGGCGTCAAAATTCAATAAGTTTCAGAACAGGAATGTCGACGGGGGCCAAAAGTGTGAAAAAAAACGTCCAAACGAGAGGATTTATGGGTTTTCTGTGAGCCACCTGTGAGCTGCAGCCGCCTCAGCTCCTACGAGTCAGACTACATTACCCACGATGCACCTCACCTCGGTTTTGGCTTTGGGGGAGATTTCGAGAAGTCCAGATAGAAAAGGACATGGTTTAAGGTTAAGTTAGTGGATGTTCCTGAAGTTTGTGATTTCAGTTTGTCAATCATGGTCCAGTCCAACTTTAGTCCCATTGTAGACCTGGTTTAGTCCACTTTCAGACCTGGTTTAGATCTTGGGTTAGTCCAGATCTTTGTCGTACGTTGAGTAACAGTCCAAAGAATGTTTTTAAATGGTTTTATATCCACATTTATGGCACATTTTTTTATTTTTAGTACTGGTTTAGTCCTTGGATAGAAATGATTTAGTCCTTGGATAGACCTGGATTAGACCTTGGATAGACCTGGTTTAGTCCTGGTTTAGTCCTTGGATAGACCTGGATTAGACCTTGGATAGACCTGGTTTAGTCCTTGGATAGAAATGATTTAGTTCTTGGATAGACCTGGATTAGACCTTGGATAGACCTGGTTTAGTCCTTGTTTAGTCTATCCAAGGTCTAAACCTTGGATAGACCTGGTTTAGTTCTTGGATAGAAATGGTTTAGTCCTTGGATAGTCCTGGATTAGACCTTGGATAGACCTGGTTTAGTCCTGGTTTAGTCCTTGGATAAACCTGGATTAGACCTTGGATAGACCTGGTTTAGTCCTTGGATAGACCTGGTTTAGTCCTGGTTTAGTCCTTGGATAGACCTGGTTTAGTCCTTGGATAGTCCTGGTTTAATCCTTGGATAGACCTGGTTTAGTCCTTGGATGGACCTGGTTTAGTCCTGGTTTAGTCCTTGGATAGTCCTGGTTTAATCCTTGGATAGACCTGGTTTAGTCCTGGTTTAGTCCTTGGATAGACCTGGTTTAGTCCTGGTTTAGTCCTTGGATAGTCCTGGTTTAGTCCTTGGATAGACCTGGTTTAGTCCTTGGATAGTCCTGGTTTAGTCCTTGGATAGACCTGGTTTAGTCCTTGGATAGACCTGGTTTAGTCCTTGGATAGTCCTGGTTTAATCCTTGGATAGACCTGGTTTAGTCCTGGTTTAGTCCTTGGATAGTCCTGGTTTAATCCTCGGATAGACCTGGTTTAGTCCTGGTTTAGTCCTTGGATAGACCTGGTTTAGTCCTGGTTTAGTCCTTGGATAGACCTGGTTTAGTCCTGGTTTAGTCCTTGGATAGTCCTGGTTTAATCCTCGGATAGACCTGGTTTAGTCCTGGTTTAGTCCTTGGATAGACCTGGTTCAGTCCTGGTTTAGTCCTTGGATAGTCCTGGTTTAATCCTTGGATAGACCTGGTTTAGTCCTTGGATAGACCTGGTTTAGTCCTTGGATAGACCTGGTTTAGTCCTTGGATAGACCTGGTTCAGTCCTGGTTTAGTCCTTGGATAAACCTGGTTTAGTCCTTGGATAGACCTGGTTCAGTCCTGGTTTAGCTCCTTTTTACCTTTAGTTCAGTCGAGATCGGTAATTCCAGGTCTGTAATGATCCAAATGATTCTAGTGAAGGTGTGTGGAGTGCAAAAACACAGTGGAGCGCTTCCAAAAACGGCTTCAGACAGAGCAGAGCCTACAGTTAGCGTCAATAGTGAGATCTGAGTTTGAAATGAACAAGAAATCTCCCCCAAAGTTCCGTAAAACCTTGAAGCACCTGATCGTGTCACTACTTATTGCCCGTAGTGTTTATACGAAGTAAACATGGCATTTACGGTAGAAATCACCTCACTCAAGATTCTGTTCAGAATTAATACATTTGTGTGGATTTTTGGGAGTTTGGAAGAAACAGGAGGTTGGACACTGCGCACTAATGGAATAGAGTTCGATACGTAACAGTCGCCACGTTTACAGGAGAGCTTTAATTCCGATTAAAAGCAATTTAATTCCGAATAAAAATGAATTCTGCTTTAAAAAAGACCATATAAACACTTAAGTAGATGGTTTATTCCAATTTTAAAGCCAAATTCATCAATTTCTCAATCATGTAAAGGTGTATTCTTCTTAAAAATAATTCAGAATGTTCGGTCGCTCGTTGGGTCGCCCTTCTGACGCGAAAATTAAACTTATTTCCGAATTAACTGGGTGGTTTATTCTGATTTTAAAGCCAAATTAATTTATTTCTCGAGCATGTAAAAGTTTATTCCGCTTAAAAATAATTCCAACTGTTCGGCGCTCGTTGGGTCGCCCTTCTGACGATGGCGATGGCGGCCCGGAGAAAACGTTGGTCTCGAACCGAAACAATTATTCGAATAAGTTCAGTGGAAGAACGACGCGAAAATTAAACTTTATTCCGAATTAAGTGGCTGGTTTATTCCAATTTTAAAGCCAAATTCATCTATTTCTCGATCATGTAAACGTTTATTTTTCTTAAAAATAATTCCGGTTGTTTGGCCGCTCGTTGGGTCGCGCTTCATCTCGCTGTGAAGGGCGACCCAACGAGCGCGAACCGAAACTATTATTTTAATAAGTTCAGTGGAAGAACGACAAATAATGAAAAGAAAACATAAAACACGAACCAAACCGCCATGACAAAAAGCCGGTAGCAGCTGAAGTTTGCGTTTTCTTCCGGTCGACGTAAATACGTTCGCGTCCCTGTCCGATCAGAACCCTTCCCCACCCCCAGACGTTGAGCGGAATTAAATAAAACCGATTTAACGAGTTTTCCATGCAAACCTCAATTCTGAATTATTATTTCCATGAGAATAATTTAATTCCGAACTATCTGATTCGGAATTAAAAAACGTCCTGTAAACGTGGCGTCTGTTGTGGGCGATTTTCAGCGGAGGAGTTTGGGCGAGTTTGAGCGAAGGAGGAGGACGGGGGCAGAGGAGGACAGGTCGAGGGTTGGATTCTCAGGGTTCGGTCACGGCGCTGGGCTCCTTCTCGTAGATGTAGCTGCCCACGCCGCCGGTGTTCACGCCTGAAACGACCACAAGCACAGAGGGACAAAAACAGGGTGAGAAAAAGGCAAAAGCAGAAACGGGAGAAGCAAGAGGATCATTTGGTTTAAGGGTTTGAGGGGACACTTTTAACGCAGGTTCAGTTTAACTGTTCTGCTGGACTATTTGTGTCCCGCTACGTGAAAACCCGCTTCAACTCGGCATTTGTGAAACTGAGAAAATGACGTTTATAGTTTGTTTTTGGTTTTTTTGTGATTTTTGTTTTTTCTTGCAGAATGTGCTAGTTGAGATCATGAAGAAGCCTCTCCATGTTTCAGATAACAGCATTAATGATGATAAAAACACATTTTTTATTTCAAATTGGCTTATATAATATATATATATATATATAAAATAATTAAACCAGGTCTAAACCAGGA
Source organism: Paratrypauchen microcephalus (assembly GCA_036785185.1). NCBI lineage: Eukaryota > Metazoa > Chordata > Actinopteri > Gobiiformes > Gobiidae > Paratrypauchen > Paratrypauchen microcephalus. Next base: position 1,419,698 of record JAVJIX010000115.1, on the reverse strand, counting down.
CTAAACCAGGTCTCAACTAGGACTGAACTAGGATTGAACTAGGTCTAAACCAGGTCTAAACAAGGTCTAAACCAGCTGTAAACCAGGTCTAAACTAGGACTGAACTAGGTCTAAACCAGGTCTAAACCAGGTGTAAACCAGATCTAAACCAGGTCTAAACCAGATCTCAACTAGGACTGAACTAGGTCTAAACCAGGACTAAACCAGGTCTAAACCAGGTGTAAACCAGGTCTAAACTAGGACTGAACTAGGTCTAAACCAGGACTAAACCAGGTCTAAACCAGGTCCAAACCAGGTCCAAACCAGGTCTAAACCAGGTCTAAACCAGGTCTAAACCAGGTCCAAACCAGGTCTAATCCAGGTCTAAACCAGGTGTAAACCAGGTCTAAACTAGGACTGAACTAGGTCTAAACCAGGTGTAAAGCAGGTGTAAACCAGGTCTAAACTAGGACTGAACGAGGTCTAAACCAGGACTAAACCAGGTCTAAACCAGGTCTAAACCAGGTCTAAACCAGGTCCAAACCAGGTCCAAACCAGGTCTAATCCAGTTATAAACCAGGTCTAAACCAGGTCTAAACCAGGTCTAAACCAGGTCTAAACTAGGTCTAAACCAGGTCTAAACCAGGTCTAAACCAGGACTAAACCAGGTCTAAACCAGGTCTAAACCAGGACTAAACCAGGTCTAAACCATATCTAGTACCATCTGTATCCAGGTACAGATATTTTATAAAAGCAGCTCTTGAACTCAGAGTAAATCTGTGTGCTGTCTGATTGGAATAATAAAGTGTTTTACTGTCAGAGAATCAGGATATACGCAGTTAGCATGCTAGTTGCCCCATGTTGTCTTATAAACGGAGTAATGAGGATGCTCGGAAGAACTCTGGACCACGCTTTTTCATGTTTATGGTGAGCTGAACTTGAATCAAACTAAAGCCTGTGGTTAAAAGTGTCCCCGGCAGCAGAAGCAGAAGTTTTTTAAGATCTTTAAGTGGTTTTGTGGCGACCCGGAGATTAAGAAACTCCACGTCTGAGCGGCTCGTGCAGAATCCTGGTTTAACGTTCAGATTCAGTGTGGACATGGCGAAGCAACAGCGCCCCCTAGCGGTTACCTTTGGGCCCGAACAGAACGGCGTAGCAGGGTTTGTGGCAGTACGGCATTCCATCGTGCTGAAAGACAAAGAATCAAACTTACACTCAGTCTTTGTATTTTTGTCACAATATCGACTTTTCAATATGATACTGATTCTGATCCCACGATGAGAAGAAAACCCTCGTTCTTTAGACGACAGAACGTGATTTTCCACATTAAAAAGTAAAACTTTATTTTTTATTTTTATGTGTTCTTATATCTGCGTAAACCCAGGTCTAAACCAGGTCTAAACCAGGTCTAAACCAGGTCTAAACCAGGTCTAAACCAGGTCTAAACCAGGTCTAAACCAGGTCTAAACCAGGTCTAAGCCAGGTCAAAACCAGGTCTAAACCAGGTCTAAACCAGGTCTAAACCAGGTCAAAACCAGGTCAAAACCAGGTCTAAACCAGGTCTAAACCAGGTCTAAACCAGGTCTAAACCAGGTCAAAACCAGGTCTAAACCAGGTCTAAACCAGGTCAAAACCAGGTCTAAACCAGGTCTAAACCAGGTCTAAACCAGGTCTAAACCAGGTCTAAACCAGGTCTAAACCAGGTCAAAACCAGGTCTAAACCAGGTCTAAACCAGGTCAAAACCAGGTCTAAACCAGGTCTAAGCCAGGTCAAAACCAGGTCTAAACCAGGTCAAAACCAGGTCAAAACCAGGTCTAAACCAGGTCTAAGCCAGGTCAAAACCAGGTCTAAACCAGGTCAAAACCAGATCTAAACCAGGTCTAAGCCAGGTCTAAACCAGGTGTAAACAAGGTCTAAACCAGGTCTAAACCAGGTCTAAACCAGGTCAAAACCAGGTCTAAACCAGGTGCAAACCAGGTCTAAACCAGGTCTAAACCAGGTCTAAACCAGGTTTAAATCAGGTTTAAACCAGGTTTAAATCAGGTTTAAACCAGGTTTAAATCAGGTTTAAATCAGGTCTAAACCAGGTTTAAATCAGGTCTAAACCAGGTCTAAATCAGGTCTAAACCAGGTTTAAATCAGGTCTAAACCAGGTTTAAATCAGGTCTAAACCAGGACTAAACCAGGTTTAAATCAGGTCTAAACCAGGACTAAACCAGGACTAAACCAGGTCCAGGTCTCTGTGCTCTTATTTGTTCAGAAAAGTTTCTGACTTTGACTTTTTTAGTATCAATACCTGAGAAAAATGTGGATGTGGTTTTGATATTAGCTTTAGGATTGATTAGGAGGAAGTGAAGGAGCCGTGAAGTGAAAACCATTTCAGGGACGCTGAGAGAAGGTACAGTTTATTCGATGGGTTCTGTGTAAAATGTAGAAAGTATAAAATATAAAAGAAAAACCACACTGAACCCAAACTTTTCACCGCTCGTCACAGACTGTGGTGTTTACGATAAACTCAAACTGATCTCAGGTCTCCAGGTGCTGCACAGGTCTGATAAACAAGTCTCAGATTATCAATATTTGACTGAAAAAGCAGCGATCAGTTTCACATTGATAAGAAGTGCAGTGCTGCCCTCTACTGTAAACGGAACTGTACTACAGCCTCCCAAACGAGACCAGTGAAATAAAAAGATTTTAATAAAAATGTAATCACAAGCTCTAATAGCAATAATAATAATACCTATAAATATAAAAAGATATAATAATAATAATATAAATAAAAAATAAACTAAATTAAAAAATAATAAATATAAATAAAAAAATATAATAATAATAATACATATAAATATAAAGATATATAATAATAATAATATAAATAAAAAATAAACTAAAATTAAAAATAATAAATATAAATAAAAAATATAATAATAATAATACATATAAATATAAAAATAAACAAAAATAAAAATATACTAATAATAATAATATACATTAAAAATAATATAATAATAATACATATAAATATAAAAAATAAACAAAAATAAAAAATATACAACTACTACTAAAAAACTACTACTACTACTACGACTAATAAAAAAATAAATAAAAAATAATCATAATAATACATATAAATATAATAATTATAATAATACATATAAATATAAAAATAAACAAAAATAAAAAAATATAATACTACTACTAAAAAACTAAAACTAAAAAACTACTACTACTTCTACGACTAATAAAAAATTAATTAATTAAAAAATAAAATAAAAAAACATATGAATAAAAAATATAATAATAATAATACATATAAATATAAAAATAAACAAAAATAATCATGAATTCTACCTGGACGACTGAGGGATTCTTCACGCAAAAATAAAAAATATAATACTACTACTAAAAAACTAACGACTAATAAAAAACAAACATATAAATAAAAAAAATACATATAAATAAATAAATAAAAATAATAATACATATAAAATATAAATATTAATATTAATAATAATAGTAATAATAATAATAATAATAATAATAATAATAATATTATTAAGTTCGAGCTCTGACCTCTGCGTGACTTCCTGGAGCCAGAGTTTTGCTGCAGCGTTCACACCGGAGGCAGGGCCTGTGCCAGTCCTTCCCCAGAGACGTCACCTTCTCCGCTGCAGCACAAACGAGGAGAAAAAACATCTTTAGAAACATCTGAAAACCTGTAAATATGACAGAGACGTGACCTCTGGAATCACGTTCACACACAAACATCTCCACATGTTCAGATTTAAAGTCACCTCTGAGGAAAGTGTGGACGACTCACCAAAATAGACCTTCTTGTTGCACTTGGGGCACAGATTGGCCTCTCCGGAGAAGGTGGTGATGCTGCCGGCTGTGAACAACAGAGAAATACATCTGAGTCGCATAAAAACAAAAGAGTTTGATCATTAGCCGCACATTTATATTTGGATTATTAAGATCTAAGGCGAACTCTGTAGTTGTACAAACCTGTTCTGAGATGTATTTTTGTCACAATATCAACTTTTCAATACGATAGTGATTCTGATCCCACGATGAGAAGAAAAACCCTCGTTCTTTACACGACAGAACGTGATTTTCCGGTTAAACGGTTATTTTTTTAATTTTTACATGTTCTTATATCTGTAATCCCAGGTCTAAACCAGGTCTAAACCAGGTCTAAACCAGGTCTAAACCAGGACTAAACCAGGTCTAAACCAGGTGTAAACCAGGTCTAAACCAGGACTAAACCAGGTGTAAATCAGGACTAAATCAGGACTAAACCATGTCTAAACCAGGTCTAAACCAGGACTAAACCAGGACTAAACCAGGTGTAAACCAGGTCTAAACCAGGACTAAACCAGGTGTAAACCAGGTCTAAACCAGGTCTAAACTAGATCTAAACCAGGTCTAAACCAGGACTAAACCAGGTGTAAACCAGGTCTAAATCAGGACTAAACCAGGTCTAAACCAAGCCTAAACCAGGTCTAAACTAGATCTAAACCAGGTCTAAACCAGGCCTAAACCAGGTCTAAACTAGATCTAAACCAGGTCTAAACCAGGACTAAACCAGGTGTAAACCAGGACTAAACCAGGTCTAAACCAGGCCTAAACCATGTGATGTCATCATGTGGTGATACAGGAAGTGCTCCACTGTGTTTTTAAACTCCACACACCTTCACTAGAATCATTTGGATCATTTCAGCCTCTGGAATTACTGATCTCGACTGAACTAAAGGGAGTTGTTCACCTGGTTTAGACCTGGTTTAGACCTGGTTTAGACCTGGTTTAGACCTGGTCTAGTTCTGGTTTAGACCTGGTTTAGTCCTGGTTTAGACCTGGTTTAGACCTGGTTTAGACCTGGTTTAGTCCTGGTTTAGACCTGGTTTAGTCCTGGTTTAGTGCTGGTTTAGACCTGGTTTAGACCTGGTTTAGTCCTGGTTTAGACCTGGTTTAGTCCTGGTTTAGTCCTGGTTTAGTCCTGGTTTAGACCTGGTTTAGTCCTGGTTTAGTCCTGGTTTAGACCTGGTTTAGACCTGGTTTAGTCCTGGTTTAGACCTGGTTTAGTCCTGGTTTAGACCTGGTTTAGACCTGGTTTAGTCCTGGTTTAGACCTGGTTTAGACCTGGTTTAGTCCTGATTTAGACCTGGTTTAGACCTGATTTAGACCTGGTTTAGTCCTGGTTTAGTCCTGATTTAGACCTGGTTTAGACCTGGTTTAGTCCTGGTTTAGACCTGGTTTAGTCCTGATTTAGTCCTGATTTAGACCTGGTTTAGACCTAGTTTAGTCCTGGTTTAGACCTGGTTTAGTCCTGGTTTAGTCCTGGTTTAGTCCTGGTTTAGTCCTGGTTTAGACCTACAGTAGTTTAGTCCTGGTTTAGTCCTGGTTTAGACCTGGTTTAGTCCTGGTTTAGTCCTGGTTTAGACCTACAGTAGTTTAGTCCTGGTTTAGTCCTGGTTTAGTCCTGGTTTAGTCCTGGTTTAGTCATTTGGATCATTTCAGTCCTGGAGTGGAACCAGGTCTGATCTGGACTGAACTAAAGGTAAAAGTTCACTGTTCACTTAATGACATCACGAGGTGGAACGGGCTCTGACCTTTGGACGGAGCTTTAGGGGCGAAGATCTTCTTCTCCTCCGTCTTCGGGCCAGAGTCGACACTGGAGTTATTCACCGGAGCGTCGTAAATGTACGAACCCGCACCCCCGATGTTCACTCCTGGAGAGAGGGAGGAGGGGGGGGCAAGAGAGAGAAGAAACACAGAGAGAAAAGAAACAGAGGGGGAGAAAAGAGACAGAGAGGGAGCGAAAAGAGAGGGAAGAGAAACAGAGGGGGAGAAAAGAGACAGAGAGAGGGAGCGAAAAGAGAGACATGAGAGGGAGAAAAGAGACAGAGAGAGGGAAAAGAGAGAGAAAACAAACAGAGGGGGAGAAGAGAAAGAAAGAGAGAGGGAGAAAAGAGAGAGAAAAGAAACAGGGGGAGAAGAGAAAGAAAGAGAGAGGGAGAAAAGAGACAGAGAGAGGGAGAGAAAGAGAGGGAAGAGAAACAGAGGGGGAGAAAAGAGACAGAGAGATGGAGCGAAAAGAGAGACATGAGAGGGAGAAAAGAGACAGAGAGAGGGAAAAGAGAGAAAACAAACAGAGGGGGAGAAGAGAAAGAAAGAGAGAGGGAGAAAAGAGACAGAGAGAGGGAGAGAAAAGAGAGGGAAGAGAAACAGAGGGGGAGAAGAGAGAGAGAAGAGAGAGAAAACAAACAAAGGGGGAGAAAGAGAAAGAAAGGGAGAGGGAGAAAAGAGAGAGAAAAGAAACAGGGGAAGAAAAGAGTGAGAGAGGGAGAAAAGAGAGAGAAAAGAGAGCGGGGAAGGAGAAAAGAGAGAAAAGAAACAGAGGAGGAGAAAAGAGAATGAGAGAGGGAGAAAAGAGAATGAGAGAGGGAGAAAGAGAGAGAGAAAAGAAAGAGAGGGAAGGAGAAAAGAAACAGAGAGAAAGAGGGAGAGAAAAGAGAGGGAAAAGAAACAGGGGAAGAAAAGACAATGAGAGGGAGAAAAGAGCGGGAAGGAGAAAAGAGAGAAAAGAAACGGAGGGGGAGAAAAGAGAGAGAAAAGAAAGAGGGAAGGAGAAAAGAGAGAAAAGAAACAGAGGGGGAGAAAAGAGAGAATGAGAGAGGGAGAAAATAGAGAGAAAAGAGACAGAGAGAGAAAGAGAAAGAGAGAAAAGGAACAAAGATGGGGAGAAGAGAGGGAGAAAAGAGCAAGAAAGAAAGTGAGAGAGGGAGAAAGAAATGAGACAGGGAGAAAAGAGTGAGAAAAGAAACAGAGAGGGGGAGAAGAGAGACAGAGAAAGAAAAAGAAAAGAGAGAAAAGAAAGAGAGGTGGAGAAAAGAGAAAAAGAGAGTGAGGAAAGAAATGAGACAGAAAAAGAGAACAAGAGAGAAAAGAGAGGGGGGGTAGAAAGAAAGGAGAAGGCGAGAAGAAAAAGAAAGGAGGGGTAGAGAACGAAGAAAGGTGAAGAGAGGGAGGGAGAGAAAGAGGGAGAAAAGAGAGAAAGAAGGAGAGAAAGAAAAGAGAGGGAAACAAATAGGGGGAGATGAGAGGGAGAAAAGAGACAGAAAGAGAGGGAGAGAGAGGGAAAAGAGAAAGAAAGGAGACAGAGAGAAAGGAGGGGGGAAAGAAACAGAAAGAGACAGATAGTGAGAAAAGAGAGTGAACAAAGAGAGAGAGAAGAGAAAGAAAGGAGAGAAAGAGAGAAAGGAGAGAGGGTAGAGCAAGAAGAAAGGAGAAGAGAGAGAAAGAGAGAGGGAGAGAGAAAAGAAACAGAGGGGGAGAAAAGAGAGAGAGGGAAAGAAAAGAGACAGAAGGAGACAGAGAGAGGGAGGAAAGAGAGAGAAAAGAAACAGGGGAGAAAAGAGAGAGAAAGAACAGAGACAAAGAGAGAGGGAGGGAGAAAGAGATAGACAGGAGAAGGAGTGAGAAAGGAGAGAGGGTAGAGCAAGAAGAAAGGAGAAGAGAGAGAAAGAGAGAGGGAGAGAGAAAAGAAACAGAGGGGGAGAAGAGAGAGAGAGGGAAAGAAAAGAGACAGAAGGAGCCAGAGAGAGGGAGGAAAGAGAGAGAAAAGAACCAGGGGAGAAAAGAGAGAAAGAACAGAGACAAAGAGAGAGAGGGAGGGAGAAGAGAAAGAAAGGAGAGGGAGAGAGAACAGAGAGAGAGAAAAGAGAGGGGGAAGAGACAGAAGAAAGGGAGAGAGAGTGAAAAAAGAGGGAAAAGAGAGAGAATGGTGAAAAAGTGAGAGGAGTGAGGGAGATAAATAAACACATAGATTTCCTTTTATTCTTTCATTTATTCTTTATTTGTCCGGGACGAGAGGAGGATTCTTGTTTTCAGGGGAGGAATTTACAAAAATCAAACGAAATAAAATCTTCTCAATATGAACAGAACTGCAAAAAATACATTTATTCTAAAAACAAAAAAGTAAAAATAAAAAGAATGAAACGTGCAGTTCACCTTTAGGTCCAAAGAGGGCAGCGTAGCACGGTTTGTGGCAGTAGGGCCGTCCGTCGTGCTGAGGACAGAAAAAGACATTTAAAACTGAATATAAAAATAAAATGTGTTTTTAAAGCACGTTTTAATTCAACCCAAATCTGATCCATCCGTTTATGCACAAAAAACAGATTTCAAAGTGCAGGAAAACAGTTAAATCGAGAGAAAAAAGGATTATAAAGCAAATATTTACAAAGGTAGAATTAGAAAAAACCCTGTATATATAGAATTTAAAAAAGAAAAAGAAAAAAAGGAATATAAAATAAATAGAGGGGAAAAAAAAGATTATAAACCAAATATTTACAAAGGTACAATTACAAAAAAAACCGTGTAAATATAGAATTATAGAATAAAAAAAAAAGAAAAAAAAGGATAACAAAGCAAATATTTACAAAAGTAGAATTAGAAAAAAAAACTGTATTTATAATATAAATACAGTTTTTTTTATCATTAAAAAAAAAGGATTACAAAACAGTTAAATCAAGAGAAAAAAGGATTATAAAGCAAATATTTACAAAGAAAAAACCTTGTATATGTACAATTAACAAAAGGATTACAAACAAAATATTTACACAGGTAGAATTAGAAAAAAAAAACTTGAATATATATATAATTTAGTGTTTATAGAATAATTGAATAATCTGGATTATATTTTGCCGGCGCTCTGAGGAGGATTAAGCCCCAGTGCGGAGGGATGATGTCATCGCACGTTTCCATGGAGACGGAGAGAAACTGGATCGTTCTGCCCCGGTGCATGATGGGAGGACGGCGCTCGGGACGGGGGAGTGCTGTGATTGGTTCGGACGGGGGGGGGGGGTCACGGGGGCAGTGACCCTGAGCTCCAGACCAAAACACGACGTAAACGAGGAGATAAAAGACGTTTATTTAGAGCTAAAACGTAAAAGAAGAAGTTTGTCGGTTGAAGATTTGGTGATGGAGCAGATTTATGAAGCTGGCGGAGAAAACGTTTTACCACAGAAAACCGTTAATCCAAAGTTCCAGAACCTTCCGACCGATGTGGAAAAAATCTATTGTGTGTGTCAATATGTGTTTGAATTAAATTAAATTAAAGAGATTAATAAAGAAAGATAGATTAAAAATTGATTTGTTATTTCATTGCCTGGCTCTGGAATGTTCCACTGTATGGAATTTCAGTCTCCATGGAAACGAGCTGAAGTGATCCTGCGAATAAGAATGTACGTAAACACACCTGTTATTGTATAAAAGCAAAATATGTTCATGCCATACTACGGAACATTCCAAGCAAAGTGACATAGTGGTCCTATGATTAAAGAAAATGAATTAAAAGGAGGGTCCGTCACCTGCTTGTTTCTATGGATATGTCTGGAATGTTCCGCAGTGTGACTTTAAACAGCTCTACTTTACATTTATTCAATCACAGGCGGATTTAGAGCTCGAAAAACAGACATTGTGACTGTGAGCGGGGTCGCCTCTCCACAGATCTGACCTGGTACGTGGTCTGGTTTCCACCCTCCACCAGAAAAGTTACAGGATGCAGCTTTAGTAGTTCTGTTTGGGTTATAGATTAACTGTAAAAGTTCAGTTCAGACAGTCAAAATGTTTATTTAACAGCCTAAAAATAACTCAAAGGTGCAAAGTTTTAGTGCGAAGTCTGAAACGTGCAATGTTGGGGTCCATCACCTTCTTGTTTCTATGGATACGTCACTGCTCTGCCTGTAATGTTCCACAGTGTTTAGACCTGGTTTAGTCTTGGTTTAGTCCTGGTTTAGTCCTAGTTTAATCCTAGTTTAGTTCTTGTTTAGTCCTGGTTTACTCCTTGTTTAGTCCTGGTTTAGTCCTGGTTTAGTCCTGGTTTAGTTCTGGTTTAGTTCTGGTTTAGTCCTGGTTTAGTCCTGGTTTAGTTCTGGTTTAGTCCAGTTTAGTCCTGGTTTAGTCCTGGTTTTAGTCCTGGTTTAGTCCTGGTTTTAGTCCTGGTTTAGTCCTGGTTTAGTCCTGGTTTAGTCCTGGTTTAGTTCTGGTTTAGTTCTGGTTTAGTCCTAGTTTAATCCTAGTTTAGTTCTTGTTTAGTCCTGGTTTACTCCTTGTTTAGTCCTGGTTTAGTCCTGGTTTAGTCCTGGTTTAGTTCTGGTTTAGTCCTGGTTTAGTCCTGGTTTAGTTCTGGTTTAGTCCTGGTTTAGTCCTAGTTTAGTCCTGGTTTAGTCCTGGTTTAGTCCTGGTTTAGTCCTGGTTTAGTTCTGGTTTAGTTCTGGTTTAGTTCTGGTTTAGTCCTGGTTTAGTCCTGGTTTTAGTCCTGGTTTAGTCCTGGTTTTAGTCCTGGTTTAGTCCTGGTTTAGTCCTGGTTTTAGTCCTGGTTTTAGTCCTGGTTTAGTCCTGGTTTAGTCCTGGTTTTAGTCCTGGTTTAGTCCTGGTTTTGTCCTGGTTTAGTTTATCTATAATTGCCGTTAGTTTTAGTTTTGTAAACACACAAAACACTTTCAGTTATCATTTTTTTTCTTTAAATTTTCCTTTAAATTAAAATTTAAATCACGCCGCTGATGTAATAATAAAGGATTCAAAAGGATTTACGTGATGGGATCTGATGTCCGTCCTGATACGTGCGGCCGGTTTGATGTGAGTGTGTAATGGCCTCTGCAGGATCTGAGCAGGGCTGGAGGCCACGGCTCAGTCACACAGTTCATATGACTGTCCCAGATCCACAGATAAAGCTCTGACGGGCTGTGGTGGCCCTCAGGCTCTGGAGATGTGCTCAGTGAAGGACACAGGAGCTCGGCTTATGTAACGGTGTGTGTGTGTGTGTGTGTGTGTGTGTGTAAGGGGGGGGGGGGGGCACGCTTCGAAACGCTGTTATTTTCTGATCTACGTTATCATAATGTCTTTACCTCCTCAAAAACAAACACAGACTAAACCTGGTTTAGTCCTGTTTAGTCCTGGTTTAGTCCTGTTTTAATCCTGGTTTGGTCCTGGTTTGGTCCTGGTTTGGTCCTGGTTTAGTCCTGGTTTAGTCCTGGTTTATTCCTGGTTTACACCTGGTTTAGTCCTGGTTTAGTCCTGGTTTATTCCTGGTTTACACCTGGTTTAGACCTGGTTTAGTCCTGGTTTGGTCCTGGTTTAGTCCTGGTTTAGTCCTGGTTTAGTCCTGGTTTATTCCTGGTTTAGTCCTGGTTCAGTTCTGGTATGGTCCTGGTTTAGTCCTGGTTTAGTCCTGTTTTAATCCTGGTTTACACTTGGTTTAGTCCTGGTTTGGTCCTCCTCAAAAACATACACAGAGGAATAATAAAGCGGTGACAAAACGATAATGATTTGTATCTCCATAGACACGTACTCGATATTAATACAAAATGTGATCGGCAGAACATTTCGACAATTGCAGCTGTTACATAAAGTAAAGTAAACAGTGCAGCTTTATTAACCTTGTATAACTATAATTGCACCATATCTGAAACTAAGTTGGTGTGCATGAAAACGAAGCTTTCTGTTTAAAATTGATTAATAATTGTGATTTTTTATCTATAGCTATCACACTGACGATGTCTTTTTATACTTTAGGAATGAAAAAATAAAATCAGGTTTAGTCCTGGTTTAGTCCCAGTTTGGTCCTTTAGTTTTGTTAAGCACTTTATTATTGATAATTGTTCAGTTTTCATTGATCAGAACGTTGAACATGTGTGTTGCTTTTTGCTTGTCAGAGGAAGGTTAAGTTTAAAATAAAAATATTTAAATTTAGTATTTTTCCCTCCTGTTTGTTATTTTAAATCGGTCATACAATGTTTCAATAATTATTGATATCGACCGATATGGAACACTGATATCGTGATACAGATATCGCCCAGCCCGAGTGACTCAAACATGTGAATGAAACAAAACAAATGTCACATGAACAGCTCCTTTTCTCTTTAGTTCAGTTGAGATCGGCGATTCCAGGACTGAAATGATCCAAATGAAGGTGTGTGGAGTTTAAAAACACAGTGGAGCACTTCCTGTATTACCACATGATGACATCACAAGTGTTTTCAAATTGGGAGAAGAAATCAGCCTAAACATGTGGATGTGGAAAACATTTAAACTTCACACTTTAAACCGTCCTTATGCCAAACTGTGAGGAGCAGGAGAAGCTCTGGGACCTTCTCGTCCATCTCCAGATCGACACCACAGCCTGAGTCGTCGAGCGTCCGTCTGGTGTGGTGCGTTCACTGACCTCTGGTGTGGTGCGTTCACTGACCTCTGCGTGGTGCGTTCTGTGGGATCTCATATTTAATTTACAGGTGTACTTACATATGAAAACTCTGATCTGCATACTTATCTCTGTATACTTAGAACCTCCACCTGGTTCTTCTGTGTTTTAACCCTGTGTTCTATGAACAGCTAAGTGTAACTCAATACTTACATAGACTATCCTGGGCTGTGTTGACATCACCTGCTCCCTATCCATCAATATTTTGGCTGACTATTGGGAAAACTGGTCTTCTTAGCTAAAGCTGGGGAGTTCTTTACATGGTCTGCATAGCTAAACTATTCTCCTATAGGTTAGTTGTTACTGAGGTCATAAATATTCAACAGTCTGTACTGTATTTAAAGACACCTTGTGGTCATTTGTGTGTGTGTGAGGGGGAGGGCCCCCACTATGTCCCTCTTCACGGCCGACGTCTCTCTGCTAAGCTGCAACATGGATGCTAATGCCCGTGACATCACCAACAGATGTCACCATTCTGTTTGTATTCTGCTATTTTTACATTAAATGCTGAATAACCTCAATTTCGACTATGCCTTCCTTCAGACCTCCTTCTGACCCATTTTTATGAAACTGACAGTTCACTGACCTCTGCGTGGCCTCCGGCGTTCAGGAGCTTGTTGCAGCGGTCACATTTTAAACAGAGCTTGTGCCAGTCCTTCCCCAGAGACGAAACTTTCTCAGCTGCAAAACACAAACGACACAAACGACGCGTCAGATTCCAGTTTAAGGCTGTGGGATCTAAAGTTTGGTATAAAAATGGATTCTTCTGAACTTTAAGACACATTAGAACCTCCTCAGAAACAGACCTGGAGTTCAGGTTCAGAAAACCAGGTCTAAACCAGGACTAAACCAGGACTGAACCAGGACTAAACCAGGACTAAACCAGGTCTAAAACAGGTCTAAACCAGGACTAAACCAGGTCTAAACCCGGACTAAACCAGGACTAAACAGGACTAAACCAGGTCTAAAACAGGTCTAAACCAGGACTAAACCAGGTCTAAACCAGGACTAAACCAGGTCTAAACCAGGTCTAAACCAGGACTAAACCAGGACTAAACCAGGACTGAACCAGGACTGAACAGGACTAAACCAGGACTAAACCAGGACTAAACCAGGACTGAACCAGGACTAAACCAGGACTAAACCAGGACTAAACCAGGTCTAAACCAGGTCTAAACCAGGACTAAACCAGGACTAAACCAAGACTAAACCAGGACTAAACCAGGACTAAACCAGGACTAAACCAGGTCTAAACCAGGACTAAACCAGGACTAAACCAGGACTGAACAAGACTAAACCAGGACTAAACCAGGACTGAACAAGACTAAACCATGTCTAAATCAGTTCCACCTTGTGATGTCATGAAGACGTAGTTTCAGCTCCTTTTACCTTTAGTTCAGCTGAAATGATCCAAACGATTCAATAAAGGCAATACTAAAATAATAAAATAGATAAAAAACAATAAATAATAATAATACAAGACTTTATTTATTGTTTTTTATTTATTGAAAATTAATAATACAAGACTTTAATTTTCAGAACTAATCTACAGTTTGTTTTGTGCAAAATTTTATCCATATCAAAATTTTGACTTATAAATACATAAGTAGAAAATATGTATTATAAGTCAAACATTTAACCCTAAAAAAATTTTTTTTTTTAAATTAAAAAATAACTCTTTTAAACTCTCAAAAATCAGCAGAATTATGTTCCAAACAAAAGGAACTAATAGATAATAGACAAAATAACAATATAATAATAATAATAATAATAATAATAATAATCTAATAATAAATAATAATCTAATAATCTAATAAAAATAATCAAATCAATAAATAAAAGGCAGTGCTAAAAGAATAAAATGCATAAAAACAATAAATAATAATACAAGATTCAAATTTTCAGAACTAATCTACAGTTAGTTTTTTTTGCGTAAAATTTTGACAAAAAAAAAAAAAATAATAATAATAATCATGAGATAAAATAATAATAAAATTATTGAATAAAAATAACAAAATCAATAAATAAAGGCAATACTAATAGAATAAAATAGATATAATAGATAAAAACAATAAATAATCATACAAGACTTTAATTTTCAGAACTAATCTACAGTTTTCTTTTGTGTAAAATTTTACCCGAATCAAAATTTTGACTTAAGTAAAAAATTGATGTATTATAAGTCAAACATGTAAACTTTAAAAAATCAGCAGAATTATTTTCCAAGCAAAAGGAAATAATAGATAAAATAATAAAATATTATTATTATTAATACAATATTAATATTAATATTAAAATTATTATTAATAATAATAATAATAAACCTTCACAAGATCCAGGCCTAAAAGTGTTCCAAATGGACTAATGGAAGTCTAAACCGAGTTAATCCGGGCTAAACCAGGATTAAATCATAAACGAATCCTTTACATGGCCCCGGTCCTCGAATACTCAACCAAAAATTCTAATCTTTCACAGATAAACATTTTTAACTTCCGTTATTTGTTATGATGCATGTAGGAACGAGGAAGTGCCAGAGTGAGGGGGACCCTGACTTCCTGCTTCCTTTGCCCTTGTACATAACAGACAGAGTTTCCGCACTCGCTTTGGTCCATTGTCTGAACTCTGGGCGTGATTTTGTTGGGCCCTTGGGTGCTCATGGGATGGGGGGGGTCTGTTACCACGTCTGGGGGGGGGGGGGGGTTAAGCCAGATTTAAACCAGGACTAAACCAGGACTATATCAGGTCTAAAGCAGGACTAAACCAGGACTATATCAGGTCTAAACCAGGACTAAACCAGGACTAAACCAGGACTATATCAGGTCTAAACCAGGACTAAACCAGGACTATATCAGGTCTAAACCAGGACTAAACCAGGACTATATCAGGTCTAAACCAGGACTAAACCAGGACTAAACCAGGACTATATCAGGTCTAAACCAGGACTAAACCAGGACTATATCAGGTCTAAACCAGGACTAAACCAGGACTATATCAGGTCTAAACCAGGACTAAACCAGGACTATATCAGGACTATATCAGGTCTAAACCAGGACTAAACCAGGACTATATCAGGTCTAAAGCAGGACTAAACCAGGACTATATCAGGTCTAAACCAGGACTAAACCAGGACTATATCAGGTCTAAACCAGGACTAAACCAGGACTATATCAGGTCTAAACCAGGACTAAACCAGGACTATATCAGGTCTAAACCAGGACTAAACCAGGACTATATCAGGTCTAAACCAGGACTAAACCAGGACTATATCAGGACTATATCAGGTCTAAACCAGGACTAAACCAGGACTATATCAGGTCTAAAGCAGGACTAAACCAGGACTATATCAGGTCTAAAGCAGGACTAAACCAGGACTATATCAGGTCTAAACCAGGACTAAACCAGGACTATATCAGGACTATATCAGGTCTAAACCAGGACTAAACCAGGACTATATCAGGTCTAAAGCAGGACTAAACCAGGACTATATCAGGTCTAAAGCAGGACTAAACCAGGACTATATCAGGACTATATCAGGTCTAAACCAGGACTAAACCAGGACTATATCAGGTCTAAAGCAGGACTAAACCAGGACTATATCAGGTCTAAACCAGGACTAAACCAGGACTATATCAGGTCTAAAGCAGGACTAAACCAGGACTATATCAGGTCTAAACCAGGACTAAACCAGGACTATATCAGGTCTAAACCAGGACTAAACCAGGACTATATCAGGTCTAAACCAGGACTAAACCAGGACTTAAACTGGCCTAAAACAGGAGAAAACCAGGTCTAAGGTTTGGATAAGGTTTGGATTGGATTATTGTGTTTCGTTTTTTTTTTGTCAGTTCTTGTGTTTAAAATGTGAACTTTGAGCAGAATCCTTTTATAGTAATGGAGTTTTGTGTTGAAATATTTAAAAATGGGACGCAGAATCAGGACCTAATGAGTCAATTGATTGAACAACACAATTATAACGGTGACTTCGTGCCAAGGTCCAGTATATTTTCACGACTGTAACGGCGTCGAAGCGGACAAAGGATTCAGGTTATCCTTGGACACGCTCCTCCTCTTTCCCTTCACTCTCCTGCTCTGACATCACCCGTCCTTCCAGCGTGGCACAGACTGACCCCCCCGGGACCACCCACCGCCACAAATGCCCCCTCCATCTGCCCCTCCACCCTCCTCGTCCTCGTCCCTTTCACACAATCGCTCCAATCGCTCATCTGGCCCAGAGACGGGACGCTCATCCATCTCCCGTAGAAACAACACAGTTCTGTTCTTTACGGCGTTGACATCACCACGTATGACTCACTCAAAACAATAGAATTCAATATTAACGCCGACTGTCGAGCCTGGAGATGGAGAAAGTGACGACGTTTGACTTTCACTGTGGCCACAAATGCACAGTACTCGACTTGAGGGGGGATGGGGGCGAAGGC
Source organism: Paratrypauchen microcephalus (assembly GCA_036785185.1). Taxonomy (NCBI): domain Eukaryota; kingdom Metazoa; phylum Chordata; class Actinopteri; order Gobiiformes; family Gobiidae; genus Paratrypauchen; species Paratrypauchen microcephalus. Next base: position 1,403,020 of record JAVJIX010000115.1, on the reverse strand, counting down.
AAAATAGTCAAAATCATCCCTCTTCAAAATCGGTCATCCCTTCTTCCATCCCTTGTGGCATTTTATCAATCAGGCATGAAAATCCCTCACCTTTTGACGAAATTCACCGTTTTGAAGTCAAAATAGGTGACCTGCATGAATCGTGGACCGTTCCAAGAGCCAATCATAGGCCAAACTGCGCTCCGGCTTCCAATCATGTTGCAGCGTTGTTCTACCGATCGCGCTCCCGCTAATCATGACGATTAGCGCTGTTGTGTTTGTGCCTGATCCCCGATCAGCTGTGAGTGAGCCCCATTAATATGTTAATGTTACGTAAGAAGGAACTCTCGCCTCGGGACTCGGGATATGTCCGTTTCTCCGGAGCGCATACACGTGGACACGTGAATTATCGCACACACCAAACTACGGAGCTGATCGTGTTCTTATGGGGCGAGTTATATTATCATATTATTTCTGCATCAAAGGGACAGATTAGCTGACAGCAGGGGCCCGGGACTAAACCAGGTCTAAACCAGGTCTAAACCAGGTCTAAACCAGGACTAAACCAGGACTAAACCAGGAATAAACCAAGACTAAACCAGGTCTAATCCAGGACTAAACCAGGTCTAATCCAGGACTAAACCAAGACTAAACCAGGACTAAACCAGGACTAAACCAGGTCTAAACCAGGACTAAACCAGGTCTAAACCAGGACTAAACCAGGTCTAAACCAGGACTAAACCAGGACTAAACCAGGTCTAAACCAGGACTAAACCAGGTCTAAACCAGGTCTAAACCAGGCCTAAACCAGGCCTAAACCAGGCCTAAACCAAGACTAAACCAGGACTAAACCAGGACTAAACCGGGATTAAACCAGGACTAAACCAGGTCTAAACCAGGACTAAACCAGGTCTAAACCAGGAATAAACCAAGACTAAACCAGGAATAAACCAAGACTAAACCAGGACTAAACCAGGACTAAACCAGGTCTAATCCAGGACTAAACCAAGACTAAACCAGGACTAAACCAGGACTAAACCAGGTCTAAACCAGGACTAAACCAGGTCTAAGCCAGGTCTAAACCAGGACTAAACCAGGCCTAAACCAGGACTAAACCAGGACTAAACCAGGTCTAAACCAGGACTAAACCAGGTCTAAACCAGGACTAAACCAGGTCTAAACCAGGTCTAAACCAGGCCTAAACCAGGCCTAAACCAGGCCTAAACCAGGCCTAAACCAAGACTAAACCAGGACTAAACCAGGACTAAACCGGGATTAAACCAGGACTAAACCAGGTCTAAACCAGGACTAAACCAGGTCTAAACCAGGACTAAACCAAGTCTAAGCCAGGTCTAAACCAGAACTAAACCAGGCCTAAACCAGGCCTAAACCAGGTCTAAACCAGGTCTAAACCAGGACTAAACCAGGTCTAAACCAGGTCTAAACCAGGTCTAAATCAGGACTAAACCAGGCCTAAACCAGGACTAAACCGGGATTAAACCAAGACTAAAGCGGGACTAAACCAGGACTAAACCGGGATTAAACCAGGACTAAACCAGGTCTAAACCAGGACTAAACCAGGTCTAAACCAAGACTAAACCAGGACTAAACCAGGTCTAAACCAGGACTAAACCAGGCCTAAACCAGGACTAAACCAGGCCTAAACCAGGTCTAAACCAGGACTAAGCCAGGACTAAACCAGGACTAAACCAGGTCTAATCCAGGACTAAACCAGGACTAAACCAGGACTAAACCAGGTCTAAACCAGGACTAAACCAGGCCTAAACCAGGACTAAACCAGGTCTAAACCAGGACTAAGCCAGGACTAAACCAGGACTAAACCAGGTCTAATCCAGGACTAAACCAGGACTAAACCAGGACTAAACCAGGACTAAACCAGGTCCAAACCAGGACTAAATCAGGACTAAACCAGGCCTAAACCAAGACTAAACCAGGACTAAACCAGGACTAAACCAGGTCTAATCCAGGACTAAACCAAGACTAAACCAGGACTAAACCAAGCCTAAACCAGGCCTAAACCAAGACTAAACCAGGACTAAACCAGGACTAAACCAGGACTAAGCCAGGTCTAAACCAGGACTAAACCAGGTCAAAACCAGGATTAAACCAGGTCTGAACCAGAACTAAGGTGTGTGTGTGTGTGTGTGTGTGTGTGTGATAACATTTATCCTGTGTATTATTGAATGATTATATGGACTTTTTGTTTGTATTACTACTGCAAATACACAAAGTCAAATCATGAAGTCAAGAGAAAAGAACTGGTTTGAGAGGAGGAGTTAAAGAAAGAGAATCCTTCCTTGAACACAAATGGAGGGCTCAGACATAATTTGTCTACATTTATAACTCTGTCCTCAAACCTAAATCAGAACAAACAAAACAATAGAGCAGCAGGTCAGGTCCAGAGGTGTGAAAACACCGTTATGGTCCTGAATGGTTCTGCGAACACGACCCACCGTGGAAGATTACAGCATTTCCATGGAAACAAGCAGCCCAAGTAAGAGTCAGGTTTGTGGAGATGCAAGCCCACTCGCAGGAAAGATGCAAAATAAGCTTTTTAGTCCAAGAAAAAAAAAAGTGTGTGTAGAGTGTTTTTTTGTTTTTTTTTGGACAAAGTTACACAGTGGGGCTTTAAAGAAGACATATGATGCATTTGTCTGCTTTTTCGTATTTTATTTTGAACATTTTAAACTGTAATATTGATGTAAAACGAAACGAAAACGGTGTTTTTTTGAAACCAGGTTCCAGAGTGGAGAAATCTGAGAACGCCGGGGGTCGTGTTGTCGTGTGGACGAGCAAAACGCAGATTTTGGAAAACGATGCCGTCGTGATGTTTGTTTGCGGAAGAGAAAGGACTTTATGCGCATACGTTCTCTGTAATATTGTGTTTCCGGTGGCTCTGGCTGTTTCCCGTTTACAGCGCCACATATCGGTGCGGCGTATGTATTACATCGTTTTCACTCAGCGTTTTCGTCTGGACGCAAATATTTACTGATCCGACACGTGTGTGGACGCACATTTTTTCAGGAGCGTTGTCGTGTGGATGTAGCCTCAGAGTCATTTCATTGTTGTTTTCAAAGTAATTTATTACTAGTTTCAAAGTAATTTCATTGTAGTGAGCGCCCCCTTCAGGCAGATATAGGCAGTGTCCACCAGCGTCTGACCAGAACTGAAGAAGCAGAAGAAACGGATTCCACCAAATAAACTTCTGTCCAGTCGACAAATTGAATTTCTCCTTTTGCCAAAGTCAAATCAGTCCTATGAGTCCTTCAGAGGTGTGATCTAACGAGGATTAAACCACGAGGAGCAGCTCGTTACACTGTTTTAACCACAGACTGTGACGTCACCCACACACCCACATTTGACTGCAGCTCCAGTCAAATGAAGCTCATGAGGCTAGCAGTTACAGGAGCGAATCTGGAGCCATGTTCCACATTAAAGGAAAAGTAACGTTATTTTACAATCTGAGCCTTCTTTCGGTAATAAAACAAGTCGTTTGACTCACCCATAGCACTTTGGTGTCATATGGAGCTGTTTGGTAAAAGTTATGTTGTAGCGTATCCGTTAGCGTGAGTGCTCGGGGCATTACTTTGTGGTCTCCAAATAACACAAACTTTAGCACTTTTCAAATCATAGAAGCTCGATGTCTTAATCTACGATTTCGTTTGAAGCAAAAGTGGCCTGTAATCTGAGATTTATCCATAGTTTACAGCTTTGCGTTTCATGTTTGGGTCCCGGGAGCTGAGAGCACAGTCCGCACATGCGCACTGGCCTCCTCATCTACTCGAAACTATGGCTAAATCTCGGATTACAGGCCACTTTTGCTTCAAACGATATCTTACATTAAGACATCGGGCTTCTATGATTTGAAAAGTGCTAAAGTTTGTGTTATTTGGACACCGCAAAGCAATGCTCCGAGCAAATGATACAGCACCATGTTAACGGATACGGGATCATTACTAGAACAGAACGGCTCAACATAAGTTCTGCGATACTGCTCCAATTGACAGAAAAATGCTATGGGTGAGTAAAACTACTTGTTTTATTGCCGAAAGAAGGCTCAGATTGTAAAAAAACGTTAATTTGCCTTTAAGCTGCGTTCAGACCGCGGTGGAGAAACCTCTCATTGTAGCCCTTGCGTCTGAGGCAGTCGCCGTGGACATACGTCGGAAAGAAATCCCTGAGGCGTGTCCAGGGCGTGCGTTGCGGTCTGCGGGCGACTTGTTTTCCCGCGGTGGACCAGGAAAGAAAGGCTTTAGGGTATTTACTACAGAAACCATCAGTGGAGAAGACTGGCTCGGACCTTTTCTTCTGGTGTTTTGTGTCCCGGGTCTTTCGGTTTCTGTGGCATCTGACGTTCAAACACGCCTACGCGTTACGCAGACGCCTAAAGACAAGAGGCACTTTACAGAGAAAAAACCTGTGGTCTGAATGCAGCTCTAGGAAAAGGTATTTATAGACAAACCAGGACCCTGTAGAGCAGGAAAATGTGAACAATTTAAGAGCAAAATGACGAGGCTGACGGCAGCAGAGGGGAGTACTCTTGGACGCCTCTTGGAGATATTAAACGGAGCCAAACAGCTCCTCATAAATCTACTGCTCAATATTTGGCTCTAAATCAGGACGAGGCAGAACCAGAGACACTTTTAACTAAATGAAAACGGAGCAATAATAAATGTCTTTAAAGCTGCACTGTGTAACCTTTTGTTTAGGGGTCCGTCACCTGCTTGTTTCTATGGATACGTCACTGCTCTGCCTGGAATGTTCCACAGTGTGACTTTAAACAGCTCTACTTTACATTTATACTATAAAAACAGACATTCTGACGCCTCTCCACAGATCTGACCTGGAACTTGGTCTGGTTTGGTCTCCATGGAGATAGAAAGAGTTAATGCCGTACAGTCATCTTTTAAATCACTTCTTAAAACTCATTTTTATAATTTTAGCTTGATTTTATTCCTTATTTAGTCCCAATTTTAGACTTGGTTTAGTCCTTACATTAGACCTGGTTTAGTCCTGGTTTAGTCCTAACATTAGACCTGGTTTAGACCTGGTTTAGTCCTTACATTAGACCTGGTTTAGTCCTGGTTTAGTCCTAACATTAGACCTGGTTTAGACCTGGTTTAGTCCTTACATTAGACCTGGTTTAGACCTGGTTTAGTCCTTACATTAGACCTGGTTTAGTCCTGGTTTAGTCCTAACATTAGACCTGGTTTAGACCTGGTTTAGTCCTTACATTAGACCTGGTTTAGTCCTGGTTTAGTCCTTACATTAGACCTGGTTTAGTCCTTACATTAGACCTGTTTTAGTTCTGGTTTAGTCCTTATATTAGACCTGGTTTAGTTCTGGTTTAGTCCTAACATTAGACCTGGTTTAGTCCTGGTTTAGTCCTTACATTAGACCTGGTTTAGTTCTGGTTTAGTCCTTACATTAGACCTGATTTAGTTCTGGTTTAGTCCTAACATTAGACCTGGTTTAGTCCTGGTTTAGTCCTTACATTAGACCTGGTTTAGTTCTGGTTTAGTCCTAACATTAGACCTGGTTTAGTCCTGGTTTAGTCCTTACATTAGACCTGGTTTAGTCCTGGTTTAGTCCTTACATTAGACCTGTTTTAGTTCTGGTTTAGTCCTTACATTAGACCTGGTTTAGTTCAGGTTTAGTCCTTACATTAGACCTGGTTTAGTTCTGGTTTAGTCCTTACATTAGACCTGGTTTAGTCCTGGTTTAGTCCTTACATTAGACCTGGTTTAGTCCTGGTTTAGTCCTTACATTAGACCTGTTTTAGTTCTGGTTTAGTCCTTACATTAGACCTGGTTTAGTCCTGGTTTAGTCCTTACATTAGACCTGGTTTAGTCCTGGTTTAGTCCTTACATTAGACCTGTTTTAGTTCTGGTTTAGTCCTTACATTAGACCTGGTTTAGTTCTGGTTTAGTCCTTACATTAGACCTGGTTTAGTTCTGGTTTAGTCCTTACATTAGACCAGGTTTAGTTCTGGTTTAGTCCTTACATTAGACCTGGTTTAGTTCTGGTTTAGTCCTTACATTAGACCTGGTTTAGTTCTGGTTTAGTCCTTACATTAGACCTGGTTTAGTTCTGGTTTAGTCCTTACATTAGATCTGGTTTAGTTCTGGTTTAGTCCTTACATTAGACCAGGTTTAGTTCTGGTTTAGTCCTTACATTAGACCAGGTTTAGTTCTGGTTTAGTCCTTACATTAGACCTGGTTTAGTTCTGGTTTAGTCCTTACATTAGACCTGGTTTAGTTCTGGTTATCACATGTTTTATGTTCACTGTGGGCCTAGGGGGCGCTGCAATTTTAAATCCTGTGTGTGCGACCTGTACATATGGTTTTTGACAGTAAAGCTAATCTAGACGTCAGAGAAACAAAAGACAGAAACCAACAGGCGAGATAGTTTCAGAAAGTGGTTAGCTAGTTAGCTCCTCCCTGCAGCGAGATGTAAGCAAGTGTCGTACCAGCACTCTAACCAGAACTGACGAAGCCTCTCGGATGAGCGGCGAAACGTTTTCAACCAAACAAACTTTGTCCAGTTGACAAATTGAATTTCTTCTTTTATCAATAAAGCTGAACTTTGAACTTTGATTTATTTAGCGAAGCACCTGACTTTACCACTTTGTTTTTACAAACTGCACTTTATGCTAACGGCTAATGAGCTACTTTTAGCATAGCAGAGAGTATTTTATTTTAACCACGGCCACACTTTGACCAGTGTGGACATGTACCTCCTTTAAAAGCTCTAAACTCACTCTATTCAGTCACTAAATTTGTTACTTACATAGACTGTTTATATAAATGGACATCGCTAACGACTTACACTGGAATTCGGCGGCCCCTCTTTCTCTAACTCAGCGTTTTTCAACCTTCAGGTCTCGACCCCACATGGTGTCGCCTAGAATCCAAACGGGGTCTCCTGAAATGTCCGGAGCAGTGCAGTCACAATAACTAGTGACGGGCAAATGAGACGGAGCTCCGGAGCACGTCTCGTTCTTTCTGAAACTGTCTCGCAGCCGCTCGCGTGACCAAAGTGTCGAAGTGTCGGCCCCTCCCCCCGCTGCTTCGCTCTGCGTGTCAATCGCTTCAGTGTATCAAAGCGTTTCATTGGCTCAGTGAACGTTCCGCTCTGCGATTGGTTCAGAGCTCTTCAGAGTGTTCAACGGGCTTCCTTGGTTTGACAAGCGCTAAACTGCTACAGTATAAAAGATGCACCGATATTTCTTAAAAATGTTGGGTAGTGAGGAGTATTGTGTGACGTTAGTGGTGATTTTGGTGACTTCTGGCGACTTTTGGCATTTGTTTCATTTGCGATGGCATCTACAAGTGGAAAAAAGTGATCCATTCCCATCCGTTCATTTGGGAACTTCCCAAATCATGGGTTGTGTGTTGGTTTGCAATGGTTAAATTTGTCCACTAGAGGTCAGTGTTTCTCCGAGGCCTCAGACACGTCGAACCATTTGACACAATATTATGTCTGAGGCTGAGACTGAAACAGGATAAAAAATTATTTTTAAAGTCTATGGGGTCGCCAGAAATGTGTGATGTCAAATGTCAACCACTGCTCTAACTGCTGCTGTGGCCTCGTCATTTTGGTTTTAAACTGTTCGTATTAACTCACTCTACATCAGTGCTTCTCAGTTATTTTCTGTGACGCCCCCCCCTAGGAAGAAGAAAAAGTTCACGCCCCCCTCCCTGCGCGCGACTATAAATAGTATTATTTGTCTAGGAAATTGTTATTAGTACACCACTGCCTAACATTGTATCCTTTATTAACATTAAAAACAAAAAAGAAAGAATGAAACTTACAACAAAGACTGCACTGTCTTTTTGCACTGAGGACTCAAATACTGATGTGTTTTTAATGCAGTTTTGCACACATTTGTTTACGTTTTACAGAAATGAAACTTAAAATCACATGGCCCATTTGCATAAACTAAAGGCGCTAAAAAAAAAACGCTCTGTCCTTGTGCCCCTGATGCATCAGCTTCTGTTGGACTAAAAAACACGACTCAGTGGAATATACTGAGTTTTTTCTGTGACAGAGGATGTTCTGCTGGTGGTGAGTCTGTTCTGTATATCGAGTATTTAAGGTTGCTGACCCCTGCCCCAGAGCGACAACGAGAGCACCACTGCCAACTACTGTTGTGGATGTGCAATTACACTTAGTTCTAGTACAGTATGGCAAAAAAGCATGTTTCCCAGGGTCACACGTGCCCCCCCCGGCATCACACCACGCCCCCCCAGGGGGGCCCGTCCCACTATTTGAGAAGCACTGCTCTACATGATCCTGGGGTTTTTATTTTGTTATTTTGTCCATTTAAAAATTCGTATTCATAATGAAGAGCCTGGCTCCATATGTGCTATCCTCATGAGCTTCATTTGACTGGAGCTGAAGCCTGTGGGTGACGTCACGCTCGTTTAATCCACTTCTTTATTCAGTTTATGGCTAACGACAGTAAGTCACAACGCACCACAAGCAAAGAACCGCCGGCTAAACTTAGTGATGTGAGCGTGCGACGATCGTAAACAAACACTGCGATCACTTCCTCTGTGAACTTTTAAAAACCTTTTAGCGTTTGAAATATTTCCAGTCAGACGTGATTAAAGACGAGCTTAATGTGCACAACAGTCGATGTGCTTCTTTAACGTCACCCCGGCTCAGAGCTGTGAGCGTCAAATAACATGCAGCACAGTTACACTGGGATCGGCTCTCGGTATCGGCAGCCCATTGATTAATTGATTCCGATACTGGTATCAGGGAATCTCTAAGCTCGACTGATATACTGGGTCAATATTTGGGCTTTTTACAGACCCTCCAGGAATTCGCAATGTTGCGATTTGCAACTTCAACGCAACTTCAGCCAATCCCCGCGAATTCAGGGCGGTGTTGCAATTTTGACCAATCACTGCAACTTTCCCCCAATTTTTTACCAATTTTGACCAATCATCGGCGACGTATTGAACTCACGTCGACCAACTTCCTTCTGCCTTACTTCCGTGTGACGAAACAAAACTGTGGCCGTGTCCCCAGTTCAGAGCGTGGTTTGAAGGGGCTCAGACTGCAGTCAAGGCAGTGCACACTTGCTCAGCCCTGAGTGCACTCCGAGGACCACATGCCGACTCCATTTTCTCCCGTAGAAGAAGTAGCACGCGGTGCATGCTGGGATATATGAGTGTGCGAAGCGTGCTTTTTCACGCCCGGATTTCCATGGAAACGACTGCGGTCTTCGGACCGTGTGTTAACTGCGCGTGGGACAAAAAAGAAATGACGCACATGCCCTTCAAACCACACTCCGAACTGTGCACTCTGGGAACTGGGACACGGCTTCTAATGGCAAAGAAACATGTCTGCGGCGCCATTTGCCCACAAAAATAACAGCAAAAGACCGAAACAGTTCCCCTCCTAGTAGTCATTTATTTTGGATGTTGGTAAGTGTTGTTTTAGGACCATATCTGTGATCTCTGTGTCTTTGTATTATTCTTTGTCAGTAATAACTCAGTATTCAAAATATTACTCAATTTTAATTACAAAAAGGGAAAATCACAACTATTTATCGCAACTTTCACTTCCTCCTGCAACAAAATCGCAACAAAAACCTTAAAAGCACCGCAACTTTCATCGCAACTTTTTGGAAAAGCTCCCGCAAATTCAGGCATTTTAGCCGCAACAATCACAAAAAATGCCCACGAAATCCTGGGGGGTCTGTTTTTAGTTCATCGGTGATTGTCGTTAAAACTCCAGCACACACAGATATTCAGTTTTGGTCGATCTGCGGCTGAAACAACAACTCACCCTAATGTAACAGATAATACTCCCTACAACTGTATATGGCTGTGATTTTATATTTTATTTGATATTTTATTACTTATTTTTGTATTTATTTTTATAATTATGTCTCATTTGACTCCGGTCTCTTGCTCTTTTTTGCTATTGCATCTGTTTTTGTTATATTTTATGTTTGATGAGTGAACGACTGGACCCAAACATCTCACACTGGCCACACTCTGCTTCTCTTTGAACACAAACAAAACGGTGGCACCAAAACAGAAGTCTTCCTTTCCATGTATACACATAAATAAGAGCCAAATCAAAACAGAAGAGGAATTCAAATATTTAAGAATTGTTCTGGATCAAATTTTTAGTTTTAAAAAGTATGTTAAAAAAGTTTCTAATACTTAAAAATATAGTCTGTCTGTGTTTAGACACATTCGAAATGCTGCAAAGGTGTATCTGGATGCAATGATTATCTTACATATTGATTATTGTATAGCTTGATAAAAGGAGAAATTCAATTTGTCAACTGGACAAAGTTGCTTCGTCAGTTCTGGTTAGAGTGCTGATGGACACTGCTTATATCTGGCTGCAGGGAGGAGCTCACTACACTGAAATTATTCTGAAACTATCCCACCTCTTTGTTTTCAGTTTCTGTCTTTTGTATTTCCAGTTTCTCTCTGGCGTCTAGTTTAGCACACCTATTCAAACCCTAATGGTGTTTTCACACCTCTGGATCTGACCTGGCTCCAAGTCTAAAAACACATCAGCCCAAATCAGCTGATCTCCAGGTGTAAGCTATGAGTTAAAGGTCCCATGGCATGAAATTTTCACTTTCTGAGGTTTTTGAACGTTAATGTGAGCTCCCCTACCCTGTTTACCCCCCCCATGGCTAAAAGTTGCGAAATGTCTAAACTGAGCATTTGCGATCCTTTTCTGCGTTAGAAAAAAACACAGCTCAAACAGGCGATTCTGAACAAGGAAACTATGTGACGTCACATCGAAAAATGCAGCTCCACCCCCCGTCTGGATGTGAACCCACCGTCTCTGTAAATCACGCCCAGAGAGTTTGGACCGCAAAGGAGCTACGCAATGCGAAATGCGTTTTTTTATTTGCCTGGAGGCACGTGCGAGTGTTTCTAGACTCTGAAGTCCTTTACCCGACCCTCTGGACCTCTGAAACAGCAGTGGTTTAATTTTATTTTCTGTGAAAATGTGTTTTTTTATTGAAACGCCTCTCCTTTCTTCCTCCGCGCTTAAAACACAGAAGTGGGGCCAGCACACAGCGCACCGCTAAAACAAGGAACCAGCGGCGCATTTGCCCCCCCCCCCCCCACCCGCTCCTCTAACCCATCTCTGTCCTTCTCATTTGCATTCAAGCAACAGTTGAGTTGTTCAGAGAGAGATTTTCTGACTCTGACTCTGTACATGTGTTTTTCTCATGCACTGAGTGTTGATTTTGAAGAAGGATTCATTTACAGTATTAGGGAACCATTAAGGAGCCATATAAAAGCATCAAGAAGTACCATGTCATGGGACCTTTAAAAAAAAAAGATTCAAGATTAAGATTCTGTTGGGACTGCACATTTTAACTGAAATATTTTACTTTATCTAACGTGATTAAACAACAGAAAAAAAAAACTATACCCACAGTTAAACTAATCCAAGAATCTGATACTGGAACATTTAGTTCTGAACACAAGAACATCTCATCTCGTAAATTATTAAAGCTTTGCGAGTGTCTGTAAACGCCGCCATTCAGTTTGAACGTCTGACTCTGTTTCTGTTTCACTAAAACTAAAGATCACTGCCGTTTCTGTCTGTGGGAGTCCTCCAAGTGTAAAGGGAGTTCGTTATCGGGATGGTGTGAGGCTCTTTGTCTTTATTAAAGACCGAGGGAGGGAACGAAGGACGGAGAGAACGAGGGAGTGGGGGAGGAGTGGCTCATGGGTCATGGACAGATGTGGTCAGTCCAACGTTTTCCTCTACGCAGCCCTAAAGCCACTGAAATATCGACACAAACGCCAGGAAATACCAAAGCTGGGGACATTCTGAAGGAATTTACAAAGAATCGTCCAAATAATTCTACCAAAATCTAGTCTTGGAGTTAAAAATTACATTAAACAGCATTTTCTTCTGACAATTTTAGCTATTTTAGGTTTTAAAAATAAGTAATCAATAATAAATAAGTGCTTATATGGGAATTTTCTGTCAAATATTGCAGTTATATGAGAGAATAATACAAAGAATCGTCCAAATAACTCAACCAAAATGTAGTCTTGGAGTTAAAGATTTGGGAAAAACATTAAAAAACAGAATTTTCTTCTGACAATTTTAGCTATTTTAGGGTTTAAAAATAAGTAATCAATAAAAAAAGTCCTTATATGGGAGTTACATGAGAGAATAATCCATTTTTAAAAGGGTTAGCATATTATAGACCCCACTGGATATTTTGGGCTGAAATTTGGTATTTAAAATGTAAATAATGTATCATTCAAAATTACCACTACTAGTCCTACTGCTCTCGAGTACTCCAGACATTACAGCCAATTAAAGAGCAAATATTACACAATTTTCTCATCAAATAACAAAGTTGAGGATATTCTGAAGGAATTTACCAAGAATCGTCCAAATAATTCGACCAAAATGTCGTCTTTGAGTTAAAGATTTGGGAAAAACATTAAACAGCATTTTCTTCTGACAATTTTAGCAACTTTACGGTTTAAAAATAAATAATCAATAATAAATAAGTCCTTATATAGGAATTTTCTGTCAAATATCGCAGCTACATGAGAGAATAATCCATTTTTAAAAGGGTTAACACATTATACAAGACCCCACTGGATATTTTTGGACATTCTGAAGGAATTTATAAAGAATCATCCAAATAATTCCAGAATCTAGTCAAAAATTACATTAAACAGCATATTCTTCTGACAATTTTAGCAACTTTAGGTTTTAAAAATAAGCAATCAATAATAAAAATGTCCTTATATTGGTATTTTCTGTCATATATCGCAGTTACATGAGAGAATAATTTTTAAAAGGGTTAGCACATTATAAAAGACCCCATTAGGGATATTTTGGGCTTAAATTTGGTATTTAAAATGTAAATAATGTATCATTCAAAATTACCACTACTAGTCTTACTGCTCTCGAATACTCCAGACATTTCAGCCAATTAAAGAGCCAAAATTACACGATTTTCTAATCTGTTCTAATGTTTTTTTTTCCTCACAAACACACCTGGAGTTGGGTTTTGTTTCATTCACCTGGACCAAATCTGCACCAAACCTAGACTAAACCTGGACTAAACCTGGACCAAATCTGCACCAAACCTAGACTAAACCTGGACTAAACCTGGACCAAACCCGGATTAAACCTGGACTAAACCTGGACCAAACCCGGATTAAACCTGGACTAAACCTGGACTAAACCTGGACCAAACCTGGACTAAACGTGGAAAAAACCTGGACTAAACCTGGACCAAATCTGCACCAAACCTAGACTAAACCTGGACTAAACCTGGACCAAACCTAGACTAAACCTGGACTAAACCTGGACTAAACCTGGACCAAACCTGGACTAAACCTGGACCAAACCCGGATTAAACCTGGACTAAACCTGGACCAAACCCGGATTAAACCTGGACTAAACCTGGACCAAACCTGGACAAAAAAGCTGCATGTTTAGGCTTTAGTTCTGCTCGCAAACAGAAAATTCAGCCCTGGAATTGGAGATTTCTCCTGAACTCGAGGTAAAAGGAGGTGTTAAAGTAGTTGTACTTTATAATTCACACTTTTTCTCCTTTTCCCTCTCTGAACGTGATCAGAGCAGCTGGAGTTATAACAGGAAACACGTGGGCCGGGTTAGACTTCTGAAATGCCTCTGTCCTGTTCCTCCTCTTCATTTACAGTGAGGAGGAGGAGGGACGGGCCGGTACACAAACAAACGCTCCTCTGTCCTCCAGGAAACCCCAGAGGACACGAGCTTTTACCCCGTCAGACGAGAGGACACAGGGGGACGGGGGACAGGGCCTGGTCCACACGGGGACGGGAGGTTTTCATAGTCAACAACTCCACAATGCAACAGGACACAGGCTCCCAAAAAGGGTTTTATTGTGTTAAATAACAAAACACACTGAAATGTCATGTTCACGAGGTCATTTATATCCCTGGACTAAACCTGGACTAAACCTGGACCAAACCTGGACCAAACCTGGACAAAACCTGGACTAAACCTGGACAAAACCTGGATTAAACCTGGACCAAACCTGGACAAAACCTGGACTAAACCTGGACCAAACCTGGACTAAACCTGGACTAAACCTGGACAAAACCCAGATTAAACCTGCACCAAACCTGGACTAAACCTGGACTAAACCTGGACTAAACCTGGACCAAACCTGGACTAAACCTGGACTAAACCTGGACCAAACCTGGACTAAACCTGGACTAAACCTGGACTAAACCTGGACTAAACCCGGATTAAACCTGGACCAACCCGGATTAAACCTGGACTAAACCTGGACTAAACCTGCTCCAAACCTAGACTAAACCTGGACTAAACCTGGACTAAACCTGGACTAAACCTGGACTAAACCTGGACTAAACCTGCTCCAAACCTAGACTAAACCTGGACTAAACCTGGACTAAACCTGGACAAAACCCAGATTAAACCTGGACCAAACCCGGATTAAACCTGGACTAAACCTGGACTAAACCTGGATTAAACCTGGACTAAACCTGCTCCAAACCTAGACTAAACCTGGACTAAACCTGGACAAAACCCGGATTAAACCTGGACTAAACCTGGACTAAACCTGGACCAAACCTGGACTAAACCTGGACTAAACCTGGACCAAACCTGGACTAAACCTGGACTAAACCTGGACAAAACCCAGATTAAACCTGCACCAAACCTGGACTAAACCTGGACTAAACCTGGACCAAACCTGGACTAAACCTGGACTAAACCTGGACCAAACCTGGACTAAACCTGGACTAAACCTGGACTAAACCTGGACTAAACCTGGACCAAACCTGGACAAAACCCAGATTAAACCTGCACCAAACCTGGACTAAACCTGGACCAAACCTGGACAAAACCTGGACCAAACCTGGACTAAACCTGGACTAAACCTGGACAAAACCCGGATTAAACCTGGACCAAACCCGGATTAAACCTGGACTAAACCTGGACTAAACTTGGACTAAACCTGCTCCAAACCTAGACTAAACCTGGACTAAACCTGGACTAAACCTGGACAAAACCCAGATTAAACCTGGACCAAACCCGGATTAAACCTGGACTAAACCTGGACTAAACCTGGAATAAACCTGGACTAAACCTGGACTAAACCTGCTCCAAACCTAGACTAAACCTGGACTAAACCTGGACAAAACCCGGATTAAACCTGGACTAAACCTGGACTAAACCTGGACTAAACCCGGACCAAACCTGGACTAAACCTGGACTAAACCTGGACTAAACCTGGACTAAACCTGGACAAAACCCAGATTAAACCTGCACCAAACCTGGACTAAACCTGGACTAAACCTGGACTAAACCTGGACCAAACCTGGACCAAACCTGGACAAAACCCAGATTAAACCTGCACCAAACCTGGACTAAACCTGGACCAAACCTGGACTAAACCTGGACCAAACCTGGACAAAACCTGGACTAAACCTGGACCAAACCTGGACCAAACCTGGACTAAACCTGGACTAAACCTGGACCAAACCTGAACAAAACCTGGACTAAACCTGGACCAAACCTGGACCAAACCTAGACTAAACCTGGACAAAACCTGGACTAAACCTGGACCAAACCTGGACAAAACCTGGACTAAACCTGGACTAAACCTGACTCAACCTGTCACAACATGGCTGTAGACATTTCAGTTGTTTTCTCAAGATCTCAAATTAATTATCTTGTTATCTTGGGACCGCTAAGGGGACCGCCTACGACTAGAAAAGCAAAGGGTGGAACGATATTACCAACGCTGTTACTGTCCACTTCGCCAAAGACATGGGACCACTGAAAAAAAATACTGTCAAATACCAAGACACCGATATAATTTAGAAAAATACCCGTGATATCAATTTTTGGTCATACCGCCCAGCTCTAGTTCATTTGCTTATCCATTAATGGGGGTACTCAAGAGTGTGAACCAAAGCTTACGTGACACTCAAGACAAAATAGGTTGGACACTGCTGGTTTACAGTACTGCAAAACTCTTCTTGGTGTTAATATTCTAAAAAGAGTGATTTTCTTTACACTGCCAGCAGCTCACAAAGGATATTCTCCAGAAGATTCCAGCTGCTTCATCAGTCCCTGGTCTAATCCCGGATAAAGAGTGAAAACAGAAGTGCTTAGGAAATGAACTGTGGTCTTAACTTGCCAAAAGGCCAAAGGTCAAACTCATCGTCAAGGAGATTTCCTGAACGTTTGGGGCCGAACGCCGCAGAACTGACCTGACCGCCGTGTTTTATTCTGGTGTTTTTACCTGCTCCTCCTTAAGCTCCTTATCTTCATTTGGACATTCCTGTTCTAAGCCCCAGAGTCTGAGGTCAACTTCACTTCAAAACAGTTTCAAACACAACTTTTGACCTTTAGGGTAGCTTAAAGTGCACTGTGGAACTTTTCTGGATGAGATCCTGCTTGTATCCTTGGAGATGTTTAACAGATTGGAATTAAACTCATCCGTCTTGCATTTATCACTTCTCTTTTAAAGCTGTACTGTGTAACTTTTTGTTTGGAGGTCCGTCACCTGCTTGTTTCTATGGATACGCCACTGCTCTGCCTGGAATGTTCCACAGTGTGACTTTAAACAGCTCTACTTTACATTTATTTAGTCACAGGTGGTTTTAGAGCTCAAAAATCCCTAGAAAAACAGACGTTCTGACTGTGAGCGGGGTCGCCTCTCCACAGATCTGACATGGAACTTGGTCTGGTTTGGTCTCCATGGAGATAGAAAGGTTTAATGCCGTACTGTGAAACATTCCAGACAATCAACAACATCTCCATGGAGAAAAGCGTTTGACGGACCCAGAAAAACGCATCGTTAATTGCAAAACCTGCATCCTTACCGCTCGCCTCTCCACAGATCTGACCTCGAACTTGGTCTGGTTTAGTCTCCATGACGATAGAAAGGTTTATTTATTACCATACTGTGAAACATTCCAGAGAAAGCAACAACATCTCCATGGAGAAAAGCGTTTGACGGACCCAGAAAAACACATTGTTAATTTCCAAACAGGCATCATTACCGCTCGCCTCTCCACAGATCTGACCCAGCAGTGTCACCTTCTTGTCTTTAAGGACACAGATAGCCTACTTTTAAAGCCGTAACATGGAATATTCCAGGCAAAAAATGTCAAAGTTTTCAGTATTGATTCTAATTTTTCTCCAGACCGCAGTTATTATGATGTAAGTTTCTAAACCCACAAACAAACCCCGCAGAACGTTCTCATCTCCTCCGCCCTTCGCTTCACACTGCACTTCGTTAGAAACAGGAAATGTGTAAAATGTCTTCCACACGCCCAACGTTAAACGACATTAGGAAGCGAGAGGAGAGAGCTCAGAGCCAAAGCCTGAGCGGGCAGTTACCTCAGCCAACGGAAAAGACTGGACAGTCTGGACCTGAGCCTGGACCTCAGCACACAGCCTCATTGTCCGAAAACACCACCCAGAGCTGAAGGAAACACCTAAACAAGTGTTTTATGTTCACAATAGTTTACTGTTTGGCCAATTTAGAATCTCATCCAATAAAATCCAACTTAAACTGACTTAGACTTAGACTAACTTTATTGATCCACAAGGGAAATTATTTGGGTACAGTAGCTCATCAAATATAATATAAAAAATATATCTATATAAAATAATAATGAAAATATATATATATAAATATAATAATATAAAAATATAAAATAATAATATAATATATATATTTTTAAAAAATCATATATATAAAAAATACAGATATAATATAAAAAATAAAATAAAATAAAAAACAGACGGGAACAAACAAATAGATGGAAAAGGAAAAAAAAAAAAAAGAGCGAGAGACCGGAGTCAAATGAGACATAATAATGAAAATAAAAAATAATAAATGTATATGTACAAAAAAAATATAAACATAATAATATAAAATAATAATATAATATATAAAATACAGATATAATAATATATATATTTAAAAAAATTAAACAGAGGGGAACAAAAAATAGATGGAAAAGCAAAAAAAAAAGACCGGAGTCAAATGAGACATAATTTAAAAAAATAAAAAATAATCAGAAATGTATATGTACAAATCAAAATAAAATAGAAAAATAAAATATCAAATACAATATCAAATCACAGCTACATACAGTTGTAGGGCGTATTTAATATAGACCCACGCCCATTAACTATCATATCATACTGTATTTCACCTTTTCACAATTTAACATTTAAGAATTTAATATTTTATTTTATATAGGGCTAAATGCTGAAAACTAGCATGCCAACAACACATTTCCTGATAATCTCCCTACAACTGTATATAGCTCAGATTGGACATCTTATTTGATATTGTATTTTATATTTAATTTTATATTTTATTACTTATTTTTCTATTTTATTCTGATTTGTACATATACATGTATTATTATTTTTTATTTTTATAATTATGTCTCATTTAACACCGGTCTCTTGCTCTTTTTTGCTATTCCATCTATTTTTTGTCCCCCTCTGTTATATATTAAATTTGATGAGCGACTGTACCCAAATAATTTCCCTTGTGGATCAATAAAGTTTGTCAAAGTCTAATCTGATAATAAAACATAAAACATTTATAATTAGAAGCGGAGAATCCACAGCAGTCTCGTTTGAACCTAAATTGTGTTTTTTATGATAAATCTGTACTACCACTTTAAATCTGAGTCCCGTACTCGTCTTCAGTTACAGCCCCTCTCCCAGCATGCTTTGCGGTTTGCAGTGCGGCGGCGAGTGCTCGAGCGTCAATAATTCGATGAGGGGAAATAGGTTTGACCAAGTGGATTGGGCGTCACGGCAACCAGACAATACAAGAAGAGCACAAAGAGGACAGCTAAAGCAGATTTAGACTGAAAAATATCACGATAAACAAACACAATCGAAGTTTAAAGCAGATTTAGACTGAATAATATCACAATAAACAAACACAATCGAAGTTTAAAGCAGATTTAGACTGAATAATATCACGATAAACAAACGCAATCGAAGTTTAAAGCAGATTTAGACTGAATATCACGATAAACAAACGCAATCAAAGTTTAAAGCTGATTTAGACTGAATAATATCACGATAAACAAACGCAATCGAAGTTTAAAGCTGATTTAGACTGAATAATATCACGATAAACAAACGCAATCGAAGTTTAAAGCTGATTTAGACTGAATAATATCACGATAAACAAACGCAATCAAAGTTTAAAGCAGATTTAGACTGAATATCACGATAAACAAACGCAATCGAAGTTTAAAGCTGATTTAGACTGAATAATATCACGATAAACAAACGCAATCGAAGTTTAAAGCTGATTTAGACTGAATAATATCACGATAAACAAACGCAATCGAAGTTTAAAGCTGATTTAGACTGAATAATATCACGATAAACAAACGCAATCAAAGTTTAAAGCAGATTTAGACTGAATAATATCACGATAAACAAACACAATCAAAGTTTAAAGCTGATTTAGACTGAATAATATCACGATAAACAAACGCAATCGAAGTTTAAAGCAGATTTAGACTGAATAATATCACAATAAACAAACACAAGCAAAGTTTAAAGCAGATTTAGACTGAATAATATCACGATAAACAAGCACAATCAAAGTTTAAAGCAGATTTAGACTGAATATCACGATAAACAAACGCAATCGAAGTTTAAAGCTGATTTAGACTGAATAATATCACGATAAACAAACGCAATCGAAGTTTAAAGCTGATTTAGACTGAATAATATCACGATAAACAAACACAATCGAAGTTTAAAGCAGATTTAGACTGCATAATATCACGATAAACAAACACAATCGAAGTTTAAAGCAGATTTAGACTGAATAATATCACGATAAACAAACACAATCGAAGTTTAAAGCAGATTTAGACTGCATAATATCACGATAAACAGGCACAGTCGAAGTTTAAAGCTGATTTAGACTGAATATCACGATAAACAAACACAATCGAAGTTTAAAGCTGATTTAGACTGAATAATATCACGATAAACAAACGCAATCGAAGTTTAAAGCAGATTTAGACTGAATAATATCACAATAAACAAACACAAGCAAAGTTTAAAGCAGATTTAGACTGAATAATATCACGATAAACAAGCACAATCAAAGTTTAAAGCTGATTTAGACTGAATAATATCACGATAAACAAACACAATCAAAGTTTAAAGCAGATTTAGACTGAATAATATCACGATAAACAAACACAATCAAAGTTTAAAGCAGATTTAGACTGAATAATATCACGATAAACAAACGCAATCGAAGTTTAAAGCTGATTTAGACTGAATAATATCACGATAAACAAACACAATCAAAGTTTAAAGCAGATTTAGACTGCATAATATCACGATAAACAGGCACAGTCGAAGTTTAAAGCTGATTTAGACTGAATATCACGATAAACAAACACAATCGAAGTTTAAAGCTGATTTAGACTGAATAATATCACGATAAACAAACACAATCAAAGTTTAAAGCAGATTTAAACTGAATAATATCACGATAAACAAACGCAATCGAAGTTTAAAGCTGATTTAGACTGAATAATATCACGATAAACAAACACAATCGAAGTTTAAAGCTGATTTAGACTGAATAATATCACGATAAACAAACACAATCAAAGTTTAAAGCAGATTTAGACTGAATAATATCACGATAAACAAACACAATCGAAGTTTAAAGCTGATTTAGACTGAATAATATCACGATAAACAAACTCAATCGAAGTTTAAAGCAGATTTAGACTGCATAATATCACGATAAACAAACACAAAGTTTAAAGCTGATTTAGACTGAATAATATCACAATAAACAGGCACAATCGAAGTTTAAAGCAGATTTCTGTGTTTTTTTTACTTTAGTGTTCTGTCAGTAAAAACGTGATTTGGAAGAAATTTGACTATTTTTTGTGTTAAAAATAATGTTTAAAAGTCTGTATTGTTTATGTTTGGGAAATAAACACTAGAAAACCTCATGCTAGAAAAATTGTGTTTGATTTTAGGACAAACGGAGTAGAAAAACTGTGTTCAATATGAGAGAAAAATGGTCAAATTGCTCAAAAATCTCCTTAAATACATAATTTAGTCCTGGTTTATGAATGGCGGGTCATTTGGAAATCGATCAAAAGACGCCAGTTTTAAAAGATTTAAAATATAAAACCATTTTGAATATTTTTAAGGAGTAAAACGAGGCGTCAGCTCCAGGAAAAGGCTGACCGTGTGTGTGTTTCATGTTTTCGTGGATGGAGCGTCGAACAGATGGGCCAAGAGTCCGACCGAGCCCAACACGAGAGTTACATCACCGCCATGTGCGAAAAGCTCTTCACACATGAAAAACTAAAAATAACAACATAATAACACGGAGGATCCATGTGGGACTGCACCAGGACGGGTCGCTCGGCTCTGCGTGGGCTGACAATGTGACGTAATTTAAGGAGAATAAAAGAAAATGTGTCCAAGAGAAGCAAAAAGACCATTAACAGGTATTTTGGTTCTGGATAATGGTCCATCAAAAAATCCTGAAAGATGTTTGTTTTTTTAACATAAAGGGCCCATGTTACACTATTTTCTGATGTTCTAATGTCGTTTCCTCGTCACAAACACACCTGGACCGACCTGGAGTTGTGTTTTTTTTTGTTTCATTCACACGTTTAAAGGAAAAGTAACGTTTTTTTACAATTTGAGCCTTATTTTGGTAATAAAACAAGTTGTTTTACTCACCCATAGCACTTTGGTGTCATATGGAGCACTTCCACAGATGTTTTAGATTAGCATTAGCATTAGCGCGACTTCTAGCCATAGCTCGGGGCATATAATATATTCCCCAAGCATGTAATATGCCCCGTGTGGGCTCCAAATAACACAAACTTTAGCACTTTTCAAATCATAGAAGCTCCATGTCTTAGTCTACGATTTCGTTTGAATCAAAAGTGGCCTGTAATCCGAGATTTATACATAATTTACAGCTTTGGGTTTCATGTTTGGGTCCCGGGAGCTGAGAGCACAGTCCGCACATGCGCACTGGCGTCCTCATCTACTCGAAACTATGGATAAATCTCGGATTACAGGCCACTTTTGACCACACGAAATCGTAGACTAAGACATCGAGCTTCTATGATTTGAAAAGTGCTAAAGTTTGTGTTATTTGGAGACCACAAACATGTGCCCCGAGAACTCACATTATGGAGATCGCTAAACTAAAACATCTCTGGAAGTGCTCCATATGACACCAAAGTGCTATGGGTGAGTAAAACAACTTGTTTTATTACCGAAATAAGGCTCAGATTGTAAAAAACGTTACTTTTCCTTTAACTCACAAACTGCAGATTTAGCACGAGTTCTTCTGATAATAAAGTGTGTGAATAAAACAAAACACAACTCCAGGTCTATTTTTGAAAAGGGAACAGCTTTAGAACATGGATTAAAAGAGTCCATTTAGTACAATATGTCTCTGTCCCAGGCTCTGTCCCAGTCTCTGATCGTTCATTTCATTTTCTGTATTTGATCCTTAAATCTGAGCGTCTTTTGTCCCTCAGGTTCTATTGGTCTCAGATGACTTCACTTCTCAGTGTGGGTCACATGATGTTCTGAACGTTCATTATCTGACCACACAGACAGATGGACAGACCTGCTGCTCTGGGCTCCCACTGTGTCCACTGTGTCCTCTGTGTCCACTGTGTCCACTGTGTCCTCCGTGTCCTCCGTGTCCTCTGTGTCCACCGTGTCCTCTGTGTCCTCTGTGTCCACTGTGTCCTCTGTGTCCTCTGTGTCCACTGTGTCCTCTGTGTCCTCTGTGTCCACTGTGTCCTCTGTGTCCTCTGTGTCCACTGTGTCCTCTGTGTCCTCTGTGTCCTCTGTGTCCACACATGTCCTCTGTGTCCTCTGTGTCCACACATGTCCTCTGTGTCCTCTGTGTCCACACATGTCCTCTGTGTCCACACCTGTCCTCTGTGTCCACACATGTCCTCTGTGTCCACACATGTCCTCTGTGTCCTCTGTGTCCACACATGTCCTCTGTGTCCTCTGTGTCCTCTGTGTCCTCTGTGTCCTCTGTGTCCACTGTGTCCACTGTGTCCACTGTCCCTGACCTTTAATATTCAGTATGTTCCAAAATCAAACTATTAAGCAGCATTTTTCAGTTCAGATGAGTTTCTAAATTAAGTGGCTGTACTCACTCAAACATGACGATAAATAAACTATTTTATAACTTTAAAAACCAGTGTGGAGTCACATGTTTAAGTCCTAATTCTACACTGAGGGATGTTCTGGGTTGAGTTGTGGTTTCCTCTGTGTATTTTGGGCGTTTTGCTCTGCCGATAAAAACTGTTGTAAATCACGTATATTTGGATTCCCCTGAGGCTGATGCAACAGCGTGTAACTCCAGCTCCAGACGCCCCCGCTCCTCCCGTCTGTGCCCAGGATGGAGCTTCCTCCCTGGGCTCGTCCCTCCTCTGTCCTCCCCTTCCGTCCTGGGACTCCCCGCCGGTCCGACCTCGTGGACCTGCGACGTCATCCAGCGTTCGCATGTTTGGTGTTGGATGAGACCCCTTCACTGTCCCTTGCCCTTTTTTCAGAAGCTTTTTATAGAAATGACTAAAGTGGTTTAAATGTCGTAGCCATGGGTTTCAGCATGGTGGAAAAGTGAAGACTGTTGCCACGATGACGAACAAATTAAAAGCAAAAGAGAATGTCTTTTGAATGGGGGAAAAAGTCCTCAAAATGTTGCAGATTAAATATAGAAATTATCCTATTGTTTTTAGGGATGCACGATATATCGGCATTAACATCGGTATCAGCCGATACTGCCAAATTTTAAACATATCGGTATCGGCCCGATGTGTAAAAGTGGGCCGATATTGACGACCGATATTTGTCAGTACAGTAATCCCTCAAATTAACGTTTTCTCACATTTCTCTCTCGTTTAAACACTCAAACTTTCGTAGATTTTCAACAAAATGTATTAAAAGTGAAGAGTGGGGGGGGGCGCGAGACCGCTCGTTCCACCCGGGGCTGCGAGCACGAGACCCGTGTCCAAACCGTGCCTCCTCCTCAGGACCACATCCACGGTCCTGAGGAGGAGGAGCAGTCCGAGCACATCAAACTTCAACATGAACGAACGCAAGAGCCGCACGAAACCAGACAAAGAGCTGCACGCCGTGGTTTAACCCTGGTTTAGACCTGGTCTAGTCCTGGTTTAGTCCAGGTTTAGTCCTGGTTTAGTCCCGGTCTGGTCCTGGTCTGGTCCTGGTTTAGTTCCAGTTTGGTCCCGCCCCCAGTCAGGAGTCAAAACACGTTTTGAAAATAAAAGAAAACATTCAAAAATTCATTTTGCATGATTTTCAGTCTGTTTAAAATGTTATCTCAGAATTAAAAATAGGCCTAAATAAATATCGGTATCGGCTGGTATCGGCCGATAACAGCATCATTAATATCGGATATCAGTATCAGCTAAACTTTTCACATCGGTGCATCCCTAGTTGTTTTTAACGGTCCGGTATTACGCAAAATGAACTCCCGTGAGCTTTAAGTCGTGTTCTAGTGATGTTCCTCCTCGAAAACAAACCTGGAGTTGTGTTTGTTTCATTCACATGTTTGAGGAACTTTATTATTAGTCTGTCTACATCTCCAAACCGCCAAACGCTCTGTTCCACCTCGTGATGTCATGAAGAGCTCCTTTTACCTTTAGTTCAGTAGAGATCGGTGAAGAAATTCCAGCTCTGAAATGATCCACATGATTCTAGTGAAGGTGTGTGGAGTCTAAGAACACTTCCAGTTTTACCACATGACATCACAAAGTGGAACAGAGTGTTTTCTGTTTGACCTTTTTACAGTTTTTATGCTCTTTTCCTTTTTAAACTGGACTGGAGTAAATATCCACATGGGTGTACCTCAGGGTTCGATACTGGGACCATTGCTGTAATTGTTCTGCACTCGCCTGTCTCCATGGAGATCTTATTTTTTTGCCTGGAATGTCCCACAGTACGGCTTTAAACATATGTATCTAGCATTTCTTTCATGATAGGTGCTTTTACTGCTCAAACCTGACCTGTAATCTCACCTGGTGGCATCACTTGGGAGATAGATCAGTTTAACGGCGTACTGTGGAAGCAATACGTTTCCATGGAGACAAGCAGGTGGTAACCCCAAAAAAGTGACACAGTGGAGCTTTTTTGACCCGCTGAGAGCCGAGTATTGAGGGTGAGGCCGAACAGCGGCTCTGAATGACCATTGTGTTAACGGAAAAGTCTGACCCTTAAAGAATTCAGGAGGAAACACGGCGACAATTCTGCTTCCTCTAAAGCGACAAACACTTCACGGACCTGAGACGTTTGAGTAGAAATGTTCTTAGAGTTGGTGTTTGAATTTTTAGTTCTCAAAATTTGCTGGTTCCTCTTTGTAACGAGGTTTCTTGAAGTAGTAGTACCGGTAGTCTTCTGGTGCTACGTGGAAAGCCCGATCTAAACACTGAGGCTGAAAAAATGCTGGTATGGTATTGTGTGTTTACAAAACTAACCAAAAGTAACTGAAATTATAGATAAACTAAACCAGGACGAAACCAGGATTAAACTAGGGCTAAACAAGGACTAAACTAGAAATAAACCAGGACTAAAAATGGACTTAACTAGAACTAAACCAGGACTAAACTAGAACTAAACCAAGATTAAACTACAATAAACCAGGGCTAAACTAGAAATAAACCAGGACTAAACCAGGAATAAACTAGAACAAAACCAGGACTAAACTAGAACTAAACCAGGACTAAACCAGGAATAAACTAGAAATAAACCAGGACTAAAAAGGGACTAAACTAGAACTAAACCAGGACTAAACTAGAATAAACCAGGGCTAAACTAGGACTAAACTAGAAATAAACCAGAACTAAAAAGGGACTAAACTAGAACTAAACCAAGATTAAACTAGAATAAACCAGGGCTAAACTAGGACTAGACTAAAACTAAACCAGGTCTAAACTAGAATAAACCAGGACTAAACCAGGAATAAACTAGAAATAAACCAGGACTAAACAGGGACTAAACTAGAACTAAACCAAGATTAAACTAGAATAAACCAGGGCTAAACTAGGACTAGACTAAAACTAAACCAGGTCTAAACCAGGACTAAACCAGGACAATTAAAATAAAAAAACGATAACTGAAACTGTATTTTGTGTTTACAAAACTCAAACTAAGTGAAATTCTGGATAAATGGCTCTTGGTTTTGTCCTTTTTTGGAGTTGTAAATGTGTTGTAAAAGTTTTGGTGTGTGTTTTTATTTGTTTTTGCTCTTAAGGCTGCAGCTTGTGGACGGCTTTGGTTGTTGTGGGGGTAAAACCTGAAGAAATGTTTGAAAATTCTATTTGTTTGTTGTAAGTTTGAGAACACAAAACTTTCTTTTTGAATCCTGCACTTGACAAATAACCCAAAGTATAACCCAAAAACTAAAACTAAGAAAAACTAAACTAAAACTGAGCAGGTAGAAAAAAACGAAAACTAAAACTATCAGAGCCGCTCTAAAAACTAATTAAAACAAACTGAATTAGAGGGAAAAAAGTCAAAACAAACTAAAACTAAACTATAATGAAAAACCCAAAACTGTTATAACCTTGGTACCAACGTCATGAAACCTTTTTTCTCTCCTAAACCAAGGCCACAATGCAGGAACTTAACATTCTACCAGCTCGTCTTATAGGGCACTTTAAACAGCTTCTCTTTGTGTGCAGGTTTCAGTAAAAAACAAACAAAACCGTGAGAAAGTTCGCTCCTCTTGGTCTGGTCAGGAAAAGTCCGCTGGTGAAGGCCGGTTTTCTGACCGAGTGTGCGTGAATGGAGATGTCCTTCCTCATTAGGATGCAGGAGACACTGTGAGACCGAAAAAAAAAGAAAAAACACAGACGAGAGGAATTCAAGGCCCGAGGCGAAAGAGGGCGGCTGTAAAAGAGGAACCCGCGACCAGACGGACGGATTGGTCAACGAGAGAAACGAGAAGACTGTTAGGGCCAGTTTGGAACGTCGCCGGTTCGTTTACAGCTGGACAAAGATGCGAGGAGGGCCGAGATCGAGGTTTTCACGTGGAGAGACGAGTGGAGAGGGAGTTATTGATTATTAAAATTCAAGTTTTGCTGCAGCAACATTTACACTGCAGGGTCAGTTTAACAGGAGGACTAGTCAGGACTGGTCAGGGAGGGTCAGGGAGGGTCAGGGAGGGTCAGCAAGTCTGGGTCAAGTTTGAGGAGATGAAGAGACAAAAGTGTCCCTAAACCAGGACTAAACCAGGACTAAACCAGGACTAAACCAGAAGTAAACAAGGACTAAACCAGAACTAAACCAGAACTAAACCAGGACTAAACCAAGACTAAACCAGGACTAAACCAGAACTAAACTAGGACTAAACCAAGACTAAACCAGGTCTAAACCAGAACTAAACCAGGACTAAACCAAGACTAAACCAGGACTAAACCAGAAGTAAACAAGGACTAAACCAGAACTAAACCAGAACTAAACCAGGACTAAACCAGGACTAAACCAGAACTAAACCAGGACTAAACCAGGGCTAAACCAGGGATAAACCAGGGATAAACCAGGACTAAACCAGATCTAAACCAGGACTAAACCAAGTCTAAACCAGGACTAAACAAAGGCTAAACCAGGACTAAACCAAGACTAAGCCAGGACTAAACCAGGACTAAAAAAGGGCTAAACCAGGACTAAACCAAGACTAAACCAAGACTAAGCCAGGACTAAACAAGGGCTAAACCAGGACTAAACCAAGCCTAAACCAGAACTAAACAAGACTAAACCAGAACTAAACAAGGACTAAACCAAGACTAAACCAGAACTAAACAAGACTAAACCAGAACTAAACAAGGGCTAAACCAGGACTAAACCAGATCTAAACCAGGACTAAACCAAGTCTAAACCAGGACTAAACCAAGACTAAGCCAGGACTAAACCAGGACTAAAAAAGGGCTAAACCAGGACTAAACCAAAACTAAACCAAGACTAAGCCAGGACTAAACCAGGACTAAAAAAGGGCTAAACAAGGGCTAAACCAGGACTAAACCAAGCCTAAACCAGAACTAAACAAGACTAAACCAGAACTAAACCAGGACTAAACCAAGCCTAAACCAGAACTAAACAAGACTAAACCAGAACTAAACAAGGGCTAAACCAGGACTAAACCAAGCCTAAACCAGAACTAAACAAGACTAAACCAGAACTAAACAAGGACTAAACCAAGACTAAACTAGGACTAAAACAGGCCTGAAAACCAGAATTAAGCCAGGATTAAACCAGGACTAAACCAGGTCTAAACCAGGACTAAACCAGGTCTAAAGCAGGACTAAACCAGGTCTAACCCAGAACTAAATCAGGACTAAACCAGGACTAAACAAGGGCTAAACAAGGGCTAAACCAGGACTAAACCAGGTCTAAAACAGGTCTAAAACAGGACTAAACCAGGTCTAAACCAGGACTAAACCAGGACTAAACCAGGTCTAAACCAGGACTAAACCAGAACATTATCTACAGCGAGGAGGTGAGGACCAGACTGATCCTCTGTGGAAAACGACGAGATTCCACGAGAAATTCCACGAGTTGTAAATACACCACGTGGGCTTTTAACGCTCGTACACTGAAAACCGAACACAGCCCTCGGTCCATGTGTTACCGACGGAATAAAATTGTCCCGTTTCGTTGTCGGTTTGTTGGTCGATGATGCGATTCCGTCCTGTGCTCTGATTGGACGCCTCCACCTGCAGCTCGTCTCTTTTACAGGACGAGATGGTGAACCGCAGTCTGGGACGACTTCACAGAATCGTTTTTATGATTTCCTGTTTCTCTGTTTCTCTGTGGACGAGTTTCCTGCCGCGGTGGACGTCTCGGAGTTTGAGATTTAACATGTTAGTGGAAATTTAAGGATGTAAAGATGATTTTGTTACTCGATCACTGTGATTATCAGGCCACATTTAAAACTACGATCTGTAATTAGACCGACCTGTGTTCTGGACCCACTGTCATCACAACTAAAAACACACATATTTAGTCAGGACAATTTTGGATTCCAAAAAGAAAAGGGAAACCGGCTGTTTATGTCTGAAACCCAGGACTAAACCAAGACTAAACCAGGTCTGAAAACCAGGACTAAACCAAGACTAAACCAGGTCTGAAAACCAGAATTAAACCAGGATTAAAACCAGGACTAGACCAGGTCTGAAAACCAGGACTAAACCAGGACTAAACCAGGACTAAACCAGGTCTGAAAACCAGGACTAAACCAAGACTAAACCAGGTCTGAAAACCAGGACTAAACCAAGACTAAACCAGGACTAAACCAGGTCTGAAAACCAGGACAAAACCAAGACTAAACCAGGACTAAACCAGGACTAAACCAGGTCTGAAAGCCAGGACTAAACCAGGACTAAACCAAGACTAAACCAGGTCTGAAAACCAGGACTAGACCAAGACAAAAAAATGATTAAAACAGGCCTGAAAACCAGAATTAAACCAGGATTTAAATCATGACTAGACCAGGTCTGAAAACCAAGAGAAAACCAGGACTTAACCAAGACTAAACCAGGGCCCTACCAGAACTAAACCAGGACTAAACCAGAACTAAACCAGGACTAAACCATGACTAAACCAAAACAGGTCTGAAAACCAGTTCTAAACCAGAAGTAAACCAGGTCTAAAAAACAGGACTAAACCAGGACTAAACCAGGTTTGAAAACCAAGATTAAACCAGGACTTATCCAGGTCTAAACCAGGACTAAACCAGGACTAAACCAGGCCTGAAAACCAGGATTAAGCCAGGACTAAAAACCAGGTCTAAACCAGGACTAAACCAAGAATAAAAAATAATTAAAACAGGCCTGAAAACCAGAATTAAACCAGGATTAAAACCAGGACTAGACCAGGTCTGAAAACAAAAGACTAAACCAGATCTAAACCAGGTCTAATCCAGAACTAAACCAGATCTAAACCAGGTCTAATCCAGAACTAAACCAGGACTAAACCAGGTCTAAACCAGAACTAAACCAGGACTAAACCAGGTCTAAACCAGAACTAAACCAGGTCTAAACCAGGTCTAAACCAGAACTAAACCAGGTCTAAACCAGGTCTAAACCAGGACTAAACTAGGACTAAACCAGATCTAAACCAGGTCTAAACCAGGACTAAACTAGGACTAAACCAGGTCTAAACCAGGTTTGAAATGCAGCTGACGAAATGTGCAACATTTCGAAGTGAAAAGTGTGATGAGGAAAGTCCCTTAAACCTGGTGAAGTTCATGTGACGCTCTGACACAGAACGCCACTCGTGATTTTAGCCTTCAGGAAGTTTGATTTCATGAAGCCGATAACGCCTCAGCTTCAGTTTTCAGTTTCATATTCTCTTGTTTTTCACCCCGCTCCCCAGTTTTCCCGTCGTTCACCAATCACCTCACGTATACTGTCCCGGATATCGTGCCGTATGCGTTTGTGACTATTGTTACTGATTGTTTTTTTCGTTCTGTTAAGGTGGCGCCGCTCTGCTGGCGACACGGAGGACGGCTCTGGTCCCTCACCGCCAAGTCACATTTCTCCCTCGTGGAGACTGATAAACAAACCCTGAACCTTGAAGATGGATGGATGTTTGTCACGTTTTTGCGTCAGAAAGGATCAGGTGAGAGTGTAGAGTACGAGTTTATCTCCTGAGCCTCGTGTGGAGGAGCGAGCGGAGGCTGGAGTCTGTGGGCGGAACTGGACTCACTGTTCTTTATGTCCAGCTCTTCACAAACAAAAGGTTTTTTATAAAGTCGCCGTAACGGTACTTTATTCTGTCATTCTGCAGCATTAAAAAAAAACTAAGACTACAGCCCCATTTGGATCACAACAAAAGGGTAAAAAAGTCCTTAAATAATTAATAAAGAAAGAATTAAATAATTAAAAATAAATAAAATAATAATAAATAAAAATAATAAATAAAAATAATAAAATAAATAAAAATAAATAATTAAAAATACTTAATTAAATAAAGAAATAATTAAATAATTAAAAATAAATAAAATAATAATAAATAAAAATAATAAATAAAAATAATAAAATAAATAAATAATTAAAAATACTTAATTAAATAAAGAACGAATTAAATAATTAAAAATAAATAAAATAAAAAATACATAAACATAATAATAAATAAAAATAATTAAATGAATAAAAAAATAAATAATTAAAAATAATTAATTAAATAACCAATTAAATAATTTAAAATACATAAAATAAAAATACATAAACATAATAATAAATAAAAATAATTAAATGAATAAAAATAATTAAATAAATAATTAAAAGTAATTAATTAAATAAATAAAGGAAAGAAAAGGAACAAATAAAATAAAATAAATAAAGGAAAGAAAAGCAGCGTTTACAGTTTCACTCAGGACTTAGTGTAAAACAGGAAAAAATTTAAATAAAAACAAACTAAATCAGATGCAGAGTTCATTCCAGAGCGCTTTATAGCCCTCTGCACTGTGTAACTTTTTGTTTGGGGCTCCGTCACCTGCTTGTTTCCATGGATACGTCACTGCTCTGCCTGGAATGTTCCACAGTGTGACTTTAAACAGCTCTACTTTACATTTACTCAATCACAGGTGGATTTAAAGCTCAGAAATACCTCAAAAAACAGATGTTCTGACTGTGAGCGGGGTCGCCTCTCCACAGATCTGACCCTCAAACAGAAATTACACTTTTTTTTTCTTAGTTCTTTTCTTCATTTTTTTTAAATACACAAAGCTTCAGGCTCAGTGTCCTCCTCCTCTGTTCTCAGAAAGACACTAACGCCAGAACGATGGAGCGATAATGTGAAGACACGATGAATGGAGCTCTGAGGGCAAATACACAAAACACACAAACTACTACACAAACTACTACACAAACTACTACACAAACTACTACACAAACTACTACACAAACTACTACACAAACCACACAAAGAGCGAACGAAGAGAAAGAAGGCAGTAACCTGAGACCGGAGCCAGTGGGCGACAGGACTCCACACACAAAAATCTGATTAACAGACGCTTCTTTTTTCTTTTACAGGGAAACAAGACAGAAATAAAAGCTCTATATTTATCCAGGACTGATGAAGATTCTGGTCTGAAAACCAGGACTAAAACAGGACTAAAACAGGACTAAAACAGGACTAAAACAGGACTAAAACAGATCTGAAAACCAGGACTAAACCAGGACTAAACCAGGACTAAAACAGGACTAAAACAGGACTAAACCAGGACTAAAACAGGACTAAAACAGGACTAAAATGGGTCTGAAAACCAAGACTAAAGCAGGTCTGAAAACCAGGACTAAACCAAGACTAAACCAGGACTAAACCAAGACTAAACCAAGACTAAAACAGGTCTGAAAACCAGGACTAAACCAGGACTGAACCAGGACTGAACCAAGACTAAAACAGGAGTTAACCAGGTCTGAAAACCAGGACTAAACCAAGACTAAAACAGGACTAAACCAGGACTAAAACAGGATTAAAACAGGTCTGAAAACCAGGACTAAACCAAGACTAAACCAGGACTAAACCAAGACTAAACCAAGACTAAAACAGGTCTGAAAACCAGGACTAAACCAGGACTAAACCAAGACTAAAACAGGACTAAACCAGGTCTGAAAACCAAGACTTAAACAGGTCTGAAAACCAGGACTAAACCAGGACTAAACCAGGTCTGAAAACCAAGACTTAAACAGGTCTGAAAACCAGGACTAAAACAGGACTAAACCAGGACTAAAACAGGACTAAAACAGGTCTGAAAACCAGGACTAAACCAGGACTAAACCAGGACTAAAACAGGACTAAACCAGGACTAAAACAGGACTAAAACAGGACTAAAACAGGACTAAAACGGGTCTGAAAACCAAGACTAAAACAGGTCTGAAAACCAGGACTAAACCAAGACTAAACCAGGACTAAACCAAGACTAAACCAAGACTAAAACAGGTCTGAAAACCAGGACTAAACCAGGACTGAACCAGGACTGAACCAAGACTAAAACAGGAGTTAACCAGGTCTGAAAACCAGGACTAAACCAAGACTAAACCAAGACTAAACCAGGACTAAACCAAGACTAAAACAGGTCTGAAAACCAGGACTAAACCAGGACTAAACCAAGACTAAAACAGGACTAAACCAGGACTAAGCCAAGACTAAAACAGGACTAAGCCAAGACTAAAACAGGACTAAAACAGGTCTGAAAACCAGGACTAAACCAGGACTAAACCAAGACTAAACCAGGACTAAACCAAGACTAAACCAAGACTAAAACAGGTCTAAACCAAGACTAAAACAGGACTAAACCAGGACTAAGCCAAGACTAAAACAGGACTAAGCCAAGACTAAAACAGGACTAAAACAGATCTGAAAATCAAGACCAAGAAAGGTTTAACCAGAATTACAACCAGGACTAAAACAGGTTCTAAAACAAAGACTACACCAGGATTAAACCAAGTCTGAAAACAAAGACTAAACCAGGACATAACTGGGTCTAAACAAGAACTAAACCAGAACTAAAACAGGCCTGAAAACAAAGACTAAAACAAGACTTACCCAAGAGTAAACCAGAACTAAACCAGGACTAAACCAGGTCTAAACCAGGTCTGAAAAGCATCTGACAAAATTTGGCAGATTTAGAAGTGAAAAGTCAAGTGTGATGAGGAAAGTTGTGGGTTCTTTGCCGTGAACACCTGCAGATGTTTGCCTTAAATCCGGTGACGTCCATGTGACCTGCTCTGAAACACAACTAGGGCTGGGCGGCATGCCGGTGCATACTGAATACCGGTGTGTTTTTTAATTATATGAATTTTTCGTCGGGAACACAGAGCAGCGGAACGTTGCACTGGAACGTCGCGCTGGGGAACTCTTTTGCAGTGGCACGAGAGCGGTGGAAGCGTAAGCTGTGTCCCAATTCGAGGGCTCGAACTCTCCTCCGCGGACCGCGAGGGACATGGGACAGGTCCACGGAGCCGCTCGCAGCGCCCAGACACGCTGCTAACGCTAATGCTAACAACACGCACCACGCAAAATCTGCACACGGATCAATAACACGGCTACAGTGTGTGTCGAGCGGTGAACAACATGGACGTTGTTGTTAGAAACAGAGGAACTTATACTGAAAAGAGGAACCGTGTCAGTCATGTGGAAAAACTTCAGTATTAAAAAATCTGATGCCGATTAAACAAACATTCTGTAAATGTCGTCGGGCTAAAGTTGTAGCGACTCAGACGTCACTCAAAGACGTGTTTGCTAAGGGCACCGCCTACGACAAGAAAAGCAAACGGTGGAACGATATTACCGACGCTGTTCCTGTCCACTTCTCCAAAGACATGGGACCACTTAGTACATGAAAAAAAATACCGTCAAATACCGTGATACCGATAAAATATCAATTTTTGGTCAATTGTCTGTAAATTTTTGGTCAATTGTTGGTCAATTTTCAGTCAGTTTTTTGTCAATTTTCTATACATTTTTGGTAAATTTTTGGTCAATTTCAGTACATTTTCTGTCAATTTTTGGTTCATTTTCAATTTTCTATCAATTTTCGGTACATTTTTGGTAAATTTTGGTCAATTTTCTGTCAATATTTGGTCAAATTTCGGTCAATTTTGGTCAATTTTCTGTCAATTTGCATCCTCTTCCACGTCTGCAGGGAACGTTCAAGTCGGCGCCGCGACACAAAACGCCGCTCAGACGTCACTCAAAGACGCGTTTGCTGAGGGGACCGCCTACGACAAGAAAAGCAAACGGTGGAACGATATTACCAACGCTGTTACTGTCCACTTCACCAAAGACACGGAACCACTTAGTACATGAAAAAAATAAATACTGTCAAATACCGTGATACTGATAAAATATCAATTTTCTGTCAATTTTCGGTCAATTGTTGGTCAATTTTCAGTCAGTTTTTTTTGTCAATTTTCTATACATTTTTGGTAAATTTTTTGGTCAATTTTCGGTCAATTTCAGTAAATTTTTTTGTAAATTTTCAGTTCATTTTCAATTTTCTATAAATTTTTGGTAAATTTTGGTCAATTTTCGGTCATTTTTCTGTCAAATTACCTCCTGTCTCCCGTCCCCTGTCCCTGCCCCCTGTCTCCTGTCCCCGCCCGCGTCTCCTGTCCCCGCCCCCTGTCTCCTGTCCCCGCCCCCTGTCTCCTGTCCCCGCCCCCTGTCTCCACCCCCTGTCTCCGCCCCCGTCTCCTGTCCCCGCCCCCTGTCTCTTGTCCCCGCCCCCTGTCTCCTGTCCCCGCCCCCTGTCTCCTGTCCCAGCCCCCTGTCCCCACCCCTGTCTCCTGTCCCCGCCTCCTGTCCCCGCCCCCTGTCTCCTGTCCCCGCCCCCCCTCTCTCCTCCCTCTGGTCAGAACTTTTTCCTCTGACTCAAACTTCACTTTTTCCTCTGCTTCTATTTTTGACGTTTGCCGCCTGTAATTCACATCCTGCTCAGGCTGGAGACTCGCCCAGACACACCCGTCCTGGAATAACTCCTCATCCTCCTCTGATCCCATTACTCCTCCTCTGTTTCTCCTCCTCTGTTTCTCCTCTGTTTCTCCTCCTGTTTCTCCTCCTGTTTCTCCTCCTGTTTCTCCTCCTCTGTTTCTCCTCCTCTGTTTCTCCTCCTCTGTTTCTCCTCTGTTTCTCCTCTGTTTCTCCTCTGTTTCTCCTCCTGTTTCTCCTCCTGTTTCTCCTCCTGTTTCTCCTCCTGTTTCTCCTCCTCTGTTTCTCCTCCTCTGTTTCTCCTCTGTTTCTCCTCTGTTTCTCCTCTGTTTCTCCTCCTGTTTCTCCTCCTGTTTCTCCTCCTGTTTCTCCTCCTGTTTCTCCTCCTCTGTTTCTCCTCCTCTGTTTCTCCTCCTCTGTTTCTCCTCCTGTTTCTCCTCCTGTTTCTCCTCCTGTTTCTCCTCCTCTGTTTCTCCTCCTCTGTTTCTCCTCCTGTTTCTCCTCCTGTTTCTCCTCCTGTTTCTCCTCCTGTTTCTCCTCTCTCTGTATGTTGTATAAAACAGGAGTGTGTTTCTCTGTTTCATTCTGAGCTGGAGAAGCACAAACACTGAGGCTGAGGAGCATTTTCATCATCTGAACTCTCCCTAAACTCCAGTAAACTCCAGTAAACTCCAGTAAACTCCAGTAAACTCCTGTAAACTCCTGTAAACTCCAGTGCTAGTTTTTCGGAAAATAACCACCTGCAAATGGATCCGAACAAGTATAAGAACACACAGACTAGTGTACCCCCATGGACCTGGTTTAGGCCTGGTTTAGTCCTGGTTTAGTCCTGGTTTAGGCCTGGTTTAGACCTGGTTTAGGCCTGGTTTAGTCCTGGTTTAGACCTGGTTTAGTCATGGTTTAGGCCTGGTTTAGGCCTGGTTTAGACCTGGTTTAGGCCTGGTTTAGGCCTGGTTTAGACCTGGTGTAGACCTGGGTTAGACCTGGTTTAGACCTGGTTTAGTCATGGTTTAGGCCTGGTTTAGGCCTGGTTTAGACCTGGTTTAGGCCTGGTTTAGACCTGGTTTAGACCTGGTTTAGACCTGGTTTAATCCTGGTTTAGACCTGGTTTAGTCCTGGTTTAGGCCTGGTTTAGGCCTGGTGTAGACCTGGTGTAGACCTGGTTTAGGCCTGGTTTAGACCTAGTTTAGACCTGGTTTAAACCTGGTTTAGACCTGGTTTAGTCATGGTTTAGACCTGGTTTAGGCCTGGTTTAGACCTGGTTTAGGCCTGGTTTAGACCTGGTTTAGACCTGGTTTAGGCCTGGTTTAGACCTGGGTTAGACCTGGTTTAGACCTGGTTTAGTCATGGTTTAGACCTGGTTTAGGCCTGGTTTAGACCTGGTTTAGACCTGGTTTAGACCTGGTTTAATCCTGGTTTAGACCTGGTTTAGACCTGGTTTAGACCTGGTTTAGACCTGGATCACTCAGAGATTTATAGGTATAAGGACACATGGGAATGTGAGAGAAGAAAGTTCGAACGTTTAATGTGGAAAATCACAGAAGATTGTCTAAAGAACTAAACCAGGACTAAACCAGGTCTGAAAACCAAGGCTAAACCAGGACTAAACCAGGACTAAACCAGGACTAAATCAGAAACAAATCAGGACTAAACCAGGTCTGAGAACCAGGACTTGTATCATCCTGGTGGAATCAGAATCAGTTTGGAGTTTGGAGTTTATTCTTCAGAACTGAACTCTGGTCTCTACAGTAAAAACCCACACAGTCCCTGAAATGAACGAAACTCAATTAAAATTCCATAAACTTCACATCTCTCATAACCAATCACTGTGCAGATTGATTACAGATTGATTAGAGACGCTGGTGGGCGAGTGGCGAGCGGCGTTTTGAGCAAACACCAAAATCTGACTCACGGACGTTTGGTTTCGCTGCACGGCAAAAACGCTTCGCCAAAATTAAAGATATGAAAACAAAATGGCTTAAAAGTATCACACGGTATGTAGATCACCATGTTCCTTTTATCTCCTCTCTCTCTTCTCCCTCCCCTCTTCTCTCTCCCACTCTCTTCTCCCTCTCCTCCCCTCTTCTCTCTCCCACTCTCTCTCTCTCTTTTCCCTCTCCCCTTCTCTCTCTTCTCCCTCTCCTCTTCTCTCTCCTCTCCCGTCTCCCTCTTCTCCCTTTCCTCCCCACTCTCTCTCTCTCTTTTCCCTCTCCCCTTCTCTCTCTTCTCCCTCTCCTCTTCTCTCTCCTCTCCCGTCTCCCTCTTCTCCCTTTCCTCCCCTCTTCTCTCTCTCCCACTCTCTCTCTCTCTTCCCTCTCCCCTTCTCTCTCTTCTCCCTCTCCTCTTCTCCCTCGCTCTCCCACTCTCTCTCCTCCCCTCTTCTCCCTCCCCCCCCTCTCTCTCTCTCCCTCTTCTCCCTTTCCTCTCCTCTTCTCTCTCTTCTCCCTCTCCTCTTCTCTCTCGCTCTCCCACTCTCTCTCCTCCCCTCTTCTCCCTCTCCTCCC
Source organism: Paratrypauchen microcephalus (assembly GCA_036785185.1). Taxonomy (NCBI): domain Eukaryota; kingdom Metazoa; phylum Chordata; class Actinopteri; order Gobiiformes; family Gobiidae; genus Paratrypauchen; species Paratrypauchen microcephalus. The sequence goes on along the minus strand of JAVJIX010000115.1, from coordinate 1,364,990 downwards.
CCTCTCTCTCTCTCCCTCTTCTCTCTTCTCCCTTTCCTCTCCTCTTCTCTCTCTTCTCCCTCTCCTCTTCTCTCTTCTCCCTCTCCTCTTCTCTCTCTTCTCCCTCTCCTCTTCTCTCTCGCTCTCCCACTCTCTCTCCTCCCCTCTTCTCCCTCTCCTCCCCCTCTCTCTCTCTCTCTCTCCCTCTTCTCTCTTCTCCCTTTCCTCTCCTCTTCTCTCTCTCCTCTCCTCTCTCTCTCCCCCTCTCCTCCACTCTTTTCTTTTTTTTTTGAGTCTCCCTACTTTTGCTCTCCGTGCTAAGTCCCTCCCCCTTCAGAGCGCAGATTTATGGAGAGTTGTCGCGTCCCTTTCCTGGTCCTTTAGTCCTTACATTAGTCCTGGTTTAGTCCTGGTTTAGACCTGGTTTAGTCCTGGTTTAATACTGGTTCAGTCCTGGTTTAGTCCTGGTTTAGTTCTTACATTAGACCTGGTTTAGACCTGGTTCAGTCCTGGTTTAGACCTGGTTTAGTTCTTACATTAGACCTGGTTTAGTACTGGTTTAGTCCTGGTTTAGTCCTGGTTTAGACCTTAGACCTGGTTTAGTCCTGGTTTAGTCCTGGTTTAGTCCTGGTTTAGTCCTGGTTTAGACCTGGTTTAGTCCTGGTTTAGTCCTGGTTTAGACCTTACATTAGACCTGGTTTAGTCCTGGTTTAGTCCTGGTTTAGACCTGGTTTAGACCTGGTTTAGTCCTGGTTTAGTCCTGGTTTAGTCCTGGTTTAGACCTTACATTAGACCTGGTTTAGTCCTGGTTTAGTCCTGGTTTAGTCCTGGTTTAGACCTGGTTTAGACCTGGTTTAGACCTGGTTCAGTCCTGGTTTAGTCCAGGTTTAGACATGGTTTAGTTCTTACATTAGACCTAGTTTAGTCCTGGTTTAGTCCTGGTTTAGTCCTGGTTTAGTACTGGTTTAGTCCTGGTTTAGACCTGGTTTAGACCTGGTTTAGTCCTGGTTTAGTCCTGGTTTAGACCTGGTTTAGACCTGGTTTAGTCCTGGTTTAGTCCTGGTTTAGACCTGGTTTAGACCTGGTTTAGACCTGGTTTAGTCCTGGTTTAGTCCTGGTTTAGACCTGGTTTAGACCTGGTTTAATCCTGGTTTAGTCCTGGTTTAGTCCTGGTTTAGACCTGGTTTAGACCTGGTTTAGTCCTGGTTTAGTCCTGGTTTAGTCCTGGTTTAGACCTGGTTTAGTCCTGGTTTAGACCTGGTTTAGACCTGGTTTAGACCTGGTTTAGACCTGGTTTAATCCTGGTTTAGACCTGGTTTAGACCTGGTTTAGTCCTGGTTTAGTCCTGGTTTAGACCTGGTTTAGACCTGGTTTAGACCTGGTTTAGTCCTGGTTTAGTCCTGGTTTAGACCTGGTTTAGACCTGGTTTAGTCCTGGTTTAGTCCTGGTTTAGTCCTGGTTTAGACCTGGTTTAGACCTGGTTTAGACCTGGTTTAGACCTGGTTTAATCCTGGTTTAGACCTGGTTTAGTCCTGGTTTAGTACTGGTTTAGACCTGGTTTAGACCTGGTTTAGTCCTGGTTTAGTCCTGGTTTAGTCCTGGTTTAGACCTGGTTTAGACCTGGTTTAGACCTGGTTTAGACCTGGTTTAGACCTGGTTTAGACCTGGTTTAGTCCTGGTTTAGTACTGGTTTAGACCTGGTTTAGACCTGGTTTAGTCCTGGTTTAGACCTGGTTTAGACCTGGTTTAGTCCTGGTTTAGTTCTTACAGAGGGTAAACAGGATTAGACGAGCTCTTGAGTTTTAAACATAAACAGAAATTATGGCTGCGCCGTTTTGTTTTCGTTCCTCGTGACACTCGGAGCTTCTGTTCACCTCCGTCACGTCGTGTCTTCATCGTGTCTTCATCGTGTTGTGCGTTGCTCGTCTTCGTGCGTCCTGATTTCGTTCGTCACGGGTCAGAATCGATTACGTGAGCGGATGGAGCGGATTACGTAACCGCGGCGTCCACAGCTGCTCGCCTAATGTGAAATCAGGTTTGTGTAAATGATGTTCTAAAGTGGGTCATGACAAATCTGAACCCGAGTGTAAAGCTGCACTGTGGAACTTTTCCTGTCAAAGGCTTGTCTCCATGGAGATGCCGTTGCTTTGTCTGGAATGTTCCGCAGTATGGCATTAAACCTTTCTATCTTCACGGAGACCAAACCAGACCAAGTTACTTCATGGAAATGTTATTGATTTGTCTAGAATATCCCTCAGTATGGCATTAAACTCATGTTTATCCATGGATACAAGTGTACAATACCTCCAGACCAAGTCCCAGGTCAGATCTGTGGAGAGGCGACCCCGCTCACAGTCAGAACGTCTCTAAAACCACCTGCACCTGGTCTAATGTAAGAACTAAACCAGGACTAAACCAGGACTAAACCAGGTCTAAATCAGGACTAAACCAGGGCTAAACCTGGACTAAACCTGGACTAAACCAGGGCTAAACCTGGACTAAATCTGGACTAAACCAGGGCTAAACCAGGACTAAACCTGGGCTAAACCAGGGCTAAACCTGGACTAAATCAGGGCTAAACCTGGACTAAATCTGGACTAAACCAGGGCTAAACCAGGACTAAACCAGGGCTAAACCAGGGCTAAACCAGGGCTAAACCAGGACTAAACCAGGGCTAAACCTGGAATAAACCTGGACTAAACCAGGGCTAAACCTGGAATAAACCTGGACTAAACCTGGGCTAAACCAGAACTAAACCAGGTCTAAATCAGGACTAAACCAGGGCTAAACCAGGACTAAACGTGGACTAAACCAGGACTAAACCAGGGCTAAACCTGGACTAAACCAGGACTAAACCAGGGCTAAACCTGGAATAAACCTGGGCTAAACCAGGACTAAACCAGGTCTAAATCAGGACTAAACCAGGGCTAAACCAGGACTAAACGTGGACTAAACCAGGACTAAACCAGGGCTAAACCTGGACTAAACCAGGGCTAAACCAGGGCTAAACCAGGACTAAACGTGGACTAAACCTGGACTAAACCAGGGCTAAACCAGGGCTAAACCAGGACTAAACCAGGTCTAAATCAGGACTAAACCAGGGCTAAACCAGGAGTAAACCTGGGCTAAACCAGGACTAAACGTGGACTAAACCAGGGCTAAACCAGGACTAAACGTGGACTAAACCTGGACTAAACCAGGGCTAAACCTGGACTAAACCAGGGCTAAACCAGGACTAAACCAGGACTAAACCAGGGCTAAACCTGGACTAAATCAGGGCTAAACCTGGACTAAATCTGGACTAAACCAGGGCTAAACCAGGACTAAACCTGGACTAAACCTGGACTAAACCAGGGCTAAACCAGGGCTAAACCAGGACTAAACCAGAGCTAAACCAGGGCTAAACCTGGACTAAACCAGGGCTAAACCAGGACTAAACCAGGACTAAACCAGGGCTAAACCTGGACTAAATCAGGGCTAAACCTGGACTAAATCTGGACTAAACCAGGGCTAAACCAGGGCTAAACCAGGACTAAACCCGGACTAAACCAGGGCTAACCCAGGGCTAAACCAGGACTAAACCAGGGCTAAACCTGGACTAAATCAGGGCTAAACCTGGACTAAACCAGGTCTGAACCAGGACTGAACCAGGACTAAACCAGGTATAAAAATCAGGACTAAACCAGGACAAATCCAGGACTAAACCAGGACAAAACCAAGACTAAACGAGGTCTAAAAACCAGGACTGAACCAGAACTAAAGCAGGACTAAACCAGGACTAAACCAGGACAAAACCAAGACTAAACAAGGTCTAAAAACCAGGACTGAACCAGAACTAAAGCAGGACTAAACCAGGACTAAACTAGGACCAAACCAGAACAAAACCAGGACTAAACCAGGTTCATATTTCAGTCTTGTGTCAAAAATCTGTAAAAGCTTCTGGTGTTTCACACTTTGAACAGAATTCTACAATAATTCAAACATAAAAAACAAACATTTACACATTTTTGTCCAAAATCTTAACCTTATTCTTCATTTCAAAACAAAATCTCTCACAAATCTCACTTCCAGAACCGCTTAACCCGACTTTAGACACAAATATTTGCTTATTACACGTTTATTTACACGACTTTTCCAGCTCCTCGTTTTCCCGAAGTCCGGACGGTCAATCATTCCACCGTCCGGGACCAAAAACAGGATTTTTTCTCAGGAATGTGGACGTAAGTGAGACATTCTACAAACCCGCAGTACAAACCTGTGTTGTTCTAACCCACATTTAGAAAAAAAAAACACTTCAAAAGACAATTTCAGAATAATGAAAGAGTAATAAACGACAAAAAGCTCCAGACCGGACTCCACAGCTGTAATTTAGAGCCAGAAAAACGGGCAAAGTCAGCAGGAATCTCCAGGATGTCACTGCAAACTAGGAATAACATCTAATTTCACTGGAATTTCCCATATTTTTAAGCTATTATTTGTCCCATCCCGAAATAACCAAAGAATACTCAAAAAACTCCCAAAACAGCCAAATTAACGCATAAAAACTGCTGATATGCAATGCACTTTACGCAAATACAAGAAAATCAATTAAAATACATAATATAATAAGGATTAGACGGCACATTACGTCATTGCGTGGCGTTTTTTATGACGAAAACAAAGACACGTGCAGGAATTACCCAACGCGTTTTCAGTTAGAAACGCGAGCCCGCTTTAAAATGCGTTAAAATGCGTTAAAGCGCATTCAAGCGTGTGAAAACGTGAAAGAAAAGGAGAACAGAGGAGACTAAAATGAAAATAAAAGGAGATTAAAGGAGAATAAAGGTGTCAAACCCACGCTGCGCTCGGGGTAACGGCTCGTGCGTCATCCCATTCAAAAAATTCACCCCGAAATTCGTTGTGCGCGCGTGCACTCACCGAAATACACCGTCTTCTCGCACTTGGGGCACTTGGAGGCCATGGTTCGGCGGGTTCGCGGCGGGTTCGCGGCGGGTTCGCGGTGTGCGGGGCTCCTGGAGGTCTGTGCGGGTGCTGCTGCGGCTGTACGCGGGGCTGAGCTGCGCTTTGTCCCGGTGTTTTGGTCCGTGTCTCCCGCTCTGGCTCTGGATGTTCCACAGTAGCTTTAAGGGGAGGAGCCTGTGCACGTATAAATGACCTCATTTGCATACGCCACGCCCCCTGTGTTAGAAAACGCTAGAGGAGCTGATCTCCATGGCAACGCGCAGCCGCACGAGGGACTGATGGTGTTTTCTGTGGGATCCGAATCTTCAAAGACCGACTCAAAGTTCTCTTCAAATTTAATCAAATATAATTAAATTATAATTCAAAATTATGAATTCAAATTAATTTAAATTGAATTAAAATAAATTAAAAAAAATAAAAAAATAACCAGGGCTAAACCAGGACTAAACCAGGACTAAACCAGGACTAAACCAGGGCTAAACCAGGACTAAACCAGGACTAAACCAGGGCTAAACCAGGATTAAACCAGGGCTAAACCAGGACTAAACCAGGTCTAAACCAGGACTAAACCAGGACTAAACCAGGGCTAAACCAGGACTAAACCAAGACTAAACCAGGGCTAAACCAGGATTAAACCAGGACTAAACCAGGGCTAAACCAGGACTAAACCAGGTCTAAACCAGGGCTAAACCAGGGCTAAACCAGGGCTAAACCAGGATTAAACCAGGACTAAATCAGGCCTAAACCAGGGCTAAACCAGGGCTAAACCAGGATTAAACCAGGGCTAAACCAGGATTAAACCAGGGCTAAACCAGGACTAAACCAGGTCTAAACCAGGACTAAACCAGGACTAAACCAGGGCTAAACCAGGGCTAAACCAGGACTAGACCAAGACTAAACCAGGGCTAAACCAGGATTAAACCAGGACTAAACCAGGGCTAAACCAGGACTAAACCAGGTCTAAACCAGGGCTAAACCAGGGCTAAACCAGGGCTAAACCAGGATTAAACCAGGACTAAATCAGGGCTAAACCAGGGCTAAACCAGGGCTAAACCAGGATTAAACCAGGACTAAACCAGGGCTAAACCAGGGCTAAACCAGGGCTAAACCAGGATTAAACCAGGACTAAACCAGGTCTAAACCAGGGCTAAACCAGGGCTAAACCAGGGCTAAACCAGGGCTAAACCAGGATTAAACCAGGACTAAACCAGGATTAAACCAGGACTAAATCAGGGCTAAACCAGGGCTAAACCAGGGCTAAACCAGGATTAAACCAGGACTAAACCAGGTCTAAACCAGGGCTAAACCAGGGCTAAACCAGGGCTAAACCAGGATTAAACCAGGACTAAACCAGGACTAAACCAGGGCTAAACCAGGATTAAACCAGGGCTAAACCAGGACTAAACCAGGTCTAAACCAGGACTAAACCAGGACTAAACCAGGGCTAAACCAGGGCTAAACCAGGACTAAACCAAGACTAAACCAGGGCTAAACCAGGGCTAAACCAGGACTAAACCAGGACTAAACCAGGGCTAAACCAGGACTAAACCAGGTCTAAACCAGGGCTAAACCAGGGCTAAACCAGGGCTAAACCAGGATTAAACCAGGACTAAATCAGGACTAAACCAGGGCTAAACCAGGATTAAACCTGGACTAAACCTGGACTAAACCTGGACTAAAGCAGGACTAAACTAAACCTGGACTAAACCTGGACTAAAGCAGGACTAAACTAAACCAGGACTACAGCAGAAATAAGCCAGGACTAAACCAGGTTTGAACCAGGACTAAACCAGGGCTAAACCAGGGCTAAACCAGGATTAAACCAGGGCTAAACCAGGATTAAACCTGGACTAAACCTGGACTAAACCAGGGCTAAACCAGGATTAAACCTGGACTAAACCTGGACTAAACCTGGACTAAAGCAGGACTAAACTAAACCTGGACTAAACCTGGACTAAAGCAGGACTAAACTAAACCAGGACTACAGCAGAAATAAACCAGGACTAAACCAGGTTTGAACCAGGACTAAACCAGGGCTAAACCAGGATTAAACCTGGACTAAACCAGGGCTAAACCAGGATTAAACCAGGGCTAAACCAGGATTAAACCTGGACTAAACCTGGACTAAAGCAGGACTAAACCAGGGCTAAACCAGGATTAAACCTGGACTAAACCAGGATTAAACCTGGACTAAACCTGGACTAAAGCAGGACTAAACCAGGGCTAAACCAGGATTAAACCTGGACTAAGTCCTTTAGTCCTGGTCTGGGTTCGATCCCCGGGTCACCAGGGCCTTTCTGTGTGGAGTTTGCATGTTCTCCCCGTGTCTGGGTGGGTTTCCTCCGGGCACTCCGGTTTCCCCCACCAACCCAAACATGCACCATAGGTACCTCCAGCTTTGGTCCTGACCAAACCGAAGCAAGAAGATCATACAGATGGTCCCCGGGCGCAGTAATGTGCTGCTCACTGCTCCTGATAACAGGATGGGTTAAATGCAGAAATGGAATTTCCCCACTGTGGGACTAATAAAGGCATAGCTTTCTTTCTTTCTTTCTAAACCTGGACTAAAGCAGGACTAAACTAAACCAGGACTAAACCAGGACTAAATCAGGACTAAACCAGGATTGAACCAGGACTAGAAAGAGCGATTCCTAAACCAAAGTGTGACCATTTTGACAAAAGAAGTTAAACTAATGTTGCTGCAGACAAAAACCTTTAGAAATATGTTTTTTATTTTTGCTGATTTTATCCTCAGGACAAAACTGTCATGTCAGCATTTTGTTTACACTGACAGTAAAAATGTAAATAAAGATCACCGTAAAAATGATTTATGAAGGCCAAATAAAGTCATCTGGATTATGAATTTTATTATGAATAAAATAAAGATAAAGCTCACACATGTAGTGGATATTTCTGTGTTTGTGTTTTTTATAAACTCTCCTACAGTCCCAACATGGCGGCGGCGCGCTCCTCTAGCGCGCGCACTGAGCGTGACTCGGCCTCGTGCCTCCTTCACGTGCTTCTGTGGTTACCAGGCAACACGAGACACGCGCGTCTAAAGAACAGTACGGACTTTTCATCGCGAAGCTCCGAGTTTACAGGCAAAAAGTGTTTTTTGTTTTCATCTTCTGTAATTCACACGAGTTTAAGAAAATGAAGGGCTAAAAACAAATAAACAAACAAATAAATAAATAAATAAATAATAAAACAAATATATAAATGGATACATACATTAAACAAAAAATATATAAATAAAAATAAAATACATACAAATACATAAAAATAAAAATAAATTAAATTGAATTACAATAAATTAAAATAAATAAAAAATTTAATCAAAACTTAAAATTAAAATTAAAATAAAAAAAAGAAAAATACAATTTAAATTTAATATAAAATGTAAAATGTAATATATTAAAGGTACACTGTGTAGGATGGTGGTGCATTGGTGGATGGTGGTATTGCAATTCTGGTTCTAGCTACGGCAGACCTCGAGGGTCACCCGGGCGCAACGTAACGGGGACAGCTCGGCGTACCCGGAGGTGGGTTCACCGGCAGCCAGGCACGAACTGCGCGCACGCGTGAAGGGGGGAATCGGGAACCAGACCGTGGAGGGTGGAGGTCGGTCTGAACCCGGGGTGCGGGCCCGGGGTGCGGGCCCGGGGTGCGGGCCCGGGGTGCGGGCCCGGGGTGCGGGCCCGGGGTGCGGGCCCGGGGTGCGGGCCCGGGGTGCGGGCCCGGGGTGCGGGCCCGGGGTGCGGGCCCGGGGTGCGGGCCCGGGGTGCGGGCCCGCGCTGCAACAAAGCCCCAGCCGCGGTAGGTACTATGTCCTTCTTTTTTTCCTCTTAGATGAAGGTGCTTGCTCCTGCGATGTATGTGCGGAGTAAGTGTGATCCGGCAACATGCTTGTCGTTTATCCAAACGCGTACACGTCTGGCCCGTGGATTTCGTTGTGTGAAATCCACGGGCCAGTGCCGACAGCTATAAAGAAAACGGCGAAGGCTGAGCCCAAAATACAGTATGTCCTTCTGTGGCTCTCGTAGTTAAAATGGATGCCGCTACATGGGGCGCCGAAAAAGGTGGCTGCTCACTGCTCCTGAAAAAAAAGGATGGGTCAAATGCAGAAGTCAAATTTCTCCTATGTGTCACTGTGTGTCATTGTGTGTGAGACCAATAAAGGCTTAATCTTAATCTTAATCTTAAGATCGCCCTTTTATGCAGGTGAAATCGACTATATCTAAGTCCAACAGAATACTTTGATTTCATGATGGAAGTGAAAAGGCTTGGAAAACACTGTATTTTTGAATGGGTATCTTCAATTTCGGTAATTAACGGGTAAAAATCTTACACAGTGTACCTTTAAATTAAAATCAAGTCAAATCAATTACAAATAAATTAAAATAAATAAAAAATAAATGTAAATATGTATGGCCGTCTCCACTGTTTTTGAGACTAAAAGGTTCTGTTGTAAAGGAACGTGGTGGAGTGTTTGGGGTAAAAGACGACAGTGCCCCAGTACCTGAGGTTCTGGGGTGTGTTTTGTCCCACACGTTTACGAACGGAAGGGCATCTGTGTGGCAGCAGCAGAACTTCCTCCTGTTCTGATGACTCATGAGGATCTCAGGAGGCTTCTGTTTCCATCAGGCTGAGATCATCGATTCACACGAATGTGACAAGAAACAGAAACACAGCAGAGTCTGAAGAGGAAACATCTCATCTGTTCCACACACGTAAATTCAACAGAGAAGAACAGTTCGGTCTAGATTTAGTCCAGGTTTAGTCCAGGTTTAGTCCAGGTTTAGTCCAGGTTTAGTCCAGATTTAGTCCAGATTTGGTCTAGGTTTAGTCCAGGTTTAGTCCAGATTTAGTCCAGGTTTAGTCCAGATTTGGACTAGGTTTAGTCCAGGTTCGGTCTAGGTTTAGTCCAGGTTTAGTCCAGGTTTAGTCCAGGTTTAGTCCAGATTTGGTCTAGGTTTAGTCCAGGTTTAGTCCAGATTTAGTCCAGGTTTAGTCCAGATTTGGACTAGGTTTAGTCCAGGTTCGGTCTAGGTTTAGTCCAGGTTTAGTCCAGGTTTAGTCCAGGTTTAGTCCAGATTTGGTCTAGGTTTAGTCCAGGTTTAGTCCAGGTTTAGTCCAGATTTAGTCCAGGTTTAGTCCAGATTTAGTCCAGATTTGGACTAGGTTTAGTCCAGGTTTGGTCTAGGTTTAGTCTAGGTTTAGTCCAGGTTTAGTCCAGGTTTAGTCCAGGTTCAGTCCAGGTTCAGTCCAGGTTTAGTCCAGGTTAAGTCCAGGTTTAGTCCAGGTTTAGTCCAGGTTCAGTCCAGGTTGAGTCCAGATTTAGTCCAGGTTTAGTCCAGGTTCGGTCTAGGTTTAGTCCAGGTTTAGTCCAGGTTTAGTCCAGGTTTAGTCCAGGTTTAGTCCAGGTTTAGTCCAGGTTTAGTTCAGGTTTAGTCCAGGTTTAGTCCAGGTTTAGTCCAGGTTTAGTCCAGGTTTAGTCCAGGTTTAGTCCAGGTTTAGTCCAGGTTTAGTCCAGGTTTAGTCCAGATTTGGTCTAGGTTTACTCCAGGTTTAGTCCAGGTTTAGTCCAGATTTGGTCTAGGTTTAGTCCAGGTTTAGTCCAGGTTCAGTCCAGGTTTAGTCCAGGTTTAGTCCAGATTTAGCCCAGGTTTAGTCCAGGTTTAGTCCAGGTTTAGTTCAGGTTCGCTCTAAGTTTAATCCAGGTTTAGTCCAGGTTTAGTCCATGTTCAGTCCAGGTTTAGTCCAGATTTAGTCAAGGTTTAGTCCAGGTTTAGTCCAGGTTTAGTCCAGATTTAGTCCATGTTCAGTCCAGATTTAGTCCAGGTTTAGTCCAGGTTTAGTCCAGGTTTAGTCCAGGTTTAGTCCAGGTTTAGTCCAGGTTTAATCTTTGTATACCGCCACATAGTTTGTTGTGTTTTTATTGAGTTTCCATCACCCGGAAGTAGTTGGACCTCAGCGCCACATAGCGTAGCGCCGAGTAACGGGATCAGATTTGGAAAAATACAATCCGATCCTACCGTGTGCATGCAGTGACTGTTATTGGCACAAACTGACGTCTTCTCCGTCAGTATCAATAGAGTTTAAAAGTTGAAAAGTCGTGGAAAGACGAGAGAGTTTGAGGTGAAAGGACTTTAACCCAGACGAGTTTGTGGAACGAGAAGGAGAAACATTTGTGGCTCATAAGTTTGGAGCTGTGTTTCAAACCCGTGAACCTCCCTCAGAGTTTACAGCCGCCGGCCCTCCGTTTTGAAATTACGACATCGTTAAATTCTCGTTGACCTTACGGACCTTTTGTGCCTTCGGACGAGTGTCTCCGCGTCCCGTCGTTCAGAGGCAGTTTCTCTTAATGTTCCTCTGCTGTGTTCTGCAGCTCCTTCACGCTCCGCTTCAGGCCTGAGGAGGAGGAGGACGGGTCAGATGATCAGGTTCAGTCGCCGAGGAACGCCGTATCTGCAGGTTTAGATCTGAACGAAGCAAAGAGGAACTGCTGAGGAGAGAAACGGGAGACGGAACGAATGATCAGGACAGAAACGCCAGTTAAAGGTCCTAGATTACACAAAACGGACTCCTGTGAGCTTTAATCAATACTTCCGGGTGATGGATAATCAATAAAAACACAACAAACTATGTGGCGGCATACAAAGACTAAACCTGGACTAAACCTGGACTAAACCTGGACTAAATCTGGACTAAACCTGGACTGAACATGGACTAAATCTGGACTAAACCTGGACCAAACCTGGACTAAACCTGGACTAAATCTGGACTAAACCTGGACTGAACATGGACTAAATCTGGACTAAACCTGGACTAAATCTGGACTAAACCTGGACTGAACATGGACTAAATCTGGACTAAACCTGGACTAAACCTGGACTAAACCTGGACTGAACCTGGACTAAACCTGTACTAAACATGGACCAAACCTAAACTGAACCTGGACTAAACCTGGACTAAACCTGGACTTAATCTGGATTTATCCTGGACTTAACTTGGACTAAACCTGGACTAAATCTGGACTTAACTTGGACTAAACCTGGACTAAATCTGGACTTAACTTGGACTAAACCTGGACCGAACCTAAACTGAACCTAGACTAAACCTGGACTAAACCTGGACTAAACCTGGACTAAATCTGGACTTAACTTGGACTAAACCTAGACCGAACCTAAACTGAACCTAGACTAAACCTGGACTAAACCTGGACTAAATCAGGACTAATTTGAGACTAAACCTGGACCAAACCTGGAATAAACATAGACTAAACCTGGACTAAATCAGGACTAATATGAGACTAAACCTGGACTAAATCAGGACTAAACCTGGACTAAACCTGGACTAAACCTGGACTAAACCTGGACTAAACCTGGACTAAACATGGACCAAACCTAAACTGAACCTGGACTAAACCTGGACTAAACCTGGACTTAACCTGGACTTAACCTGGACTTATCCTGGACTAAATCTGGACTTAACTTGGACTAAACCTGGACTAAATCTGGACTAAACTTGGACTAAACCTGGACTAAATCTGGACTTAACTTGGACTAAACCTAGACCGAACCTAAACTGAACCTAGACTAAACCTGGACTAAACCTGGACTAAATCAGGACTAATATGAGACTAAACCTGTACTAAACCTGGACTAAACCTGGACTAAATCAGGACTAATTTGAGACTAAACCTGGACCAAACCTGGACAAAACCTGGAATAAACATCGACTAAACCTGGACTAATATGAGACTAAACCTGGACTAAATCAGGACTAAACCTGGACTAAACCTGGACTAAACCTAGATGTTCTAATGATGTTCCTCCTCAAAAACAGACCTGGAGTCATGTTTTGTTTCATTTGCATGTTTGAGGAACTCTTTATTACTCAAACTCATTTTTGCAGTAGTAGTAGTAGTAGTAGTAGTAGTAGTAGTAGTAGTAGTAGTAGTAGTAGTAGAGTTATGCAAACATGGCTCAGAAGGTCTAAGGTCACAGAAGGAGCAGATATTTTCGGTGTCTCTGGAGCTCTGGTGGGACCATTTAGGATATCCCTCTCTGTTTGTGGAGATCCTAAATGGGCTTTCAACAAAACCACCTAAAAGGACCTCAGTCTGCCGTACATCTCCACCTAAAAGGACCTCAGTCTGCCGTACATCTCCACCTAAAAGGACCTCAGTCTGCCGTACATCTCCGCCTAAAAGGACCTCAGTCTGCCGTACATCTCCACCTAAAAGGACCTCAGTCTGCCGTACATCTCCACCTAAAAGGACCTCAGTCTGTCGTACATCTCCACCTAAAAGGACCTCAGTCTGCCGTACATCTCCACCTAAAAGGACCTCAGTCTGCCGTACATCTCCGCCTAAAAGGACCTCAGTCTGCCGTACATCTCCGCCTAAAAGGACCTCAGTCTGCCGTACATCTCCACCTAAAAGGACCTCAGTCTGCCGTACATCTCCACCTAAAAGGACCTCAGTCTGCCGTACATCTCCACCTAAAAGGACCTCAGTCTGCCGTACATCTCCACCTAAAAGGACCTCAGTCTGCCGTACATCTCCACCTAAAAGCCACAGGCCACTACTTTGAGGACATTGAGGTCCAGATCTTTGCCAGGGAAAAGAACTGGTTTGACACGGGACTTAAATAGGCGATTTTTGTCAAAAAAGAGAATCCTTCCTTGAACAGAAATGGAGGGGTCAGACACAATTTGTCCCCCATCTACAACTCTATCCTCAAACCTAAATCAAAACAAAGAAAAAAAATTTTTTCCCCTTCTAGCTGTCATGAGGAGCAGACACACTTTCTCCTTCTTCCCTCATCTTTGGTCTGTGTGATGTTTTATTTCTCTCATCTCGTCATTTTTCTCCTGTTGGAACAGATTGGAGCTGGTCCCTACGTAATTAGTATATTTTTTTTCACGGAGGAGCGCCGGTCCAGAGAGCCGGTCAGTCCTACGGGAACGTGCTGCCTGATACACGAAGGATGTGTCGTGTCCCTGGCACTGCTGTTACCGGAGGACATGGAGCGATTCACTATTGGAATCTTGATGGCAGGACATCTGGATTGGCCTGGGGGATGTTTTCTGACCCATCACTAATTGGAGCCGGCGGATAAAAAGAGTCCCGATCCGCCGGACCGTCATTTTCCGGGGAACTGCGAACTCGGGGGGGCAACATCAGAAGGAAAAACACAGATGAACTGTTCCATCCCATCTGTGGGACCCTCCTGGTGCCGGATAACATCGGGGATAAATGGATGTGGAACTGTGGGGAACAGCGGCTCAGTCCATATTCACTATCATACGTGCCAGGGGGAGGATTGTGAGTCGCACAGACCTGCACGAATTGGGGGCCTGGCAGAAACCAGGGTTCTGGCAAATTGTCTGTTCGCCTGGGTTCTAAAATGTATCGATTATGTTAATTTCCCCTTTCGTAATCAATTCTCCTGAAAAATGTGATCCAACTGAACTGAACTTTGTTTTGACTGCATCTTCTGCACAAACACGTCCAAGGCCGACAGCTGCCGCTTATCACGGACTGTACAAAAACATTGCCACACACTATTGGACTCACACTCACATGTATTAAGTAATACTGCCCTGTCTATTTTTAGGATGTCTGCTTCTTCTTCAGTTTTCAATCAATTTCATTGATTTCTGATCTGCTCCCTTGCCCCCCACCCTTCCCTCTTGTCACCAAAGAAACAAACACCGTATGTTACCTGTCCAATTGTTTTCTGTCATTACATGTTGTGTATAATTGTCATTGATTATAATTGTGTCTTTTCTACTCTGTATCTCCGAGTCGGCGGTGCACATGTACGTGGCCCCTCCCCTAGCTGCTCTATACTGTCCTGCCTGGTTAGTGGGGAAACTAAATTTCGAATTACTCTATGACCATGTACATATGGTTTTTCAACAATAAAGCAACTATGACTATGACTAATAGTGCAGCAGTTCAGGTCCAGAGGTGTAAAAACACCATTATGGTCCTGAATGGTTCTGCTAACACGACCCCAAACAGAAACTTTTAAACAAAGAGGTTTCATAGTAATTTCATTGTAGTTAGTGCCCCCTTCAGGCAGATATAGGCAGTGTCCTCCACCCTCTAGCCCAGGGGTCGGCAACCTGCGGCTCCAGAGCCACATGGCTCTTTAATTCCTCTGATGCGACTCAGTCCAGCGGTCCCTCGTTTATCACGGGGGTTACGTTCTAAAAATAACCCACGATAAGCGAAATCTGCAAAGTCGTCAGCTTTATATTTTACAATTATTTACAGCCTTATTCTTCTAAGGCTGTAAACGCCTCACCACACACATTCTGCACTTTTCTCACACTGGTATTAACGTTTTCTCACATTTCTCTCTTGTTTAAACACTCAAACTTTCATAGATTTTCAACAAAAAAGCACAGTATTATAGAACGAATCCAAAGTGTATTTGGTGTGTATTTCACAGTTCTTATGACCGAGCCTCTTCGTCCTGGCGCCGCTTCGCTGTGGCGGGTTTTGTCGGGGAGAAAACTTGCAAACATACAGCACTTCAGAGTCACACTGCGATCCAACATTTATACAAATCTGGCTGAACACATTCTGTACAGGAGACACAGAGGAGAATAACTGACGAATCAGCAAAGGTCTACAGTCCTTTAGCCAATCAGGACGCAGAAATGCACGTTGATACACAAAAAAAAAATTGGAATAAAAAAATCCATGAAGCAGCGAGGCCACGAAAAGTGAACCACGAAACAGCGAGGGACCAGTGTATTTAATTAAAATGTATTTTATTTTAGTTCGTTCATTTTCAAAATGTAATTCTATGGCACAAAGGTAAAAAGACGTTATATGCAGTGTTATTTCATTTTAAATTTCAAAAGAGTTTTGTGGCTCCCAGTGTTTTCTTTACCGTGTGAAACGGCTCCAAACGGCTCTTTGAGTGGTAAAGGTTGCCGACCCCTGGTCTAGCCAGAACTGACGAAGTAGTTTGGATGAGCTGCGAAACGTCTTCAACCAAATAAACGTTGTCCAGTTGACAAATTGAATTTCTCCCTTTATCATAAGTAAAAGATAAAAATAATTACAAAAAAATCAAATCAAATAACAGCACTAGACCAGAGTTGTGTTTTGTTTCATTCACATGTTTAAAGAGTCAAACATGTTTTCTTGTGTAAATAGTTCCTCCTTTGGCTCCAGTTCATGTTCTGGTGGGTTCAGCATCTTCTCTGTCAGGAGAAATAAACGAAATAGAAATGAGATGTGAGTGTTTCAGGTGAAAGGACTTTAAACCTGAAGATTAATATGAGAAGTTTGTGGAGCTGATCCCAGAACGGAGAATGAGAAGGAGAAATATTCAGACCCTCCAGGAATTCGCGATGTTGCGATTTGCAACTTCAACGCAACTTCAGCCAATCCCCGTGAATTCAGGGCGGTGTTGCAATTTTGACCAATCACGTTTTGAACTCACGTCGACCAACTTCCTTCTGCCTTACTTCCGTGTGACGAAACCAAACTGCGGCCATGTCCCCAGTTCGGAGCGTGGTTTGAAGGGGCTCAGACTGCAGTCAAGGCGGTGCACACTTGCTCAGCCCTGAGTGCACTCCGAGGACCGCATGGCCGTCTGTGAAATGCGACAGGTCTCGCAACTACGGGAAGCAGCCGCCGACTCCATTTTCTCCCGTAGAAGAAGAAGCGCGTGGTGCATGCTGGGATATATGAGTGTGTGAAGCGTGCTTTTTCACGCACTTGGTCCACGCCCCGACTTCCATGGAAACGACTGCGGTCTGCGAACGCGTGTTAACTGTGCATGGGACAAAAAAGAAGTGACGCACATGCCCTTCAAACCACGCTCCGAACTGTGCACTCTGGGAACTGGGACACGGCTTCTAATGGCAAAGAAACATGTCTGCGGCACCATTTGCCCACAAAAATAACAGCAAAAGACCGAAACAGTTCCCCTCCTAGTAGTCATTTATTTTCGATGTTGGTAAGGTTGTTTTAGGACCATATCTGTGATCTCTGTGTCTTTGTATTATTCTTTGTCAGTAATAACTCAGTATTCAAAATATTACTCCATTTTAATTACAAAAAGGGAAAATCGCAACTATTTATCGCAACTTTCACTTCCTCCTGCAACAAAATCGCAACAAAAACCTTAAAAGCACCGCAACTTTCATCACAACTTTTTGGAAAAGCTCCCGCAAATTCAGGCATTTTAGCCCGAAACAATCACAAAAAATGCCCATGAAATCCTGAGGGGTCTGAACATTTGTGGATCAGAAGTTTGGAGACTTCTCACAGAAACTCTAAATGTCCCACAGAGTTCTTCTGACCTCTGAGCTCCAGCTGAAGTTACGACGTCGTGGAATTCAAGAACGGACGGATGACGGATTGGACGAGAGGGTGAGAAAACGAGTTCTGCAAACAGTTTTTTTTTGTGATTGCTTTGTCTAGAATGTTCCGCAGTGTAGATTAAGCCGATCTATCACCAGGGAGACATTCCAGACAAGCAATAACGTCTCCATGGAAACAGACAGTGGAGCCAGAAAACCAGAAAAAGAGTGTTATGCAGTATTTGAACGGAAATATTCTGGAGGAACATCTGAGACCTGAGGAGGGTCAGAGGAGCCCAGGAGCAGCTGTCCCCGGTCAGGTCCACGCAGAGGCGAGCACAGATGTTCTGGAGCTAAAACGGGACCAGAATGTGAACGAGCAAACTGAAGAGTATTTTCCTTTAGGTTTATTTCAGTTCCTGCAGAGTTTTTGTGGAGCTGGAGCTGCTCAGGGAACAAATCATGAATAATAATAAAACTCTGGGTTATTTTCATCATAATTAAAGTCACAGTTATTCCAACTATAGTTTGTACATTTTTCTGTCACGTAAAACATCTGCAGATGGCACAGAGCTTCTAAAGCTGTGGTGCAGGTCCCACTGGAGGAACATCAGGGGCTCTACTTTTCTAATGTTTCATTCATTTATTCAGAGTCACGTGATTCAGTTTTACTCCAACTGGGAGTTTTGATCAGCGCTGCAGCAATGAGTCCAATTTACACAGAATGTAGTACCAGTTTAGACCTGGTTTAGACCAGGCCTAGACCTGGTTTAGACCTGGTTTAGACCTGGTTTAGACCTGGTTTAGACCTGGTTTAGACCTGGTTTAGACCTGGTTTAGACCTGGTTTAGACCTGTTTAAGACCAGGTTTAGACTTGGAATAGTCCTGTTTTAGACCAGGTATAGACCTGGAATAGTCTAATTTTAGGCCAGGTTTAGACCTGGTTTAGTCCTGTTTTAGATGTGGTTTAGACCTGGTTTAGACCTGGCTTAGACCTGGAATAGTCTAGTTTTAGACCAGGTTTAGACCTGGTTTAGACCTGGTTTAGACCTGGAATAATCTAGTTTTAGACCAAGTTTAGACCAGGAATAGACCTGTTTTAGACCAGGTATAGACCTGGAATAGTCCTGTTTTAGACCAGGTGTAGACCAGGAATAGACCTGTTTTAGACCAGGTGTAGACCAGGAATAGACCTGTTTTAGACCAGGTGTAGACCAGGAATAGTCTTGTTTTAGATCAGGTTTAGATCTGGAATAGTCCTGGTTTAGATCTGGTTTAGATCTGGTTTAGACCTGGTTTAGACCTGTTTAAGACCAGGTATAGACCTGGAATAGTCCTGTTTAAGACCAGGTTTAGACCTGGAATAGTCCTGTTTTAGACAAGGTTTAGACCTGGTTTATTCTTGTTTTAGACCAGGTTTAGACCTGGTTTAGACCTGGTTTAGACCTGGAATAGTCTAGTTTTACACCAGGTTTAGACCTGGTTTAGACCTGGTTTAGACCTGGAATAGTCTAGTTTTAGACCAAGTTTAGACCTGGAATAGACCTGTTTTAGACCAGGTATAGACCTGGAATAGTCCTGTTTAAGACCAGGTTTAGACCTGGAATAGTCCTGTTTTAGACCAGGTTTAGACCTGGTTTAGTCTTGTTTTAGACCAGGTTTAGACCAGGAATAGTCTTGTTTTAGATCAGGTTTAGATCTGGAATAGTCCTGGTTTAGATCTGGTTTAGACCTGGTTTAGACCTGGTTTAGACCTGGTTTAGACCTGGTTTAGACCTGGAATAGTCTTGTTTTAGATCAGGTTTAGATCTGGAATAGTCCTGGTTTAGACCTGGTTTAGACCTGGAATAGTCTTGTTTTAGATCAGGTTTAGATCTGGAATAGTCCTGGTTTAGACCTGGTTTAGACCTGGAATAGTCTTGTTTTAGATCAGGGTTAGATCTGGAATAGTCTTGTTTTAGATCAGGTTTAGATCTGGAATAGTCCTGGTTTAGACCTGGTTTAGACCTGGAATAGTCTTGTTTTAGATCAGGGTTAGATCTGGAATAGTCCTGGTTTAGATCTTGTTTAGACCTGGTTTAGACCTGGTTTAGACCTGGTTTAGACCTGGTTTAGACCTGGTTTAGACCTGGTTTAGACCTGGAATAGTCTTGTTTTAGATCAGGTTTAGATCTGGAATAGTCCTGGTTTAGACCTGGTTTAGACCTGGAATAGTCTTGTTTTAGATCAGGTTTAGATCTGGAATAGTCTTGTTTTAGATCAGGTTTAGACCTGGAATAGTCTTGTTTTAGATCAGGTTTAGATCTGGAATAGTCTTGTTTTAGATCAGGTTTAGATCTGGAATAGTCCTGGTTTAGACCTGGTTTAGACCTGGAATAGTCTTGTTTTAGATCAGGGTTAGATCTGGAATAGTCCTGGTTTAGACCTTGTTTAGACCTGGTTTAGACCTGGTTTAGACCTGGTTTAGACCTGGTTTAGACCTGGTTTAGACCTGGAATAGTCTTGTTTTAGATCAGGTTTAGATCTGGAATAGTCCTGGTTTAGACCTGGTTTAGACCTGGAATAGTCTTGTTTTAGATCAGGTTTAGATCTGGAATAGTCTTGTTTTAGATCAGGTTTAGATCTGGAATAGTCCTGGTTTAGACCTGGTTTAGACCTGGAATAGTCTTGTTTTAGATCAGGGTTAGATCTGGAATAGTCCTGGTTTAGACCTTGTTTAGACCTGGTTTAGACCTGGTTTAGACCTGGTTTAGACCTGGTTTAGACCTGGTTTAGACCTGGTTTAGACCTGGTTTAGACCTGGTTTAGACCTGGTTTCTTAGGTGGTCCTTAGTGTGAGAAGTTTGAGAGTCACTGACACTGTAGGGTTTGAGTGAATAATAAAGTATATGAAGAATAAAGTGTTGTATGTGAGCATTGTGGGAGGGGCTGTTGGCACAGATTTTCAGCTTCACCTCTGTCTGTCCCAGGGCAGCTGTGGCTACAGTAGATCTCAGTGTGGAGTAAAGAATGCTGTAAAGCACCTTGGGTGTCATGAAAGGTGCTGTATAAATCCAATGATTCATCTATAATTGAGTTGATTTTTTTAATAGTTTGTAATAACGATTATTTGATTGATTTGACTGAAAACAAAGCCCCGTGTACAGTTCTGCTGCCCAAACACCACTGCACTTTCACTTTGGTTTGTTAAATTTAGTGAAATTTGTCCAGTTTTTGGACTTTTCAGCCTTTTTGCTCTGGATCTGGAGGGAAACATCTAAATCTGCAAATGATCAGAAACGCCATTTTAAAAGAAGAAATTCTGACAGAAATCTATGTGAAATTACAAGTATAGTGTAATTATAATATACAGGATATTATCATTTAAAGAATATTATAATTACTCCTCAATTTCTGACACGTTAAACCCTCCTCTCTTCCTCCTCTGCGTTCTTGAGTCATGGTGAGAAAATAACTTTGTTTTGTGATTAAATATTGATTTGTTCCCACGGCGATGCACAGAGGAGGCGTTTCTATTCCTTGTGCTCTCTTAGTATTACATTATTAACATGCCTCTCCACAGACCTGACCTGTAACTTGGTCATTTTGATTTCAATAATAAGGAAAAGACTCGATACTTGATACTTGATACTGATTCTCGATCCTGGACTGCACATGTTGGAACACTTTGGCTTCACGTTCTCCTCTGCGTTCTTGAGTTATGTGGGGGAAAATAACTTGTCATTAAATATTGATTGGTTCCCACGGCGGCACAGAGGGGGCGGGGCTATTGTGAGCGTGCGCTAAGTTTAGCTTTAGCCTGAGTGCGAGATAAGGCCGGGCACTTGAGCGGTGGAAAGTGTACAGACAGAGCAGTGCTTCGGGATGATACGGTATCTCTGCGGGATAAGACACGAGACGAGTGTTTGGGTTTAAGTCGGTGTCGCCATGGTCGTCACGTAAACACCACGAGAACATAGAGACAAGGAATCTCCTCTAAAGCACTTCACTCACCGTCTGCAGAAGACAGAAGATAAAACCTCCACCAAGTGAGCACCAAGGCTTTCCCAGAAACATCAGATCTAAACCAGGTCTAAAACAGGACTAAAACAGGTCTAAACCAGGTCTAAACCAGGTCTAAACCAGGTCTAAAACAGGTCTAAACCAGGCCTAAACCAGGTCTAAACCAGGTCTAAACCAGGTCTAAAACAGGACTAAAACAGGTCTAAAACAGGTCTAAACCAGGTCTAAAACAGGTCTAAACCAGGCCTAAACCAGGTCTAAACCAGGTCTAAAACAGGACTAAAACAGGTATAAACCAGACCTAAACCAGGTCTAAAACAGGTCTAAACCAGGTCTAAAACAGGACTAAACCAGGCCTAAACCAGGCCTAATCCAGGTCTAAAACAGGACTAAACCAGGCCTAAACCAGGCCTAATCCAGGTCTAAAACAGGACTAAACCAGGCCTAAACCAGGTCTAAAACAGGTCTAAACCAGGCCTAAACCAGGTCTAAAACAGGTCTAAACCAGGTCTAAACCAGGTCTAAACCAGGTCTAAACCAGGTCTAAACCAGGTCTAAAACAGGACTAAAACAGGTCTAAAACAGGTCTAAACCAGGTCTAAAACAGGTCTAAACCAGGTCTAAACCAGGTCTAAAACAGGTCTAAACCAGGTCTAAACCAGGTCTAAAACAGGACTAAAACAGGTATAAACCAGACCTAAACCAGGTCTAAAACAGGTCTAAACCAGGTCTTAAACAGGTCTGAGCCAGGTCTAAACCAGGTCTAAACCAGGTCTAAACCAGGTCAAAAATCAGGTCTAAACTAGGTCTAAACCAGGTCTAAAACAGGCCTAAACCAGGTCTAAACCAGGTCAAAAATCAGGTCTAAACCAGGACTAAACCAGGACTAAAACAGGTCTAAAACAGGCCTAAACCAGGTCTAAACCAGGTCAAAAATCAGGTCTAAACCAGGTCTAAACCAGGTCAAAACCAGGTCAAAAATCAGGTCTAAACCAGGTCTAAACCAGGTCAAAACCAGGTCAAAAATCAGGCCTAAACCAGGTCTAAACCAGGTCTAAACCAGGTCAAAAATCAGGTCTAAACCAGGTCTAAACCAGGACTAAACCAGGTCTAAACCAGGTCTAAAACAGGCCTAAACCAGGTCTAAACCAGGCCTAAACCAGGTCAAAAATCAGGTCTAAACCAGGTCCAAACCAGGACTAAACCAGGTCTAAACCAGGTCTAAAACAGGTCTAAACCAGGACTAAACCAGGACTAAAACAGGCCTAAACCAGGTCTAAACCAGGTCTAAAACAGGCCTAAACCAGGTCTAAACCAGGTCTAAACCAGGTCTTAAACAGGCCTAAACCAGGTCTAAAACAGGTCTAAACCAGGCCTAAACCTGGTCTAAACCAGGTCTAAACCAGGTCAAAACCAGGTCAAAAATCAGGTCTAAACCAGGTCTAAACCAGGACTAAACCAGGTCTAAACCAGGTCTAAACCAGGTCTTAAACAGGCCTAAACCAGGTCTAAACCAGGTCTAAACCAGGTCTAAAACAGGCCTAAACCAGGTCTAAATCAGGTCTAAAACAGGTCTAAACCAGGTCTAAACCAGGTCTAAAACAGGCCTAAACCAGGTCTAAACCAGGTGTAAACCAGGTCTAAACCAGGTCTAAACCAGGCCTAAACCAGGTCTAAACCAGGTCTAAACCAGGACTAAACCAGGACTAAACCAGGCCTAAACCAGGTCTAAACCAGGTCTAAACCAGGTCTAAACCAGGCCTAAACCAGGTCTAAACCAGGTCTAAACCAGGTCTAAACCAGGTCTAAACCAGGTCTAAACCAGGTCTAAACCAGGTCTAAACCAGGTCTAAACCAGGACTAAACCAGGACTAAACCAGGACTAAACCAGGACTAAACCAGGACTAAACCAGGACTAAACCAGGACTAAACCAGGTAAAGTAAAGAGTAAAAGAAGCTCCACCGGCCTCCAGCCCGTCCCAGTTCTTGAGCGTTTGAAAACACACAGAGTCTGGACTAACCACTAAGTCCATAATCATTTGTTTTTCTGCTGGAGTCTAAACACCCGTCTGCTGTGAGGACCCGTCTGCTGTGAGGAGTTCGCTGTGACCTGTGGGAAAAGCCGGATCCCGGTGGGACCAGGCGAGGGTCAGACCACTTAAGACTATTTTTAGTTTGGGGGCAACAGCGTTTCTCCAAACAAATCAAATATTTCTAAAAGGACGGCACGTAGTTGTCGTAGTATTAAGTAAAAGAATTTACTGTAAATAGCAGCTGGATGAGAACACTAGTGCGGCACCAACAAGTGTGCTGCTAAAGGACACAACAACAGTCTCTTAATAAGTGTAGAAGTTTTTTCTCAACCTCGTCTTGGTCAGGAGAACCTCAGCTGGAGGACTGGACCTGTGGTGGACGTTATGGGCTCATGGGCACAGGGAGAAGATGCAAACCCCACACAGAAAGGCCTGAGCGACCCGGGGATAGAACCTGGAGCCTCCTCGCTGTGCGACATAAGTGTTAACCATTCACCCACCGTATTTAGACTGTATAAAACGTGGACAAGGCGAGTGTGACATCTCCACAGCAGGTCTAAACCAGATCTAAACCAGGTCTAAACCAGATCTAAACCAGGTCTAAACCAGATCTAAACCAGGTCTAAAACAGGACTAAAACAGGACTAAACCAGGCCTAAACCAGGTCTGAACCAGGTCTAAACCAGGTCTGAACCAGGTCTAATCCAGGACTAAAACAGGTCTAAACCAGATCTAAACCAGGTCTAAACCAGGTCTAAAACAGATCTAAACCAGGTCTGAACAAGGTCTAAACCAGGTCTAAAACAGATCTAAACCAGGTCTAAACCAGATTTAAACCAGGTCTAAAACAGGACTAAAGCAGGTCTAAACCAGATCTAAACCAGGTCTAAAACAGGACTAAAACAGGACTAAACCAGGCCTAAACCAGGTCTGAACCAGGTCTAAACCAGGTCTGAACCAGGTCTAAACCAGGACTAAAACAGGTGTAAACCAGGTCTGAACCAGGTCTAAACCAGGTCTGAACCAGGTCTAAACCAGGTCTGAACAAGGTCTAAACCAGGTCTAAACCAGGACTAAAACAGGTCTAAACCAGGTCTGAACCAGGTCTAAACCAGGTCTAAACCAGGTCTAAACCAGGTCTAAACCAGGTCTGAACCAGGTCTAAACCAGGTCTAAACCAGGTCTAAACCAGGTCTAAACCAGGTCTGAACCAGGTCTAAACCAGGTCTAAAACAGAACTAAACCAGGTCTAAAACAGGTGTAAACCAGGTCTAAAACAGGTCTAAACCAGGTCTAAACCAGGTCTAAACCAGGTCTAAACCAGGTCTAAACCAGGTCTGAACCAGGTCTGAACCAGGTCTGAACCAGGTCTAAACCAGGTCTAAACCAGGTCTAAACCAGGTCTAAACCAGGTCTGAACCAGGTCTAAACCAGGTCTAAACCAGGTCTAAAACAGGTGTAAACCAGGTCTAAAACAGGTGTAAACCAGGTCTAAAACAGGTCTAAACCAGGTCTGAACCAGGTCTAAACCAGGTCTAAACCAGGTCTAAACCAGGTCTAAACCAGGTCTGAACCAGGTCTAAACCAGGTCTAAACCAGGTCTAAACCAGGTCTAAACCAGGTCTGAACCAGGTCTAAACCAGGTCTAAAACAGAACTAAACCAGGTCTAAAACAGGTGTAAACCAGGTCTAAAACAGGTCTAAAACAGGACTAAAACAGGACTAAACCAGGCCTAAACCAGGTCTGAACCAGGTCTAAACCAGGTCTGAACCAGGTCTAAACCAGGACTAAAACAGGTGTAAACCAGGTCTGAACCAGGTCTAAACCAGGTCTGAACCAGGTCTAAACCAGGTCTGAACAAGGTCTAAACCAGGTCTAAACCAGGACTAAAACAGGTCTAAACCAGGTCTGAACCAGGTCTAAACCAGGTCTAAACCAGGTCTAAACCAGGTCTAAACCAGGTCTGAACCAGGTCTAAACCAGGTCTAAACCAGGTCTAAACCAGGTCTAAACCAGGTCTGAACCAGGTCTAAACCAGGTCTAAAACAGGTGTAAACCAGGTCTAAAACAGGACTAAACCAGGTCTAAACCAGGTCTAAACCAGGACTAAACCAGGACTTTAGACCTGTTTTAGTCCTGTTTTAGTCCTGGTTTAGACCTGATTTAGACCTGGTTTATCGTAAATATGACCATGTCTCGCTCTGTTCTCACAGTGGAATCTCCTTCAGACTAAAGCTCCAGAATCTGAGATAAACCAACTGGGCGCTCAAACTTCTGTCACTACAAGTTACAAAAAAAAAAATACAAACTCGAAAATGGACTATTTAGTTTAGCTCCGGTGTCAGAAATGTTCAGAATCCGCTCCCGTCACGATCAGTTTGCACTTTTTAATCGTGCGCTCTGGCTCTGCTCTCGCTCCTCTCCCTCTGATTGGTCACTCGTGGGAGAAAAGAACGCTACTGCACATGCTCAGTGGGCGGGGAGCCACAGGAAGTACCTCGCCGCTAAAGGCTCATCTGGAAACATGCGACACTGAGCTCCACAGTCTACGGTCCCCACGAGGCTGGAGCTCCTCTGCACTAGGGAACGTCCAAATACCTGAAATATCGTGAAATCGTATCGTCACAAATATATCGCGGGCTGTCACAATATTTCAAATCGCAACTTCGATAGCTTAAATGCCTTGTTTTATAGTAGCGACAGTTAATAAACATGGGGAACTACATATCCCATGATTCATTTCAGCGCAGAAAACATGAAGAAATCAGTTTTTTACTTGATCTACAATTCTGTTCTGTTCTACAAAATATTGCAATACTTATCATGCCATGAGATGCATATCGTGATAATGTCGTACCGTGAGATTTGGATTTCGTTAGCAGCAGGAAGTAGCAAAAGAATGAGGAATAAGTCATAAAAGAAGTCAAAGTCGTAGTTGTCGTCGTGAAAAATGTTGACTGGAGCTAATAACCAGGCCGGTGCGTTCCCATGGAGACCGGAGCAGGTGTAAACAGCAGGTGGCGCTGTGCTCTGGTGGGTTCCGTGTCAGAATGTGGGTGTGGGCTGCAGCTGTGGACGGGTTTGGAGAGTTTTTGAAGTCAGGCTCAGCTCCAAAAGGTCTAAACCAGGTCTACACGAGGTCTAAAACAGACCTAAATCAGGTCTAAACCAGGTCTAAACCAGGTCTAAATCAGACATAAACCAGGTCTAAACCAGGTCTAAATCAGACATAAACCAGGTCTAAACCAGGTCTAAACCAGGTCTAAATCAGACATAAACCAGGTCTAAACCAGGTCTAAACCAGGTCTAAATCAGGTCTAAATCAGGTATAAACCAGGTCTAAACTAGGTCTAAACTAGGTCTAAACTAGGTCTAAACCAGGTCTATACCAGGTCTAAACCAGGTCTATACCAGATCTAAACCAGGTCTAAATCAGGTATAAACCAGGTCTAAACTAGGTCTAAACCAGGTCTAAACCATGTCTATACCAGATCTAAACCAGGTCTAAACCAGGTCTAAATCAGGTCTAAATCAGGTATAAACCAGGACTAGACCAGGTCTAGACCAGGTCTAAACCAGGTCTAAACCAGGCTTAATCCAGGTCTAAACCAGGAGTAAACCAGGTCTAATCCAGGTCTAAACCAGGTCTAAACCAGGTCGAAACCAGGTCGAAACCAGGTCTAAAACAGGACTATTCCAGGTCTAAACCAGGAGTAAACCAGGTCTAATCCAGGTCTAAACCAGGTCTAAACCAGGTCGAAACCAGGTCGAAACCAGGTCTAAAACAGGACTATTCCAGGTCTAAACCAGGTCTAAACCAGGTCTAAACCAGGTCTAAAACAGGTCTAAACCAGGTCTAAACCAGGAGTAAACCAGGTCAAAACCAGGTCTAAACCAGGTCTAAAACAGGTCTAAAACAGGACTATTCCAGGTCTAAACCAGGTCTAAACAAGTTCTAAACCAGGACTATTGAAGGTCTAAACCAAGTCTAAGCCGGGTCTAAAATAGGTCTAAACCAGGTCTAAAGAAGGTCTAAAACAAGACTATTCCAGGTCCAAACCAGGTCTTAAACAGGTCTTAAACAGGTCTATTCCACGTCTAAACCAAGTCTAAACCAGGTCTAAACCAGGTCTAAACCAGGTCTAAACCAGGACGAAACCAGGTCGAAACCAGGTCGAAACCAGGTCGAAACAAGGTCTAAAACAGGACTATTCCAGGTCTACACCAGGTCTAAACCATTTCTAAATTAGGACTATTTCAGGTCTAAACCAGGTCTAAACCAGGTCTAAACCAGGTCTAAACCAAGTCTAAACCAAGTCTAAACCAAGTCTAAACCAGGTCTAATCCAGGTCTAATCCAGGTCGAAACCAGGTCGAAACCAAGTCTAAAGCAGGTCTAAACCAGGACTAAACCAAGTCTAAACCAGGTCTAAACCAGGTCGAAACCAAGTCTAAACCAGGTCTAAACCAGGACTAAACCAAGTCTAAAGCAGTACTATTCCAGGTCTAAACCAGGACTAAACCAAGTCTAAAGCAGTACTATTCCAGGTCTAAACCAGGTCTAAACCAAGTCTAAAGCAGTACTATTCCAGGTCTAAACCAGGTGTAAACAATGAAACCAACAGAACCGTTCAGGGACTTTACAAAAATCACTAAAGGAGACAAGAATCATCAGATATCTTCACTTGAGGTCATTTTTCTTGGATTTGAAGGTGAATTTCTGTAATCTTTCACTTTGCACTGTCAAGTCACTGCTCCTTTCCCAAGCAGAATTTGTACAGAAAGTGATTCAAGGCGTTTTACAGAAGAAAGACTTTTAAGAAACGTAAATAATCATCATAAAATGAACGTTAAAAGAGACGAGAGGAGAAGAAACCCCTCTGCATGTACATGTGTGTGTTTGATTTGGACATGAAGGTTGTTTCTTGGATGAAGGCCGCGGTTTAAAGTGACATGAAATATTTCCCAGCGAAGTGTGAGACAGATGAGCAAATGAAAGACGAGCACGAGACAAATGGAGATTAGACAATCGCTATGAAAGAACCTCTGTTAAGATAAACAGACTCTTGTGAGGTTTTTTATTTTATTTTATTTTATTTAACCTTTATTTATCCAGGTAAACCAATTGAGAACCAGGTTTAATCCAGGTTCTAACACTGTTTCCTCTTAAAAAAACAGACCTGGTGTCGTGTTTGTTTCATTCTCATGTTTGAGGAACTCTTTATTATTCGTCTGTAACATCTCCAAAGCTCCAAACGCTCTGCTCCACCTCGTGATGTTAAAATCACAATACAAACAAATCAAAACGTAAATAATCATCATAAAATTAACATTAAAAGAGTCGAGAGAAGAATAAAAGCCTTTCAGTCGTTCATGTTGATCAGGGGCACTCAAACTTTTTTTGACCGGGATCTACTTTTGAGGTTGATGGTGTGCCGAGATGGTTTAGTCCTGGTTCAGACCTGCTTTAGTCCTGGTTCAGACCTGGTTCAGACCTGGTTTAGTCCCAGTTTAGTCCCGGTTTAGACCTGGTTTAGTCCCAGTTTAGACCTGGTTTAGTCCTGGTTTAGTCCTGGTTTAGACCTGGTTTAGTTCCAGTTTAGACCTGGTTTAGTCCTGGTTTAGTCCTGGTTTAGACCTGGTTTAGTCCCAGTTTAGACCCGGTTTAGTCCTGGTTTAGTCCCAGTTTAGACCTGGTTTAGTCCCAGTTTAGTCCCAGTTTAGACTTGGTTTAGTCCCAGTTTAGTCCTGGTTTAGTCCCAGTTTAGACCTGGTTTAGTCCCAGTTTAGACTTGGTTTAGTCCCAGTTTAGACCTGGTTTAGTCCCAGTTTAGACTTGGTTAAGTCCCAGTTTAGACCCGGTTTAGTCCTGGTTTAGTCCCAGTTTAGACCTGGTTTAGTCCCAGTTTAGACCTGGTTTAGTCCTGGTTTAGTCCCAGTTTAGACCTGGTTTAGTCCCAGTTTAGACCTGGTTTAGTCCCAGTTTAGACCTGGTTTAGTCCCGGTTTAGACCTGGTTTAGTCCTGGTTTAGTCCCAGTTTAGACCTGGTTTAGTCCCAGTTTAGACCTGGTTTAGTCCCGGTTTAGACCTGGTTTAGTCCTGGTTTAGTCCCAGTTTAGACCTGGTTTAGTCCTGGTTTAGTCCCAGTTTAGACCTGGTTTAGTCCCAGTTTAGACCTGGTTTAGTCCCAGTTTAGACCTGGTTTAGTCCCAGTTTAGACCTGGTTTAGTCCCGGTTTAGACCTGGTTTAGTCCTGGTTTAGTCCCAGTTTAGACCTGGTTTAGTCCCAGTTTAGACCTGGTTTAGTCCCGGTTTAGACCTGGTTTAGTCCTGGTTTAGTCCCAGTTTAGACCTGGTTTAGTCCTGGTTTAGTCCCAGTTTAGACCTGGTTTAGTCCTGGTTTAGTCCCAGTTTAGACCTGGTTTAGTCCCAGTTTAGACCTGGTTTAGTCCCAGTTTAGACCTGGTTTAGTCCCAGTTTAGACCTGGTTTAGTCCCAGTTTAGACCTGGTTTAGTCCTGGTTTAGTCCCAGTTTAGACCTGGTTTAGTCCTGGTTTAGTCCCAGTTTAGACCTGGTTTAGTCCTGGTTTAGTCCCAGTTTAGACCTGGTTTAGTCCCAGTTTAGACCTGGTTTAGTCCCAGTTTAGACCTGGTTTAGTCCCGGTTTAGACCTGGTCTGGCTCGGGCGTCTGTTCCTCCTGGACTCCTCCCTCGGGAGGTGTTCCGGGCACGTCCCACCGGGAGGACCCAGGACATGCTGGAGGGACTATGTCTCCCGGCTGGCCTGGGAACACCTTGGGGTCCCCCCGGAGGAGCTGGAGGAAGTGTCCGGGGTGAAGGAAGTCTGGGAGTCCCTGTTTAGACTGTTGCCCCGGCGACCTGACCCCGGATAAGAGGAAGAACATGGATGGATTTGGTTGGACTGGATGGTTTGTAGTTTTTACCTTCTGTGTAATAAATAAATAATGATTTGATAAACCAAATTAGATTTAAATCAACATTTTACTTGTAATAATTGTAATAAAACTGACTGAGTTTGAAACATGTTGGTTTTAACAGTAACTTATCGAACTCTGCACTAATCAATATGATTGATAGAAAATATGAGGATACTTTGACCACACTGATGTTTAGTTCTTCTTTGGTTTCTTTTACGGCCGCACTTTCCCTTTTCTGTAAATCCAGTATCGACACTTTTGTCTTCTTCTGAGCATGCCTTCAGTCTAAATGATCAGAGATCAATGGTTCTGATCAGTGATCGTCTCAGGGGAAATAAAACGGACCAGAGTGCAGCGCACGCCTCATTCACCGATCCCCATCCGCCACTCAGACCAACAGCGCTCATCACTTCTGTCCGTCCGTTTAAAGAACCCGGATTTATCACGTTTGTGCTCCAACACTTTAAGATATTCTACAAATCAATAATCAATGTTTCTACAGAATTTTCAAGTTTGTGCCAGTTTTTGTTTCATATGAATAGATCAGTAAAAGAGTGTGTTCACGATATTATCACAGGCTAGATATTGATTTGATTATTATTGTTATGATATATATTTTTTCTTTTGTGTCAGGGATGTTATGGTGGAGGGCGTTTTTGTGTTTATGTTTTTTAATAAAGGAGATAATGAAAACTAAAAAAACAAAAACAAACAACAACAAAAAAACACTTTTTATATATTATTCATACCTCAGCACAAACGTCTGCATTTCTTTTATGCTTAAAGCCAAATGACCTCAGTATTCTGACCCTAACCCTCCAGCTCAGTGTTAAACTATGGGGAAGATGTTCTGACATGAACCTGTGGAGCAAGACCTCCAAACTGTGGAGCAGGACCTCAAACTGTGGAGCAGGACCTCCAAACAGTGGAGCAGAACCTCCAAACTGTGGAGCAGGACCTCAAACTGTGGAGCAGGACCTCCAAACAGTGGAGCAGAACCTCCAAACTGTGAAGCAGAACCTCCAAACTGTGGAGCAGGACCTCCAAACTGTGGAGCAGGACCTCAAACTGTGGAGCAGGACCTCAAACTGTGGATCAGGACCTCAAACTGTGGAGCAGGACCTCCAAACTGTGGAGCAGGACCTCAAACTGTGGATCAGGACCTCAAACTGTGGAGCAGGACCTCCAAACTGTGGAGCAGGACCTCCAAACTGTGGAGCAGGACCTCCAAACTGTGGAGCAGGACCTCCAAACTGTGGAGCAGGACCTCCAAACTGTGGATCAGGACCTCAAACTGTGGAGCAGGACCTCAAACTGTGGAGCAGGACCTCAAACTGTGGAGCAGAACCTCCAAACTGTGGAGCAGGACCTCCAAACTGTGGAGCAGGACCTCCAAACTGTGGAGCAGGACCTCCAAACTGTGGAGCAGGACCTCCAAACTGTGGATCAGGACCTCAAACTGTGGAGCAGGACCTCCAAACTGTGGAGCAGGACCTCCAAACTGTGGAGCAGAACCTCCAAACTGTGAAGCAGAACCTCCAAACTGTGGAGCAGAACCTCCAAACTGTGAAGCAGAACCTCCAAACAGTGGAGCAGAACCTCCAAACTGTGGAGCAGGACCTCCAAACTGTGGAGCAGGACCTCAAACTGTGGAGCAGAACCTCCAAACTGTGAAGCAGAACCTCCAAACAGTGGAGCAGAACCTCCAAACTGTGAGGCAGAACCTCCAAACTGTGAGGCAGGACCTCCAAACAGTGGAGCAGGACCTCCAAACTGTGGAGCAGGACCTCCAAACTGTGGAGCAGGACCTCAAACTGTGGAGCAGAACCTCCAAACTGTGAAGCAGAACCTCCAAACAGTGGAGCAGAACCTCCAAACTGTGAAGCAGAACCTCCAAACAGTGGAGCAGAACCTCCAAACTGTGGAGCAGGACCTCCAAACTGTGGAGCAGGACCTCAAACTGTGGAGCAGAACCTCCAAACTGTGAAGCAGAACCTCCAAACAGTGGAGCAGAACCTCCAAACTGTGAGGCAGAACCTCCAAACTGTGAGGCAGGACCTCCAAACAGTGGAGCAGGACCTCCAAACTGTGGAGCAGGACCTCCAAACTGTGAAGCAGGACCTCCAAACTGTGGAGCAGGACCTCCAAACCTCAAACTGTGGAGCAGAACCTCCAAACGATCTCACACTGTCCGTCCTCTAAATATTCATGTTTTTCTCTTGTTTATGGGTTTAGTTTCTGTAATCTCTGTGTACCTCCTCCACTCCCCCGTTCATTATTCGTCTTTCTGTTTCAGCTGCTTTGTTCTGACCCAACCCGAGCTTCAGATTCTTCTCATTCTTCATCCAGACGGAGTGAAACTGAAGCCACACGTTCTGGATGTGTCATTTCTGTCACGGCTGCTTCATGTTTGGAGCTCAGCCACGTCTGGACTCGAGGGAGAAACCTGCAGCTGCTGAATCTGCCCCAGCCCTGAGTGCCCCTGTGCCCCCCCGCCCTGAGCCCCCCCGCCCTGTGCCCCCCCACCCTGTGCCCCCCCGCCCTGAGCCCCCCCGCCCTGAGCCCCCCCGCCCTGAGCCCCCCCGCCCTGTGGTGAACAGGAGGTGGGAGTTGGATTCCTGTATACTGATAATGTGTATACACATACAGTATATGTGTATACTGTGTGTGTGTGTGTGTGTATATATATATATTAGGGCTGGGAATATTAACGCGTTAATCGCGAACAATTTTTTAAATCGCGATCAGAGTTTGCCAGCATTTTCCGCAGTTCTACCATCCATATGCAGCTCATTTGGTTGTATTAATTAAACTCATTGTCGGTTAAACGCGCTATTTTGAGTTTGCTAGTATTTTGTTCCTTCTACGCATCCGTAGGCAGCTCGAGCGGGCTTCAATCATTTATTTACAATTTCTCAAAGTAAGCACTATTACTGGTTCATTGTTACTTTTTCCTTTCTCTGCACTTTTTTGAAATAAAAAAAATGGTGAGAAATACTTTGCATTGTGAGTTTAACTTTAGATTCGAACGATCTTACTGCAAGATATCAATTTTAAACATGCAAAATAAATCACGATTAATCGCGATTAACTATGAAATTTCTGAGATTAGTTGCGATCAAGAAAATTAATCGTTTGACAGCCCTAATATATATATATATATATATATATATATATATATATATATATATATATATATATATATATATATATATATATATATATATATATATATATATATATATATATATACACACGTATATACACATACCCCAAGCTGTCAGACTACTGAACTCTCAATAATACTGCACTAAACTACTTCATTATGCAGAATGTTTACTGCTGCTGCTCTGTATGAATGTGTCATGTTCTCATCATCAGGGACTGCGGATGGAAATGAGCTTTGTAGCTATACTCTGGTGCAGAACATCTCTGTCTTTGTACATAATGGCTCTGTACATTGTCCCTTCAAATAAAGACTAAACTAATGTTTGTCACGACCTCACTGTAAACTACTGTTACCTGTGCAATCATCTGTGCAATACTTATACTATATTATGTGCAATCTGTGAAATACTTATTTAATCCTACCCCTTTGTACATTGTACTTTGTATTTATATTACATATGTTTATTATATTGTTTACTTCTTCCCCTGCACTTTTTGCAACACTTTTTGACCATGTACTATTACTGCAGTTATTAGTACTTCTGACTGTCTGAGCGAGTCAACAGTTCTTCTGATCCTAAACATTTCATTGTTGACCTTGTGTTGATTCTGCATATGACAAATAAACAATCTTGAATCTTGATCTTGAATCTGGAAAAAGTGTCACCACCAGGCCTGGATCTAGACTGCACAGATTGGGGGGGAGTTTCATGTGGAACATTTTCTTCTAATGCGCGCACACACACACACCGAGAACCGGAGCACACGGGCCGGACAGCGGGCAGCTTCCACTGCGCTACCCAAGCTCCACGGATGCACGTGAGGACCGACCACGGGGTCGCGATGGAGCTGTGGGGCTGAAGCACCGTGCAGAGCGCGTGTTCATGCAGACAGTGGGACGCGAAGTGGACCACTAGCGGCAAAATGAGTGTGCTGTGCTCGGGTAAGCGGCTTGGCGAATCAGTCATGACAATTTGGCGGAGAAAGCAAGAATATGTGATAGGCAGGATGAAATTACATCAAATACAGCTGACCAATTGGGTGGACAGGAGAACATTTTGGGTGGGCATAGCCCACCCCTGCCCACTTCTAGATCCGGCCTCGCTCACCACTGGACTCTACAGTCATGGCCAAAAGTTTTGAGAATGACACAAATATTACATTTTCACAAAGTCTCCTGCTTCAGAGTTTTTATATGTTTTTGTCAGATACTTCTGTTATAATGAAATACAATTAAAAGCCTTTCATAAGTATCAAACACTTTTATTGAGAATTACACAGAATTCATGCAATAAGTCAATATTTGCAGTGTTGACCCTTCTTTTTCAAGACCTGCAATTCTCCC
This sequence comes from Paratrypauchen microcephalus, assembly GCA_036785185.1. Classification (NCBI taxonomy): domain Eukaryota; kingdom Metazoa; phylum Chordata; class Actinopteri; order Gobiiformes; family Gobiidae; genus Paratrypauchen; species Paratrypauchen microcephalus. The sequence goes on along the minus strand of JAVJIX010000115.1, from coordinate 1,330,225 downwards.
TGGCATGCTGTCAATCAACTTCTGGACCAAATCCTGACTGATGGCAGTTCATTCTTGCATAATCAATGCTTGGAGTTTGTCAGAATTTGTGGGTTTTTGATTGTCCACCCGCCTCTTGAGGATTGACCACAAGTTCTCAATGCGATTAAGATCTGGGGAGTTTCCTGGCCAAGAGCCCAAAATCTTAATGTTTTGTTCCCCGAGCCATTTTGTTATGACTTTTGCTTTATGGGATGGTGCTCCATCATGCTGGAAAAGGCATTCTTCATCACCAAACCTTCCGTGGATGGTTGGGAGAAGTTGCTCTCGGAGGACGTTCTGGTACCATTCTTTATTCATGGCTGTGCTATTAGGCAAGATTGTGCGAAAAGCAACCCCACACATGAATGGTCTCAGGATGCTTCACTGTTGGCATGAGACAGGACTGATGGTACCTCACCTCGTCTTCTCCGAACAAGCCTTCTTCCAGATGCCCCGAACAATCGGAAAGGGGATTCGTTTCCTGACCAAACCGAAGCAAGAAGATCATGGAGATGGTCCCCGGGCGCAGGAATGTGTCGCCCACTGCTCCTAATATATATATACAGGGGGTCCTCGGGTTACGACGGTCTCGACTTACGACGTTTCGTGGTTACGAACGCACCCCCATTAAAATAAAATAATATTACGCGTCATTCCGTCTTACGCGGTTTAGCGTGGTAAGCGACGTAAACAAACGTGAACGGCGGAAGAATACTCTCTGTTGTGGTTGTAGGGCGGAGAAGACGGCCTCGTGTGCGTGCCCAATGATGTGGGCTCTGATCTGCTCCTATGAAAGCGACAGTGATAACCAAGCAGCGTAGTGGTCTAATTATTGAGATGGAAAGGTTATTGGTGCTTTGGTTGGAAGATCAAAGGCAAAATCCGACTTACGACGAAATTCGGGTTACGACACGTCTTAAGAACGGATCAACGTCGTAACCCGAGGACCGCCTGTATATATAGGATGGGTTAAAATGCAGAGAAGAATTTCTCCAATGTGAGATCAATAAAGTTCACTTCTTCTTCTTCTTCTTCTTCATCAGAGAAAATGACTTTACCCCAGTCCTCAGCAGTCCAGTCCCTGTACCTTCTGCAGAATATCAGTCTGTCCCTGATGTTTTTACTGGAGAGAAGTGGCTTCTTTGCTGCCCTTCTTGACACCAGGCCTTCCTCCCAAAGTCTTCGCCTCACTGTGCGTGCAGATGCCCTCACACCTGCCTGCTGCCATTCCTGAGCAAGCTCTGCACTGGTGGAGGCCCGATCCTGCAGCTGAAACACCTTCAGGAGACGGTCCTGGCGCTTGCTGGACTTTCTTGGGCGCCCTGGAGCCTGTTTGGCAACAATTGGTGAATGAAGAATGCCTTTGTCCAGAAGTTGATTGACAGCATGCCAGGAAGAATTGCAGAGGTCTTGAAAAAGAAGGGTCAACACTGCAAATATTGACTTATTACATTAATTCTTTGTAATTCTCAATAAAAGTGTTTGATACTTATGAAATGCTTTTAATTGTATTTCATTATAACATAGAAACATCTGACAAAAACATAAAAACTCTGAAGCAGCAGACTTTGTGAAAATGTAATATTTGTGTCATTCTCAAAACTTTTGGCCATGACTGTAGAGCAGTGGAGACTCGAATCGAGCTTCTCCATCTGGTGATCTGATGGAAGCGTCTGGGTTTGGCGTTGCCAGGAGAATGGTTCTTGTCTGAGGCTTTGTGCCAAGTGTAAAGTTTGGTGGAGGGGGGATTATGGTGTGGGGTTGTTCTTCAGGAGCTGGACTTGGACCCTTAGCTCCAGTGAACTCTGGACGCTTCAGCAGATCAGGAGGTTTTGGACAATTCCAACTTTGTTTGAACATATGTTAAGTCTCATATGTGAGCCAAAGTGAGCGAATACTTTCAGCAGTATAGAGCATGTTTGCACGTACATGTGTGCGTTTTATTTGGAGATGAAGGTTGTTTCTTGGATGAAGGCCACGGTTTAAAGTGACATGAAATATTTCCCAGTGAAGTGTGGACAGATGAGAAAGTGAAAGACGTGTACGAGACAAATGGAGATAAAAAGAACAAATGTGACCGGCCATGGAGGCGTCCCGGAGGCGTTTTGAGTTCTTCACAGATTCTGAACTTTCCAACGATGCCTCACACATGGAAATCTGAGAACATCTGAAGAATTTGTGGCCATTTGAAAGCAGCACATTCTGAAAACGACGAACTGAGAAAAAACGCGTTAAAGATGTTCCTGGTTTAGTCCTGGTTTAGTCTCTGTCTCTCTGTCTCTTTCTCTGTCTCTCTCTCTGTGTCTCTGTCTCTCTCTCTCTGTCTCTTTGTCTCTCTCTCTGTCTGTCTCTGTCTCTCTGTCGCTCTGTCTCTCTCTCTGTCTCTCTCTCTCTCTCTGTCTGTCTCCGTCTCTCTGTCTCTGTCGCTCTGTCTGTCTCTCTCTCTCTCTCTGTCTGTCTCTGTCTCTCTGTCTCTTTGTCTCTCTCTCTCTGTCTCTTTGTCTCTCTCTGTCTGTCTCTGTCTCTCTGTCTCTCTCTCTCTGTCTGTCTCTCTGTCTCTGTCTCTTTGTCTCTCTCTCTCTGTCTGTCTCTGTGTCTCTCTCTCTCTGTCTGTCTCTCTCTCTGTCTCTGTGTCTCTCTCTCTCTCTGTCTGTTTCTGTCTCTCTGTCTCTCTGTCTCTGTCTCTGTCTCTTTGTCTCTCTCTCTCTATCTGTCTCTCTGTCTCTGTCTCTTTGTCTCTCTCTCTGTCTGTCTGTCTCTGTGTCTCTCTCTCTCTCTCTCTCTCTGTCTCTCTCTCTCTGTCTGTCTCTGTGTCTCTCTCTCTCTGTCTCTTTATCTCTCTATCTGTCTCTGTGTCTCTCTCTCTCTGTCTGTTTCTGTCTCTCTGTCTCTGTCTCTTTGTCTCTCTCTCTCTATCTGTCTCTCTGTCTCTGTCTCTTTGTCTCTCTCTCTGTCTGTCTGTCTCTGTGTCTCTCTCTCTCTCTCTCTCTCTCTCTCTGTCTCTTTATCTCTCTATCTGTCTCTGTCTCTGTCTCTTGTGACTGCTGGACTGACCCGGTTGGCCCATCTGAGGACTGACAGAGGGTGGAAGGCCGCTGCTCAGCTCAGCCAGGAGACAGGGGTGAGGTCTGAGCGAGTGGTGCAGAGACTGCTGCAGGAGGTGCAGAGTGGACTCCCGGCTCGGTTCAGAGAAGCTCTGGGCACATACAGAGCCCACCTACCTGCCCATCATCTGAACTTTCCATCACTGTGTGTGCAGGCCGTAGGAGCACAGGAGGAACCATCTGGAGCGGTGACGTTCCCAGCCCTGTCAGATCTGGCTACAATGGTAAAGAAGGACCTGTACATCACTGCTGTAAAAGTCCACAGAGTGGAGCTGGTTGCCACATCTGAGAGCAGGTGGTCAGGTGTGTTGGCCCTGGGGTCATCTCCCAAAGGCAGCTGGAGGTCCCTGTAGTGCCCTCCTACGGAGAAGCGATGTGCTGACCTCCAGTGGAGGGTGGTGCATGGGGCTGTGGCCACAAACAGACATGTGGCCCACTTTGACCCGAGCACAGCCCGTCAGTGTGCCTTCTGTCCTGCTGAGGAGACACTGGAGCATCTGTGGCTGTCCTGTCCTCGCCTCTGTCCTCTCTTTGCCACAGTGGGACACTGGCTCCAGAGGTTGGGCCAAGACCTCACCAGGGAGCTGTTTGTGTTGGGACCGCGGTACAGTGCAGCGCGGTGCCGGACTGTGGGACTGGTCAGCTTCGTCCTGGGGCAGGTGAAGCTGAGCATTTGGCTCATAAGGAGGAACTGTAGAGCTGGGACAGGATGTACAGACCCTGAGGACGTGTGGACAGTGGGGACAGTGTGGACAGTGGGGACAGGATGTACAGACCCTGAGCTTCTGCTGAGGCGTCTGGTGAAGGCCTCAGACTGGAGCACAGCTACAGCTCACTGGTGGGAGAGCTGGAGGACTTTGAGGACGTGTGGACAGTGGGGACAGCCCTGTGTGAGCTGAGGGACGTGTGGACAGTGGGGACAGTCCTGTGTGAGCTGAGGGACGTGTGGACAGCGGGGACAGTCCTGTGTGAGCTGAGGGACGTGTGGACAGCGGGGACAGCCCTGTGTGAGCTGAGGGACGTGTGGACAGCGGGGACAGTCCTGTGTGAGCTGAGGGACGTGTGGACAGCGGGGACAGCCCTGTGTGAGCTGAGGGACGTGTGGACAGCGGGGACAGCCCTGTGTGAGCTGAGGGACGTGTGGACAGCGGGGACAGCCCTGTGTGAGCTGAGGGACGTGTGGACAGCGGGGACAGTCCTGTGTGAGCTGAGGGACGTGTGGACAGCGGGGACAGCCCTGTGTGAGCTGAGGGACGTGTGGACAGCGGGGACAGCCCTGTGTGAGCTGAGGGACGTGTGGACAGCGGGGACAGCCCTGTGTGAGCTGAGGGACGTGTGGACAGCGGGGACAGTCCTGTGTGAGCTGAGGGACGTGTGGACAGTGGGGACAGTCCTGTGTGAGCTGAGGGACGTGTGGACAGTGGGGACAGCCCTGTGTGAGCTGAGGGACGTGTGGACAGTGGGGACAGCCCTGTGTGAGCTGAGGGACGTGTGGACAGTGGGGACAGCCCTGTGTGAGCTGAGGGACGTGTGGACAGTGGGGACAGTCCTGTGTGAGCTGAGGGACGTGTGGACAGCGGGGACAGTCCTGTGTGAGCTGAGGGACGTGTGGACAGCGGGGACAGCCCTGTGTGAGCTGAGGGACGTGTGGACAGCTGTCCTGTGTGAGCTGAGGGACGGGTGGACAGTGGGGACAGTCCTGTGTGAGTTTCCCTTTGTTTGGTGTCTGTGGCTTGATCATGTTGGAGTGCTGATATTTTAACATAATAATAAATGTATTTTTAAAAGTCAAAAGTCTCTGTCTCTCTGTCTCTTTGTCTCTGTCTCTCTGTCTTTCTCTCTGTCTGTCTTTCTCTCTGTCTCTCTCTCTGTCTGTCTCTCTGTCTGTCTCTGTCTCTCTGTCTGTCTATGTCTTTCTCTCTGTCTGTCTTTCTCTCTGTCTCTCTCTCTGTCTCTCTCTTTGTCCCTCTCTCTGTCTCTCTCTCTCTCTGTCTCTTTGTCTCTGTCTCTCTGTCTGTCTCTCTGTCTCTTGGTCTCTGTCTCTCTGTCTGTCTCTTTCTCTCTGTCTGTCTTTCTCTCTGCCTGTCTTTCTCTCTGTCTGTCTTTCTCTCTCTCTTTGTCTCTCTCTGTCTCTGCCCCTGTCTGTCTCTGTCTCTCTGTCTTTCTCTCTGTCTGTCTTTCTCTCTGTCTCTCTCTCTGTCTGTCTTTCTCTCTGTCTGTCTCTCTGTCTCTGTCTCGCTCTTTGTCCCTCTCTCTGTCTGTCTTTCTCTCTGTCTCTCTCTCTCTCTTTGTCCCTCTCTCTGTCTCTTTGTCTCTGTCTCTTTGTCTCTCTCTGTCTCTTTGTCTCTGTCTCTCTGTCTTTGTCTCTCTCTCTGTCTCTTTGTCTTTGTCTCTTTGTCTCTGTGTCTCTGTGTCTCTGTCTCTTTGTCTCTGTCTCTTTGTCTCTGTCTCTCTGTCTCGGTCTTTGTCTCTGTCTCTCTGTCTGTCTTTCTCTCTGTCTCTCTCTCTCTCTTTGTCCCTCTCTCTGTCTCTCTGTCTCTTTGTCTCTGTCTCTCTGTCTTTCTCTCTGTCTCTCTGTCTCTCTCTCTGTCTGTCTCTGTCTCTCTGTCTTTGTCTCTGTCTGTCTTTGTCTCTGTCTCTTTGTCTCTGTCTCTCTGTCTGTCTTTCTCTCTGTCTGTCTCTCTGTCTTTGTCTCTGTCTCTCTCTCTCTCTCTGTCTTTGTCTCTGTCTCTCTCTCTGTCTTTGTCTCTGTCTCTGTCTCTCTCTCTGTCTCTGTCTTTGTCTCTGTCTCGGTCTCTCTCTGTGTCTCTGTCTCTTTGTCTCTGTCTCTTTGTCTCTGTCTCTCTGTCTCGGTCTTTGTCTCTGTCTCTCTGTCTTTGTCTCTGTCTTTGTCTCTGTCTCGGTCTCTCTCTCTGTCTTTGTCTCTGTCTCTTTGTCTCTCTGTCTCTGTCTCTGTCTCTTTGTCTCTGTCTCTCTGTCTCTTTGTCTCTGTCTCTTTGTCTCTGTCTCTCTGTCTCTTTGTCTCTGTCTCTTTGTCTCTGTCTCTCTGTCTCTTTGTCTCTGTCTCTTTGTCTTTGTCTCTGTCTTTGTCTCTGTCTCTTTGTCTCTTTGTCTCTGTCTCTCTGTCTCTGTCTCTGTCTCTCTGTCTTGTCTCTGTCTCTGTCTCGGTCTCTGTCTCTCTCTCTGTCTCTGTCTTTGTCTCTGTCCATGTCTCCAAAGATCATCTGAGGACAACAGCAAACACAGGAGAATGAGGACACCTGCTGGCGGACTGCAGCCATTACAAGTGAGAAAGTAAAACTCAATAAAACATTTCGGTATCTGCTCGTTTCTATGGATACGTCACTGCTCTGTTTAAATGTTCCACAGTGTGACATTAAACAGCTTTACATTCATGAGCCATTTGACAGACGCTCCACTAGAAAAGTTACACAGTGCAGCTTTAAGTAGATTTAAAAAATGAATACTTTTTCCCCTTTTATTTCACGACATTTTTGAATAAAACTGAAACGTAAAAGTATTTTTTTATTATTGTTTGGGAATAATAAAGTGCTGAAAAGGCTGAGGGTTTATTTGAACACATTTTAGTAAAATAAAATACACACAAAAAAACAAACAACAAAAAAATAAAAATAAATAAAAGCTGGAAAAAATACAGATTCACTGGTTTGTGTTGAAAAAAGTCCGTATGGATCTGTATCAGGATCACGACTTCTGAAGCTTTATTAGATCTAAAAATCTCTGCAAGATATTTTGACTTTTTAAACGTTTATGTCTTATCTGTGTAAATATGTAAGTGTGTTTTGTGTTTGCTGCTGCCTCTTGAGATTCTTAATCTCAATGGGACATTTCCTGGTTAAATAAAGATCAATAAATCAATAAATACATTTTTTAAACTTTAATACTTTTACTTCTACTTGAGTTTTTTTGCTCCTGTATCTGTACTCCTCCAGCACTGATCAGAGGAGGACAGGAACTCCTCTATCTCCTCTCTCTCTCTTCTCCTTCTTTCACTCCCTCTCTCTTCTCTCCATCTCCTCTCTCCTTCCTCTCCTCCCCTGTTCCCTCTCTCCCTCTCCTCTCCTCCTCTCTCTCTCTTCTCTCCCTTTCCTCCTCTCTCTCTTCTCTCACTCTCCTCTCTCTCTCTTCTCTCACTCTCCTCTCTCTCTCCCTTCTCCCTCTTCTCTCTCTCTTCTCCCTCTCTCTCTTCTCTCCTCTCTCCTTCCTCTCCTCCCCTGTTCCCTCTCTCCCTCTCCTCTCCTCCTCTCTCTCTCTTCTCTCCCTCTCCTCCTCTCTCTCTCTTCTCTCACTCTCCTCTCTCTCTCCCTTCTCCCTCTTCTCTCTCTCTTCTCCCTCTCCTCTCTCTTCTCCCTCTCTCTCTTCTCTCCCTCTCCTTCCTCTCCTCCCCTGTTCCCTCTCTCCCTCTCCTCCTCTCTCTCTTCTCTCACTCTCCTCTCTCTCTCCCTTCTCCCTCTTCTCTCTCTCTTCTCCCTCTCCTCTCTCTTCTCCCTCTCTCTCTTCTCTCCCTCTCCCTCCTCTCCTCCCCTGGTCCCTCTCTCCCCCTCCTGCTCTCTCTCGTCTCTCACTCTCCTCTCTCTCTCCCTTCTCCCTCTTTCTCTCTCTCTTCTCCCTCTCCTCTCTCTTCTCCCTCTCTCTCTTCTCTCCCTCTCCTTCCTCTCCTCCCCTGTTCCCTCTCTCCCTCTCCTTCTCTCTCTCCTCCCTCTCTTCTCCTAGCTATCCTCTCCTCTCTCTCTCCTCCATCTCTCTCTCCTCCTTTCCTCTTTCTCTCTCTCTTTCTTCTCCTCTCTCCCTCCCTTCTCCTCTCCTCCCTCTCCTCTCTCCTCTCCTCTCTCTCTCCTCCCTCTCTTTCTCTCCTCTCCTCTCTCCCTCTCCCTCCCTCTCCTCCCTCTCTCTCTACCTCCCCTCTCTCCTCTCCTCTCTCTCTCCTCCCTCTCTTTCTCTCCTCTCCTCTCTCCCTCTCCCTCCCTCTCCTCTCTCCCTCTCTCTCCTCTCTCTCCTCCCTCTCTTCTCCTCTCCTCTCTCCTCCCTCTCTCTCTCCTCTCTCTCTCTCCTCCCTCTCTTCTCCTCTCTCCTCCCTCTCTCTCTCCTCTCTCTCTCTCCTCCCTCTCTTCTCCTCTCTCCTCTCTCTCTTCCCTCTCTTCTCTTCTCCTCTCCTCTCTCTCCTCCCTCTCTCTCTGCAGTGAACATCTGGAGTGTTTCTGGATTGTTCCGGAAGCACATCTGCTTCAGTCACGATGAAGCGAGACGAGAACCAAACCAAAACCTCCACAGTGTCAAACAGAAACCCGTTTCATCTAGTCTGGTTAACACCTGACCATATCACAAGTGAGATATGGGTCTGGAAACTCGCTTCGAAAAATCCCGTAGCGGAGGTGTGGTTAGCGATTGCCAACGGCCGTTTATTGGGCGTTATGAATGTCTATCATTGAGCGTATATGTAAGTCCATAGCCAATCATGTCAGTTGTCAGTTCAAACTACAAGCTTCCGTTTGTCATGTAGTACGCGTCACCGTCTTGCCACACCTCCCCCGCTCTCTGATTGGGGCCCTAAATCTGGGACTCTCGCTTGGACGAGTTTCCAGGCCGCCTTCCAGTTCGAAACGAACGGAAGTGGCCTGGGAATTCCCAGGCTACGTTTCATCCCTTTAAGGGAAAAGTAAAGTTTTTTACAATTTGAGCCTTATTTCTGTAATAAAACAAGTTGTTTTACTCACCCATAGCACTTTGGTGTCATATGGAGCACTTCCAGAGATGTTTTAGATTTGCGATCTCCGTAATGTGAGTTTTCGGGGCACATGTTTGCAGTCTCCAAATAACACAAACTTTAGCACTTTTCAAATCATAGAAGCTCAATGTCTTTAGTCTACACTTTCGTGTGGTCAAAAGTGTCCTGTAATCCGAGATTTAGCCATAGTTTCGAGTAGATGAGGACGCCAGTGCGCATGTGCGGACTGTGCTCTCAGCTCCCGGGACCCAAACATGAAACGCAAAGCTGTAAACTATGGATAAATATAAGATAATAGACTAAGACATCGAGCTTCTATGATTTGAAAAGTGCTAAAGTTTGTGTTATTTGGAGCCCGCACGGGGCATATTACATGCTCGGGGAATATATTATATGCCCCGAGCTATGGCTAGAAGTCGCGCTAGGCTAACGCTAATCTTAGGTCGTTTTCACACCTTGTTTGGTTCGTTTAAAACAAACCAGAGTTCGTTTGCTCCTTTGATTCGGACCTTTTGTTCTGGTGTGAATAAAAACCAAAAATCTCGATCTGGACCAAACAGAACCGAGACCGCCTAAAAAGCTCGGTCTCAGCACGGTTCCATTCGAACTCTGGTGCAGTTTGTTTGAGGTGAGAATGCAGACCGGACTCGATCCGACACAAGTTGGCTTTTTGTACTTAACGAGCTCCCGTCGTATGTCGAGCATTATGGGAAACCGAGGCTGACGAAACTAAACTAAACTAAACAAGGTTTACTTATGTTTTGCATGAAGAGCAAGAGTCAGAACTTGATGCTCACATGAGTTCTGTCCTCTGTAGTCGTCTTGTCCTGTGTCTTCGTCGTTTGTAAATTGATTGTAAAATAGTGTAAACCTCACGATGCTGCTCAAACATTTGTGCGAACTGTAAAAACTGAGCAAACCATATCGCTATGACGACACTGAAAACAGTAACACCATGATTCTCCTCCTTCTGTGTTTGGACACGGCTCATTTCTGTCCAATGTCTGAGCCTCAGCACACGTGGTTTTGTTTATAGATGTTGGTTCACTTGGGAAAAAAACTGCAGTGTGAAAGAACCGCACCAAAAAAACAAACAAAAAAACAACAACATTTGGTCCGGAGCAAAGCAGGTGAACTATGGGACTTTCCTGGTGTGAAAACGACCTAAAACATCTCTGGAAGTGCTCCATATGACACCAAAGTGCTATGGGTGAGTAAAACTACTTGTTTTATTACCGAAATAAGGCTCAGATTGTAAAAAAACGTTAATTCTCCTTTAAATATAAGAAATGTTGATGATGATTCAGCCGATATTGTGTCACAATGTAACATTTGTGTTGCCGTGGTTACTCAGACTGTAAAGCCTCTGTAACGGACTGACCCGGCCCTCGAGCAAGACACTGTCACCTTTTCTGAACAAACTGGAGACTACAGACGCAGCTTTTCTCCAGGGAGGCGTTATCACTTTGTCTGGAAGGTTCCACAGTGTGGCATTAAACCTTCCTATCTCCATGGAGACCAAACCAGACCAAGTTACAGGTCAGATCTAAGTTTGTCTAAGTCTAAGTCTAACCAGGACTAAGCCAGGACTACAACTGGATTAAACCAGGACTAAACCAGGACTAAACCAAGACTACAACTGGACTAAACCAGGACTAAACCAAGACTACAACTGGACTAAACCAGGACTAAACCAGGACTAAACCAAGACTACAACTGGACTAAACCAGGACTAAACCAGGACTAAACCAAGAGTACAACTGGACTAAACCGGGACTAAACCAAGACTACAACTGGACTAAACCAGGACTAAACCAAGACTAAACCAAGACTACAACTGGACTAAACCGGGACTAACCCAGGACTTAACCAAGACTAAACCAGGACTAAACCAGGACTACAACTGGACTAAACCGGGACTAAACCAAGACTAAACCAAGACTACAGCTGGACTAAACCGGGACTAAACCAAGACTACAACTGGACTAAACCAGGACTAAACCAAGACTAAACCAAGACTACAACTGGACTAAACCGGGACTAAACCAGAACTACAAATGGACTAAACCAGGACTAAACCAAGACTACAACTGGACTAAACCAGGACTAAACCAGAACTACAAATGGACTAAACCAGGACTAAGCCAGGACTAAACCAAGACTACAACTGGACTAAACCAGGACTAAACCAAGACTAAACCAAGGCTACAACTGGACTAAACCGGGACTAAACCAAGACTACAACTGGACTAAACCAGGACTAAACCAGGACTAAACCAAGACTACAACTGGACTAAACCAGGACTAAACCAGGACTAAACCAAGACTACAACTGGACTAAACCAGGACTAAACAAAGACTAAACCAAGACTACAGCTGGACTAAACCGGGACTAAACCAAGACTACAACTGGACTAAACCAGGACTAAACCAAGACTAAACCAAGACTACAACTGGACTAAACCGGGACTAACCCAGGACTTAACCAAGACTAAACCAGGACTAAACCAGGACTACAACTGGACTAAACCGGGACTAAACCAAGACTAAACCAAGACTACAACTGGACTAAACCGGGACTAAACCAAGACTAAACCAAGACTACAACTGGACTAAACCGGGACTAAACCAAGACTAAACCAAGACTACAACTGGACTAAACCGGGACTAACCCAGGACTTAACCAAGACTAAACCAGGACTAAACCAGGACTACAACTGGACTAAACCGGGACTAAACCAAGACTAAACCAAGACTACAACTGGACTAAACCGGGACTAAACCAAGACTAAACCAAGACTACAACTGGACTAAACCGGGACTAAACCAAGACTAAACCAAGACTACAACTGGACTAAACCAGGACTAAACCAAGACTAAACCAAGACTACAACTGGACTAAACCAGGACTAAACCAAGACTAAACCAAGACTACAACTGGACTAAACCGGGACTAACCCAGGACTTAACCAAGACTAAACCAGGACTAAACCAAGACTACAACTGGACTAAACCGGGACTAACCCAGGACTTAACCAAGACTAAACCAGGACTAAACCAGGACTACAACTGGACTAAACCGGGACTAAACCAAGACTAAACCAAGACTACAACTGGACTAAACCAGGACTAAACCAAGACTAAACCAAGACTACAACTGGACTAAACCGGGACTAACCCAGGACTTAACCAAGACTAAACCAGGACTAAACCAAGACTACAACTGGACTAAACCAGGACTAAACCAAGACTAAACCAAGACTACAACTGGACTAAACCGGGACTAACCCAGGACTTAACCAAGACTAAACCAGGACTAAACCAAGACTACAACTGGACTAAACCGGGACTAACCCAGGACTTAACCAAGACTAAACCAGGACTAAACCAGGACTACAACTGGACTAAACCGGGACTAAACCAAGACTACAACTGGACTAAACCAGGACTAAACCAAGACTAAACCAAGACTACAACTGGACTAAACCGGGACTAACCCAGGACTTAACCAAGACTAAACCAGGACTAAACCAGGACTAAACCAAGACTACAACTGGACTAAACCAGGACTAAACCAAGACTAAACCAAGACTACAACTGGACTAAACCGGGACTAACCCAGGACTTAACCAAGACTAAACCAGGACTAAACCGGGACTAAACCAAGACTAAACCAAGACTACAACTGGACTAAACCAGGACTAAACCAAGACTAAACCAAGACTACAACTGGACTAAACCGGGACTAACCCAGGACTTAACCAAGACTAAACCAGGACTAAACCAAGACTAAACCAAGACTACAACTGGACTAAACCGGGACTAACCCAGGACTTAACCAAGACTAAACCAGGACTACAACTGGACTAAACCGGGACTAAACCAAGACTAAACCAAGACTACAACTGGACTAAACTGGGACTAAACCAAGACTAAACCAAGACTACAACTGGAGTAAACCAGGACTAACCCAGGACTTAACCAAGGCTACAACTGGACTAAACCGGGACTAAACCAGAACTACAAATGGACTAAACCAGGACTAAGCCAGGACTAAACCAAGACTACAACTGGACTAAACCAGGACTAAACCAAGACTAAACCAAGGCTACAACTGGACTAAACCGGGACTAAACCAAGACTACAACTGGACTAAACCAGGACTAAACCAGAACTACAAATGGACTAAACCAGGACTAAGCCAGGACTAAACCAAGACTACAACTGGACTAAACCAGGACTAAACCAAGACTAAACCAAGGCTACAACTGGACTAAACCGGGACTAAACCAAGACTACAACTGGACTAAACCAGGACTAAACCAGGACTAAACCAAGACTACAACTGGACTAAACCAGGACTAAACCAGGACTAAACCAAGACTACAACTGGACTAAACCAGGACTAAACAAAGACTAAACCAAGACTACAGCTGGACTAAACCGGGACTAAACCAAGACTACAACTGGACTAAACCAGGACTAAACCAAGACTAAACCAAGACTACAACTGGACTAAACCGGGACTAACCCAGGACTTAACCAAGACTAAACCAGGACTAAACCAGGACTACAACTGGACTAAACCGGGACTAAACCAAGACTAAACCAAGACTACAACTGGACTAAACCGGGACTAAACCAAGACTAAACCAAGACTACAACTGGACTAAACCGGGACTAAACCAAGACTAAACCAAGACTACAACTGGACTAAACCGGGACTAACCCAGGACTTAACCAAGACTAAACCAGGACTAAACCAGGACTACAACTGGACTAAACCGGGACTAAACCAAGACTAAACCAAGACTACAACTGGACTAAACCGGGACTAAACCAAGACTAAACCAAGACTACAACTGGACTAAACCGGGACTAAACCAAGACTAAACCAAGACTACAACTGGACTAAACCAGGACTAAACCAAGACTAAACCAAGACTACAACTGGACTAAACCAGGACTAAACCAAGACTAAACCAAGACTACAACTGGACTAAACCGGGACTAACCCAGGACTTAACCAAGACTAAACCAGGACTAAACCAAGACTACAACTGGACTAAACCGGGACTAACCCAGGACTTAACCAAGACTAAACCAGGACTAAACCAGGACTACAACTGGACTAAACCGGGACTAAACCAAGACTAAACCAAGACTACAACTGGACTAAACCAGGACTAAACCAAGACTAAACCAAGACTACAACTGGACTAAACCGGGACTAACCCAGGACTTAACCAAGACTAAACCAGGACTAAACCAAGACTACAACTGGACTAAACCAGGACTAAACCAAGACTAAACCAAGACTACAACTGGACTAAACCGGGACTAACCCAGGACTTAACCAAGACTAAACCAGGACTAAACCAAGACTACAACTGGACTAAACCGGGACTAACCCAGGACTTAACCAAGACTAAACCAGGACTAAACCAGGACTACAACTGGACTAAACCGGGACTAAACCAAGACTACAACTGGACTAAACCAGGACTAAACCAAGACTAAACCAAGACTACAACTGGACTAAACCGGGACTAACCCAGGACTTAACCAAGACTAAACCAGGACTAAACCAGGACTAAACCAAGACTACAACTGGACTAAACCAGGACTAAACCAAGACTAAACCAAGACTACAACTGGACTAAACCGGGACTAACCCAGGACTTAACCAAGACTAAACCAGGACTAAACCGGGACTAAACCAAGACTAAACCAAGACTACAACTGGACTAAACCAGGACTAAACCAAGACTAAACCAAGACTACAACTGGACTAAACCGGGACTAACCCAGGACTTAACCAAGACTAAACCAGGACTAAACCAAGACTAAACCAAGACTACAACTGGACTAAACCGGGACTAACCCAGGACTTAACCAAGACTAAACCAGGACTACAACTGGACTAAACCGGGACTAAACCAAGACTAAACCAAGACTACAACTGGACTAAACTGGGACTAAACCAAGACTAAACCAAGACTACAACTGGAGTAAACCAGGACTAAACCAAGACTACAACTGGACTAAACCGGGACTAACCCAGGACTTAACCAAGACTAAACCAGGACTAAACCAGGACTAAACCAGGACTAAACCAAGACTACAACTGGACTAAACCAGGACTAAACCAAGACTAAACCAAGACTACAACTGGACTAAACCGGGACTAAACCAGGACTTAACCAAGACTAAACCAGGACTAAACCAAGATTACAACGGGACTAAACCAGGACTAAACCAAGACTAAACCAAGACTACAACTGGACTAAACCAGGACTAAACCAAGACTACAACTGGACTAAACCGGGACTAACCCAGGACTTAACCAAGACTAAACCAGGACTAAACCAAGACTACAACTGGACTAAACCAGGACTAAACCAAGACTAAACCAAGACTACAACTGGACTAAACCAGGACTACAACTGGACTAAACCGGGACTAAACCAAGACTAAACCAAGACTACAACTGGACTAAACCAGGACTAAACCAAGACTAAACCAAGACTACAACTGGACTAAACCAGGACTAAACCAAGACTAAACCAAGACTACAACTGGACTAAACCGGGACTAACCCAGGACTTAACCAAGACTAAACCAGGACTAAACCAGGACTACAACTGGACTAAACCGGGACTAAACCAAGACTAAACCAAGACTACAACTGGACTAAACCGGGACTAAACCAAGACTAAACCAAGACTACAACTGGACTAAACCAGGACTAAACCAAGACTACAACTGGACTAAACCGGGACTAACCCAGGACTTAACCAAGACTAAACCAGGACTAAACCAGGACTAAACCAAGACTACAACTGGACTAAACCGGGACTAAACCAGGACTTAACCAAGACTAAACCAGGACTAAACCAAGATTACAACGGGACTAAACCAGGACTAAACCAAGACTAAACCAAGACTACAACTGGACTAAACCAGGACTAAACCAGGACTAAACCAAGACTACAACTGGACTAAACCGGGACTAACCCAGGACTAAACCAGGACTAAACTAAGACTACAACTGGACTAAACCAGGACTAAACCAGTACTAGACCAGGACTACAACTGTACTAGACCAGGACTTAACCAAGATTAAACCAGGACTAAACCAAGACTACAACTGGACTAAACCAGGACTAAACCAGAACTAAACCAGGACTAAACGAGGACTAAACCAGGACTACAACTGGACTAACCCAGGACTAAACTAAGACTAAACCAAGACTACAACTGGACTAAACCGGGACTAACCCAGGACTTAACCAAGACCAAACCAGGACTAAACCAAGACTACAACTGGACTAAACCAGGACTAAACCAGGACTAAACCAGGACTACAACTGGACTAAACCAGGACTAAACCAGGACTACAACTGGACTAAACCAGAACTAAACCAAGACTACAACTGGACTAAACCAGGACTATAAACCAGGACTAAACCAGGACTAGACCAGGACTACAACTGTACTAGACCAGGACTACAATTGGACTAAACCAGGACTGAACCAGAACTAAACCAGGTCTGAAATAGGGACTAAATAAGGAACAAAATCAAACTAAAACTGATAAAAATGAGTTTTAAGAAGTGATTTAAAAGATGACAGTATGGCATTAAACCTTTCTATCTCCATGGAGACCAAACCAGACCAAGTTCCAGGTCAGATCTGTGGAGAGGCGACCCCGCTCACAGTCACTATGTCTGTTTTTATAGGTGTTTTTGAGCTCTAAAACCTCCTGTGATTGAATAAATGTAAAGTAGAACTGTTTCATGTCCATACAAATCTCCATAGAAACGAGCAGGTGACGGACCTTCCACCAGAAAAGTTACACAGTGCAGCTTTAGGTCATTTTGACTTGTGTAGATATGACCAGAGCAGCTGTGTGGTCCTGGAGAACATCTGAAGAAACTGGAACTTGAGTGTTTTGTTAAAATTGGATCAAAATCAGACTTAAATATTTTATAAAAACATTTTAAAAAACTTTTATTTGTCCACTTTCAGGGGAGAAAACAAATATTTAAATGTTTAACTGTTTCACGATCTTCAGAACGTTCAATCTGATCTCAGAAGATCACGACTTGGAATCATGGACTGTGTAAACTGGTTCAGCCCTGGTTTAGTCCCTGGTTTAGTCCTGGTTCAGTCCTGGTTCAGTCCTGGTTTAGTCTTGGTTCAGTCCTGGTTTAGTCCTGGTTTGGTCCTGGTTTAGTCCTGGTTTGGCCCTGGTTCAGTCCTGGTTCAGTCCTGGTTTAGTCTTGGTTTAGTCTTGGTTCAGTCCTGGTTTAGTCCTGGTTTAGTCCTGGTTTAGTCCTGGTTTAGTCTTGGTTTAGTCTTGGTTCAGTCCTGGTTTAGTCCTGGTTTGGCCCTGGTTCAGTCCTGTTTTAGGCCTGGTTTAGTCTTGGTTTAGTCTTGGTTCAGTCCTGGTTTAGTCTTGGTTTATTCCTGGTTTGGCCCTGGTTCAGTCCTGTTTTAGGCCTGGTTTAGTCCTGGTTTAGTCCTAGTTCAGTCCTGGTTTAGTCCTGGTTCAGTCCTGGTTTAGTCCTGGTTTGGTCCTGGTTTAGTCCTGGTTTGGCCCTGGTTCAGTCCTGGTTCAGTCCTGGTTTAGTCTTGGTTTAGTCTTGGTTCAGTCCTGTTTTAGGCCTGGTTTAGTCCTGGTTTAGTCCTAGTTCAGTCCTGGTTTAGTCCTGGTTCAGTCCTAGTTTAGTCCTGGTTTAGTCCTGGTTCAGTCCTGGTTTAGTCTTGGTTTAGTCTTGGTTCAGTCCTGGTTTAGTCCTGGTTTAGTCCTGGTTCAGTCCTGGATTAGGCCTGGTTTAGTCCTGGTTTAGTCCTAGTTCAGTCCTGGTTCAGTACTGGTTAAGTCCTGGTTCAGTCCAGGTTTAGTCTTGGTTCAGTCCTGGTTAAGTCTTGGTTTAGTCCTGGTTTGGCCCTGGTTCAGTCGTCGTTTAGTCCTGGTTCAGTCCTGGTTTGGCCCTGGTTCAGTCCTGGTTCAGTCCTGGTTCAGTCCTGGTTTAGTCTTGGTTCAGTCCTGGTTCAGTCCTGGTTCAGTCCTGGTTTAGTCCTGGGTCAGTCCTGGTTCAGTCCTGGTTTAGTCCTGGTTCAGTCCTAGTTTAGTCCTGGTTTAGTCCTGATTTGGCCCTGGTTCAGTCCTGGTTTAGTCTTGGTTCAGTCCTGGTTCAGTCCTGGTTCAGTCCTGGTTCAGTCTTGGTTCAGTCCTGGTTTAGTCCTGGTTCAGTTCTGGTTTAGTCCTGGTTCAGTCCTCGTTTAGTCCTGGTTTAGTCCTGGTTTGGCCCTCGTTCAGTCCTGGTTTAGTCTTGGTTCAGTCCTGGTTCAGTCCTGGTTTGTCCTGGTTCAGTCCTGGTTTAGTCTTGGTTCAGTCCTGGTTGAGTCCTGGTTCAGTCCTGGTTCAGTCCTGGTTCAGTCCTGGTTCAGTCTTGGTTCAGTCCTGGTTCAGTCCTGGTTCAGTCCTCGTTTAGTCCTGGTTTAGTCCTGGTTTAGTCCTGGTTCAGTCCTGGTTCAGTCTTGGTTCAGTCCTGGTTTAGTCCAGGTTTAGTCCTGGTTCAGTCCTGGTTCAGTCCTGGTTTAGTCCTGGTTCAGTCCTGGTTCAGTCCTGGTTTAGTCCTGGTTCAGTCCTGGTTCAGTCTTGGTTCAGTCCTGGTTCAGTCCTGGTTTAGTCCTGGTTCAGTCCTCGTTTAGTCCTGGTTTAGTCCTGGTTCAGTCCTGGTTCAGTCCTCATTTAGTCCTGGTTTAGTCCTGGTTCGGTCCTGGTTTGGCCCTGGTTTAGTCCTGGTTCAGTCCTGGTTCAGTCCTGGTTCAGTCCTCGTTTAGTCCTGGTTTAGTCCTGGTTTAGTCCTGGTTCAGTCCTGGTTTGGCCCTGGTTCAGTCCTGGTTTAGTCTTGGTTCAGTCCTGGTTCAGTCCTCGTTTAGTCCTGGTTTAGTCCTGGTTTAGTCCTGGTTTAGTCCTGGTTTAGTCTTGGTTCAGTCCTGGTTCAGTCCTCGTTTAGTCCTGGTTTAGTCCTGGTTTAGTCCTGGTTCAGTCCTGGTTCGGTCCTGGTTTAGTGCTGGTTTGGCCCTGGTTCAGTCCTGGTTTAGTCTTGGTTCAGTCCTGGTTTAGTCCTGGTTTGGCCCTGGTTCAGTCCTGGTTTAGTCTTGGTTCAGTCCTGGTTTAGTCCTGGTTCAGTCCTGGTTCAGTCCTGGTTCAGTCCTGGTTTAGTCCTGGTTCAGTCCTGGTTTAGTCCTGGTTCAGTCCTGGCCCGCACACAGACACAGAATGGTTCTCAGGTGTTCTCTGGTTTGTTCTCTGGTTTCCGTGGTTACAGTGAACATGTCTCGGAGACACAAAGGCCTGGAGTGCGGCACATTCTCACGTGTACAGTAAACTGGCCTCTGATTGGCCCGGAGCGGGTCATGTGACTGAGGGTCTCCTGTGTTCCTGGAGTCTCTGAAGCTCCAGATGGTTCAGATCAGATGGAGGTTCACCACAGATCTCCTCCCTCTGAGGAGCCTGGGCCAAGAGAGGAGAAGGTCCAGGTTCAGTCCTGATTTAGTCCAGGGTTTAGTCCTGATTTAGTCCTGGTTTAGTCCTGGTTTAGTCCTGGTTTAGTTCTGGTTTGGCCCTGGTTTAGTCCTGGTTTAGTCCTGGTTTAGTTCTGGTTTGGCCCTGGTTTGGCCCTGGTTTAGTCCAGGTTTAGTCCTGGTTTAGTCCTGGTTTAGTCCTGGTTTAGTTCTTAGTCCTTTTACATTTCACAACACACATTAACAAGTTTGAAAACAAAATTACAATCAAAATACACATTTACATCTTGAAAACAAATTTACGTTTCATAAAACATGAATTTTTAAAACACAAAAAACTTGTTGAAGCACAGAGACAAATACAAACCCCCAAAACGCACGAACAGGACGGTTTGTGACGGAGAGGGAATGTCCTAAAAACGGAAGTGACGAACGACATCCGGGACAAGATTCGACACAAACGAACCACGTGGATTTCATATTCCTCGTTCTCTAGTAATGGCCAGAGCCTTTCTCAATCAATCAATCAATCAAACATTATTTATAAAGCACTTTTCCTACAAAAAAATGTAACACAAAGCGCTCCTCATCGTCCGTTTGGAGTGAACAACGTCCAGTCCGTTTTGTGGCGTGAACCTCCGCCGCCATGAGTCATTCGTCACTTCTGCTTTTTAGGACATTTCTGGTTCAGTCCTGGTTTAGTCCTGGTTTAGTCCTGGTTCAGTCCTGGTTTAGTCCTGGTTTGGCCCTGGTTTAGTCCTGGTTTAGTTCTGGTTCAGTTGTGGTTCAGTCCTGGTTTACTCCTGGTTTAGTCCTGGTTCAGTCCTGGTTTAGTCCTGGTTCAGTTGTGGTTCAGTCCTGGTTTACTCCTGGTTTAGTCCTGGTTCAGTCCTGGTTCAGTTGTGGTTCAGTCCTGGTTTAGTCCTGGTTCAGTTGTGGTTCAGTCCTGGTTTAGTCCTGGTTCAGTCCTGGTTTAGTCCTGGTTCAGTTGTGGTTCAGTCCTGGTTCAGTTGTGGTTCAGTCCTGGTTTAGTCCTGGTTCAGTTGTGGTTCAGTCCTGGTTTAGTCCTGGTTCAGTCCTGGTTCAGTCCTGGTTTAGTCCTGGTTTAGTCCTGGTTCAGTTGTGGTTCAGTCCTGGTTTAGTCCTGGTTTAGTCCTGGTTCAGTTGTGGTTCAGTCCTGGTTTAGTCCTGGTTCAGTCCTGGTTTAGTCCTGGTTCAGTCCTGGTTTAGTCCTGGTTCAGTCCTGGTTTAGTCCTGGTTTAGTCCTGGTTTAGTCTTGGTTCAGTAATAATTTAATAATTACCTTGTTCGTCGGAATGAAAAAAACACTTAGGTGCCGACCAAAGGGGAAAAAATGGAGTTCAGGGACGTTTGATAAAAAATGGAAATGCTTCCACCCCGACGGTTAGACGTCAATGTTGGCGTGGCAGCATGTGACCAGATTTGTGATAGTCCTGGTTTAGTCTTAGTTTAGTCCTGGGTTAGATCAAATTGATGAAAAATAGGGACACCTGGGACATTTCTGCTGGGACAGGGGACACGGGGCTCAAAACTGGGACTGTCCCGGGTAAATATGGACAGGGACACTTTTTTTGTGTGTGTCTTATGGTCAGTTTCAAGCATGGTTTCTACATTTTAGCTAAACAAATGACAATATATTCCCCTCTTTACTGCTTTTGGGGATCAAATTGTTCAGAAATCAGGACAAATGGGACGTTTCTTGAATAAAACTGGGACAAATCGCTGGTTTTGGATAAATCTACTGGGACAGGGGACACAGGACTCAAAACTGGGTCTGGTCACCCTATTCACAGTCCACCTTTAATTTATCCCTAATTCACTGTCTAATGTCAGTTCTGTACCTTTACTTTAATGCGTGAAAAGTCCCTCAGTCGTCCAGGTAGAATCCATGATAACAGGAGAAGTTCAATTTGTCAACTTTACTTTAATGTTATTCAATTTAATTAAAATGTATGCACGAGCGAGCGCCGGGGAAAAACACAAATAAAACCTTTACTTCCTGTTTTGTGTGCACTTTTTGGACTTGAATAAGGCGCCAAAAGCCGTCGGTCCTCACAGACTGTCCGGGTACTATCTCAGTTCAGTTCTGCTTCAGTCCTGGTTTAATCCTTGTTCAGTCCTGGTTCTGATCTTGTACGGACCTGGATCTGCATTGTTTAGTCCTGGTTTAGTCCTATTTTAGTCCTGGTTCAGTCCTGGTTTAGTCCTATTTTAGTCCTATTTTAGTCCTGGTTCAGTCCTGGTTTAGTTCTGCTTCAGTCCTGGTTCTGTTTTGGTTCAATCCTGGTTTAGTCCTGGTTCTAATCTTGTACGGACCTGGATCTGCATTGTTTAGTCCTGGTTTAGTCCTATTTTAGTCCTGGTTCAGTCCTGGTTTAGTCCTATTTTAGTCCTATTTTAGTCCTGGTTCAGTCCTGGTTTAGTTCTGCTTCAGTCCTGGTTCTGTTTTGGTTTATTCCTGATTTAGTCCTGGTTCAGTTGTGGTTTAGTCCTGGTTTAGTACTGCTTCAGTCCTGGTTCTGTTTTGGTTCAGTCCTAGTTTAGATTTGCCTGGTTTACACCTGTAGTGGAGGTGTGGTTTACGATCGCCAACGGCCGTTTATTGGGCGTTATGAATGTCTATCATTTGGCGTACTACACGTAGCCCAGAGCCAATCATGTCAGTTGTCAGTTCAAACTACAAGTTTCCGTTTGTCGCGTAGTACACGTCACCGTCTTGCCACCCCTCCCCGCTCTCTGATTGGCTCCCAGAATCAGGAGAGCTCGCTTGCCATAGTCGCCAGGCTGTCTTTCAGATCGGAATGACCGAAAGCAGCCTGGGATTTCCCAGGTTAGTTTAGTCCTGGTTCTAGTTCTGATCTTGTACGGACCTGGTTCAGTCCTTGTTTAGTCCTGATTTAGTCCTGGTTTAGTCCTGGTTTAGTCCTGGTTCAGTCCTGGTTTAGTCCTGGTTTAGTCCTGGTTCAGTCCTGGTTCAGTCCTGGTTTAATCCTGGTTCAGTCCTGGTTCAGTCCTGGTTCAGTCCTGGTTTAATCCTGGTTTAATCCTGGTTCAGTCCTGGTTCAGTCCTGGTTTAATCCTGGTTCAGTCCTGGTTCAGTCCTGGTTTAGTCCTGGTTCAGTCCTGGTTTAATCCTGGTTCAGTCCTGGTTCAGTCCTGGTTTAGTCCTGGTTCAGTCCTGGTTCAGTCCTGGTTCAGTCCTGGTTCAGTCCTGGTTCAGTCCTGGTTTAGTCCTGGTTCAGTCCTGGTTCAGTCCTGGTTCAGTCCTGGTTTAATCCTGGTTTAGTCCTGGTTCAGTCCTGGTTTAGTCCTGGTTCAGTCCACAATATGGCATAAAACATTTTCTGTATTTTGGCAAAACAAATGACAATTTATCCTCCTCTTTACTGTTGGTGAGGATCAGATTGGTCAAAAATTGTGATAGTCCTGGTTTAGTCCTGTTTTAGTCTTGGTTTAGACCTGGTTTAGTCTTACTTTAGTCCTGGTTTAGGTCAGAAATCAGGGCAAATGGGAGATTTCTTGTATAAAACTTGGAGAAATCGCTGGTTTTGGATAAATCTGCTGGAACAGAGGACACAGGACTCAGACCTGGGACTGTGCACCTTAAATTTATCCCAGTTTCACTGTCTAATATCAGCTCTGTAGCTTTACTTAAATGTTATTCAAATTAATTAAAATGTATGCTAAAACCTTTAATTTGTCCGGCCAGTGACGTCACGCGTTTTGGTTTTAAAACATGGCGCCGCGTTAGCTAACGCCTGCACGAGCTAGCGCCGGGGAAAAACACAAATAAAACCTTTATTTCCCGTTTTGTGTGCACTTTTGGAGTTGAATAAGGCGCCAGAAGCCGCCGGTGCTCGCACACGGCCCGGGTACTGTCTCTTTAAGCCTGTGCTCGGCTCTCGTCTCGTTTCGTATTGATCAATCCTCCATTTTCCAGCGCGGCGCGGCGGGCGGCAGTGCGGCGGCGCTAACCCACAGCGGACCCCGGAGCAGCAGCCTGTACCTGGGCAAAGAGCCGGGCCAGCGGCCAGTCATGGCAGCCAACATGTACCGGGTCGGAGGTAAGCTTCAGCACCGTAATCCTCTTTCTCTCCCGGCGTAGTTTCTTTAATTTATGGCGGAGTTAGCTTCAGCTCCAGCTCCAGCTCCGTGCGCGCTGCGTTTCCGAAGCGTGCTCTTCGCCTCTTTTATTTCGCTTCACGGATGATGGTGAAGAGGAGGAGGATGGCTGGCTGCTGGGTGATGAAGAGTAGCTTGCAGACTCGAGCTGGAGCTGAAATCGTCCGCGTAATCGGCGGTTTAAGTTGAGATTGTGAGCGAAAACGTGCGGTGGAACTAACCTGCGCTATAGGTTTATATTTAAGGTTCCATGGCGAGCTTTATTCCAAAAGTTTGGGTGGACTTTTTGCCTCTTCTCACCTCCTCCAAACCCTGGACGTGACAAAGTGGAGAAACAGAATCAATAGAATCTATAAATATGGAAAAAGATGTTCACATTTTCTATTAAAGGTCCTGTATTAGGCAAAAACTGACTGTTGTTTGTGAGCTTTAAGTCGTGTTCTAATGCTGTTACCTCGTCAAAAACACACCTGGAGCTGTGTTTTGTTTGTTTATTTGGCCTGTCTACATCTCCAAAGCTCAAAATGCTCTGTTCCACCTTGTGATGTCATGAAGTGGTAGCTTTCAAGATACTTTTTGCATTTCATTCAGTAGAAAAACGATTTCAGGGGCTGAAGTGACCCAAATGATTCTAGTGAAGCTGTGTGGAGTTTAAAAACACAGTGGAGCACTTCCTGTATTACCACATGATGACATCACAAGGTGCAACAGAGTGTTTTCTGTTTGAGAGAAAAAGGGTCTGTGTGTTAAACATGTGTGAATGAAACGAAACACAACTCCAGGTCTGTTTGTGATGAGGAAATGACATTGGAACAGATAAAAAATATGTCCCCTTTAAAGATGCACTATGTAACATTTTTTGTTTTGCTTTTGTCTCCGTGGCGGTGTTACTGCACATTAGATTGAACTTGTCACCTACTTGCGTATATGAAGATATCATTAGGCTAGGTTACATTACAAGTCAGATCTGTGGAGGTGTTCCCAGGCCAGCCGGGACACATAGTCCCTCCAGAGTGTCCTGGGTCTTCCCTGGGGCCTCCTCCCGGTGGGAGGCGTCCAGGACCAGGTCTAAACTGGGACTAAACCAGGTCTAAACTGGGACTAAACCAGGTCTAAACTGGGACTAAACCAGGTCTAAACTGGGACTAAACCAGGTCTAAACCAGGACTAAACCAGCTCTAAACTAGGACTAAACCAGATCTAAGATGGGACTAAACCAGAACTGAACGAGGAATAAACCAGGACTAATCCAGGTCTAAACTGGGACTAAACCATGACTAAACCAGGTCTAAACCAGGACTAAACCAGGTCTAAACCAGATCTAAGATGGGACTAAACCAGAACTGAACGAGGAGTAAACCAGGACTAATCCAGGTCTAAACTGGGATTAATCCAGGACTAAACCAGGTCTAAACTGGGACTAAACCAGGTCTAAACCGGGACTAAACCGGGACTAAACCGGGACTAAACCGGGACTAAACCGGGTCTAAACCGGGTCTAAACCGGGTCTAAACCAGGACTAAACCGGGTATAAACCAGGACTAAACCAGGACTAAACCAGGACTAAACCAGGACTAAACCAGGACTAAACCAGGACTAAACCAGATCTAAGATGGGACTAAACCAGAACTGGACGAGGACTAAACCGGGACTAAACCGGGACTAAACCGGGTCTAAACCGGGTCTAAACCGGGTCTAAACCGGGTCTAAACCGGGACTAAACCGGGACTAAACCGGGACTAAACCGGGTCTAAACCGGGTCTAAACCGGGTATAAACCAGGACTAAACCGGGTATAAACCAGGACTAAACCAGGACTAAACCAGGACTAAACCAGATCTAAGATGGGACTAAACCAGAACTGGACGAGGACTAAACCGGGACTAAACCGGGACTAAACCGGGACTAAACCGGGACTAAACCGGGTCTAAACCGGGTCTAAACCGGGTCTAAACCGGGACTAAACCGGGACTAAACCGGGACTAAACCAGGACTGAACCAGGTCTACTCTACTCGAAGGGAGCGTCCAGTCACTCTGTGGAGGAAACTCATTTCGGCCGCTTGTATCGGCGATCTCGTCCTTTCGGTCATGACCCAGAGCTCATGACCATAGGTGAGGGGAGGAACCTTCGATCTTTCGGTTGATCGCGGTCTACCGGTCGATCGCAGGCAGGCAGGATTTTTTTTGCGAGGTCGTTCACATTTCCAATTAAAGGGATATGCCACCCCCAGGTCAAACTTGGGCATCTCCCCACAGTCCAGAGACTAAAATAAGTGGTGGAAAGCGTTTTCCTGCTCACCCAGCCATTGTCCAGGTCTGTCAGCACTGACCGCCGCGGTATCTGCTGCTCCTCCGCGTTAGACTGGAGTCTAACGTCGCCAGAGAAAGATTTCGGTCAAAAGGAATTAATTTGCTCGATGCTTTTCCCAATTACTTTCTGTGTAGTGCACATTCATATCGAGTGCAAATAAATATGCGAATCAACACGGAGAGCTTGACTTGGTCATTTTGGGTGGGAACCATTTTTCAGTGCGGAAAAAGACAGACGAAGCACACACCACGCTGACAGGGGAACTCCCTTCCTGGTGCGTAACAGGGATTCCCCTGTCAGCGTGGTGTGTGCTTCGTCTGTCTTTTTCCGCACTGAAAAATAGTTCCCACCCAAAATGACCAAGTCAAGCTCTCCGTGTTGATTCGCATATTTATTTGCACTCGATATGAATGTGCACTACACAGAAAGTAATTGGGAAACGCATCGAGCAAATTAATTCCTTTTGACCGAAATCTTTCTCTGGCGACGTTAGACTCCAGTCTAAGGCGGAGGAGCTGCAGATACCGCGGCGGTCAGTGGCGACAGACTCGGACAATGGCTGGGTGAGCAGGAAAACGCTTTCCACCACTTATTTTAGTCTCTGGACTGTGGGGAGATGCCCAAATTTGACCTGGGGGTGGCATATCCCTTTAAATGCGACTTGTATGTGATCTCCAGTGTGAACTTTAAACGCCCCAAAAGTGTCCCGCATGAAACTCGGTGGACACGACGACGTCACGTGCAGCGAGCGTGCACAATGTTTACAGAAGTCGCCTAAAGTTGCTGTCGTACCGGAGCCAAAACATGTACAGCTTATTTGTTTTAAGGAGGAGAAGGAGAAGGATGAGGTTTTTGGCCACGGCGTTTTGTGGGGCAGCGGCAGCAACGTCCGTAGAAATGAACGTGTTGGTGTGGAGTCGCAGACAGTGGTGGGATTGCTACGTGCTTTGCCGCTTCACTGACACGGAGTTCATATACTATTTTCACATGACGAGAAGAACGTTTGTGTACATTTGTGAGCGCCGACTTGTACCACTCTCGCTGGAGGAAACTTCAGACTGAAGTCGCATGTCAAAAGATCAGGTATGTATTAGGGATGATGTTGACATCGGTATCGGCAGATATTGCCTAAGATTTTAAACATATCTGTATTGGCCCGATGTGTAAAAGTGGGCCGATATTAACAACCGATATTTGTCAGTACAGTAATCCCTCGAATTAACGTTTTCTCACATTTGTCTCTTGTTTAAACACTCAAGCGTTCGTAGATTTTCAACAAAATGTATTAATAGTGAAGCGTGGGGGGGGGGCCCGGCCGCGAGACCGCGCGTCCCACCCGGGGCTGCGAGCATGAGACCGGTGTCCAAACCGTGCCTCCTCCTCAGGACGGCGTCCACGGTCCTGAGGAGGAGGCACACAGTCCGAGCACATCAAACCTCGACATGAAAGAAGGCAAAGAGCCACACGCCGTGGTTTAATCCTGGTCTAGGCCTGGTCCAGTCCAGGTTTAGTCCTGGTCCAGTCCAGGTTTAGTCCTGGTCCAGTCCAGGTTTAGTCCTGGTCCAGTCCAGGTTTAGTCCTGGTCCAGTCCAGGTTTAGTCCTGGTCCAGTCCAGGTTTAGACATGGTTTAGACCTGGTCTAGACCTGGTTTAGTCCGTGTTTAGTCCTGGTCTAGTTCGAGTCTGGTCCCGGTCCCCCCCGCATCCCCCATCTATATCATCAATCGGCAAAGGTCCCTTAGCCAATCAGGACGCAGAACACAATGTTACACTATAAAAAAAAAAAGTTACACAAAAAAAAAAACTGAAATTGGAAAAAAAAAAAAGAGTCAAAACACGTTTTGAAAATGAAAGAAAACCTTCAAAAATTCATTTTGCCTGATTTTCAGTCTGTATAAAATGTTATCTCAGAATTAAAAATAAATATCGGTATCGGCTGATATCAGAAACATTAGTATCGGATGTCGGTATTGGCTAAAATGTTCACGTCGGTGCGTCTCTAGTATTTATCGGTGTTAGGAGCACATATCTTGGGCTGCGTTCACACTGCAGCCTGAAGTGACCCAAATCCCACTTTTTTTCCGCCCCTATGCGACTGTAAAAATAATCCCACTCCAAAAGCCCATATTTTCACGGTTAAAAAAAAGGTTGAGTGCCCCTGTTCTACGTAGGTCCCCCTGTTTTTGCTGCTGCACCAGAGGGCAAAGCAGGGCACGTTTATATATAGCACACGTCATACACAAAGAGCTTTACAGAATGAGACTTTTAAATCACAAAGAACAACATTAGAATCACCAAAACTGCAGATGCACATGCAGATGTTATCGCTTTGTCTGGAATGTTCCGCAGTATGACATTAAACCTTTCTATCTCCATGGAGACCGAACCGGACCAAGTTCCAGATCAGATCTGTGGAGAGGCGTCAGAATGTCTGTTTTTCTCTGGATTTTCCAGCTCTAAAACCTCCTGTGATTGAATACATGTAAAGTAGAGCTGTTTAATGCCCCAAAACAAAAAAATAAATAAATAAAAAAAATAAAAATATTTCGATTATTATGTTTTAAACTCCAGTTGTGTACGTGAGCTGATTATTTTTGGATTTTAATGGCGGGATATTCACCGAATCCCGCTGCTGTGTGGAACAAACGCGTTCACGTAGGAGTTTTATTTCAAAGCCGAAGCCGCAGGTCGCTTTATGTGCGTGATGATAATAATGCATTTGGATCACTGTTTTTATTTACGTGATGTGTCTGAATAACAAACGATCCTTCTCCCGTTCTCCTCCCACTCACTTTTTTGTGGATAATTAAAATAGGAGTCACATTAAGTGCTAATGATCAATGCTTTTGGGGCCTGCATCGCTGACTGCTAACGAGGAACACACTAATTACGCCGTGTCTTTGCATCTCATTTCAGTAGGACTTTTAAAAATTATAATTTTAAAAGTTTAATGGGTCAGTCGTTCGTTCTCTGCTCTTCTGATCCTCCCCTCCGCTCCGTCTGACCCATCGGACCGTCTCCTTTGCATTTTCTGCTCATCTGATCTACTCCCCTGCATCTTCTGACTCCTCTGCTCCTCTGACCTTCTCCTCTGGATCCTCTGCTCCTCTGACCCTCTCCTCTGGCTCCTCTGACCTTCTCCTCTCCATCCTCTGCTCCTCTGACCCTCTCCTCTGCTCCTCCGACCCTCTCCTCTGGATCCTCTGCTCCTCTGACCCTCTCCTCTGGCTCCTCTGACCTTCTCCTCTCCATCCTCTGCTCCTCCGACCCTCTCCTCTGCATCTTCTGCTCCTTTGACCTTCTCCTCTGCTCCTCTGCATCTTCTGCTCCTCTGATCTTCTCCTCTGCTCCATCCGACCCTCTCCTCTGCTCTTCTCATCCTCTGTTCCTCACCTCTCCATCCTCTGCTCCTCTCGTTTATCCTCTGCTCCTCTCGTTTATCCTCTGCTCCTCTGTTTTGAGTGCAGCAGGTACAGTAATTGCCTGTTAATTAGCTGTTTTTGTGCCGTTGGCCGGTTAGTATTGGTTGGTATTTGGCTCGGTTGCTGTGGTAACTCAGATCTGGTCCGTGGCTGGTTCCCCTCCTGCGATTTGGTCAAAGGAAATGTCTGCAAAGAATATTTTAATTTGAACTCCCAACTCTTTGTCCTCCGGTGTTGCTGCGGCAGAGCGGCGGTCCGGTCTCCTCCTCTCAGGGACGAGGCCGTGGGTTAGAATCCTGCATGTTCTCCCTGTTTTCTGCATGTTCTCCCTGTTTTCTTCTGCATGTTCTCCCCGTGTAAAACATGCGTACTGTAGAACGTAAATGCTCCTGTAGTGGACGAATGGGAGAGCGAGCGGTCGGTGGTCTCGAATTGTAATTGATCTTCTGGTTATTGACGGTTGGTGACCTCACGTGACCCACAAATAAGGCAGACTTTTCAAACACAAATCCATACCCCTGTGCACCACTGTTTATGTGAAAGATCTCGTTTTGTGCTTGAGCCAAGGTTATTAGAGTTAACGAAAAAGAATGAGGGAAAAAAAATTACCAGATATAAATAAAAACGACAATTAAAAGAAAAAAATGATGACTGAAACTGTATTGTACTAACTGAAATTATAGATGAACTAAACCAGGCTTAAACCAGGCTTAAACCAGTCTTAAACCAGTCTTAAACCAGTCTTAAACCAGGATTAAACCAGGCCTAAACCAGGATTAAACCAGGCCTAAACCAGGCCTAAACCAGGCCTAAACCAGGCCTAAACCAGGCCTAAACCAGGCCTAAACCAGGCCTAAACCAGGCCTAAACCAGGCCTAAACCAGGATTAAACCAGGCCTAAACCAGGATTATTCCAGGCCTAAACCAAAACTAAACCACGACTAAACCAAGACTAAACTAGATCTATACCAGGACTAGGGATGCAAATTATCGATTAATTCATTAATCGATAGTTGATTGACCTTATCGATCGATTAACTGATAAGCGGCGTTTTTCACCTGAATTTGAGTGTTTCCATAGGGTCTTTAAGAATATAAGCTATAGTAACATAACACTGAGTCATAAATATATCATAGTATTATTATATTGTATATTCCTCAATTAATTATTCCTTAGTAAAAAGCAGACAAATGTATTGATGCTGAATAACAAAATACAGTAATCCCTCGCTCTATCGCGGTTCGCGGATTTTTTATTTTTTTTTAAAATAGTGTAACATTTTTTTAATAGTGTAACATTGTGTTCTGCGTCCTGATTGGCTAAGGGACTAGACCAGGACTAAACGTGGACTGGACCAGGTCTAGACTAGTCTGGTTAACACCTGACCATATCACAAGTGAGATATGGGTCTGGAAACTCGCTTCGAAAAATCCCGTAGCGGAGGTGTGGTTAGCGATTGCCAACGGCCGTTTATTGGGCGTTATGAATGTCTATCATTGAGCGTATACGTAAGTCCATAGCCAATCATGTCAGTTGTCAGTTCAAACTACAAGCTTCCGTTTGTCATGTGGTACGCGTCACCGTCTTGCCACCCCTCCCCGCTCTCTGATTGGGGCCCTAAATCTGGGACTCTCGCTTGGACGAGTTTCCAGGCCGCCTTCCAGTTCGAAACGAACGGAAGCGGCCTGGGAATTCCCAGGCTAGGTCTAGACCAGAACTAAACCAGGTCTGGACCAGGTCTGGACCAGGTCTGGACCTGGACTGGACCGGGACTGGACTGGACCGGGACTGGACCGGGACTGGACCGGGACTGGACCGGGACTGGACCGGGTCTGGACCGGGTCTGGACCTGGACTGAACCAGGATTGGGCCGCTGCGTGCCGCTGCTGGTTTCGTGCGGCTGGTTTGTGGCTCGGGGCCCGGGCCGCGGGCCAGCCGCGAGCTGCCCCTGGGACTCGGGACCAGCAGCGGCGCATTCCGGGCACCGCGGTTCGATCTCGCCCCGCGCGTACACCCGGGGCTGCTGAGCAGTGCCATTGGCGCCTGCGGCCGGTTGCCTTGTTTCGTGACCACGCGGTTAATTACAATTAATGCATTTTGTTCGACTAACGTCTTAATCGACAATTAATCGTTAATCGATTAATTGTTGACATCCCTAACCAGGACTAAACTAAACCAGGACAATTAAAAAAAAAAAAAAAAAAAAAAAAAAAGGATAACTGAAACTGTATTTTGTGTTTACAAAACTCAAACTAAGTGAAATTCTGGATAAATGGCTCTTGGTTTTGTCCTTTTTTGGAGTTGTAAATGTGGAAGTTTTGGTGTGTATTTTTATTTGTTTTTGCTCTTAAGGCTGCAGCTTGTGGACGGCTTTGGTTGTTGTGGGGGTAAAACCTGAAGAAATGTTTGGAAATTCTATTTGTTTGTTGTAAGTTTGAGAACACAAAACTTTCTTTTTGAATCCTGCACTTGACAAATAACCCAAAGTATAACCCAAAAACTAAAACTAAAACTGAGCAGGTAGAAAAAAATGAAAACTATCAGAGCCGCTCTAAAAACTAATTAAAACTGAATTAGAGGAAAAAAAGTCAAAACAAACTAAAACTAAACTATAATGAAAAATCCAATACTATTATAACCTTGGCTTGAGTCTGTTGTCAAAATACACAAAACCCGTGGACCATTCTGTTATTTACACATTTTAAATCACAATATTCATCTAAAACCACTTAATTACACAAATAGTCCGCAGACATCCACTTGACGTGAGTGAATTCGCCGTAAACATCACGACATGAGTTCGTCTTATGGATTTGTTGGGGCATCTTCGCAGACTGCGGTCCCAAAGCCTGCGCGTATCACTGATTGAGGAAAATAAAATTGTAGAATAAAGTTAGTACGTCACAATGGCACGATCGGTAATATGGCGTCTTGAAAATAAGCGCTTAAAGATGACTCCGACATGCATGAATCACTCCAGATACAACTTCAGAGGGTCAGTGAGAACACGATTAAAAGCTCTGAAAAGTCATTTTTCTGTTCTTTTAAGGCTATGTTCAGACTGCAGGTCTTAAAGGGATATGCCACCCCCAGGTCAAATTTGGGCATCTCCCCACAGTCCAGAGACTAAAATAAGTGGTGGAAAGCGTTTTCCTGCTCACCCAGCCATTGTCCGAGTCTGTCGCCACTGACCGCCGCGGTATCTGCAGCTCCTCCGCCTTAGACTGGAATCTAACGTCGCCAGAGAAAGATTTCGGCCAAAAGGAATTAATTTGCTCGATGCGTTTCCCAATTACTTTCTGTGTAGTGCGCATTCATATCGAGTGCAAATAAATGTGCAAATCAACACGGAGAGCTTGCCTTGGTCATTTTGGGTGGGAACTATTTTCCAGTGCGTAAGAATACAGCCATATCACGCATCACGTTGTGCAACAGGGGAACTCCCTTCCCGGTGCGTAACTGGGATTCCCCTGGTAGCGTGCTGCGTGATACGGCTGTATTCTTACGCACTGGAAAGCAGCTGGGTGAGCAGGAAAACGCTTTCCACCACTTATTTTAGTCTCTGGACTGTGGGGAGATTCCCAAATTTGACCTGGGGGTGGCATATCCCTTTAAGGCTCAATTCCGATTTTTTTGTGAAATCCGATTTTTTTTTTGCGAGGTCGTTCACATTTCCAATTAAATGCGACTTGTACGTGATCTCCAGTGTGAACTTTAAACGCCCCAAAAGTGTCCCGCATGCACCTTGGAGGACACGACGAGATCACGTGCAGCGAACGTGCTCAGTGTTTACGGAAGTAAACATGGACGCTATGAGTGAGCGTCTGGCTTTATTAAAGTTGCTGTCGTACCGGAGCAGCACATGTACAATACGTTTGTTTTAAAGAGGAGATTAAGAAGGAGAAGAACGAGGTTTTTGGCCATGGCGTTTTGTGAGGCAGTGGCAGCAACGTCCGTAGAAATGAACGCGTTGTTGCGGAGTCGCAGACAAGAGTGGTGCGATTACTATGTGCTTCGCCGCTTCACTGATATGGAGTTCATACAAAATTTTCGTATGACAAGAAGAACATTTATGTACATTTGTGAACTCCTACTTGTACCACTCTCGCTGGAGGAAACACGCCCAGGTCGGATGAAGGCGACCTGGCCGTTCAGACTGAAGTCGCATGTCAAAAGATCGGATATGTATCGGTTTTAGGACCACATATCCAAGTGGCCTGGGTCGCATTTGAAAAATTCAGATCTGTGTCGTTCAGACTGTCATTAGAAGATCAGATACAGGTCGCATAGAGGCAAAAAAAATCGGATTTGGGTCACTTCAGGTGCAGTGTGAACGTAGCCTAAGCCTGTCACAATCATCACTACATCAACTTATCGTTCAGTATATGAAAGGTAGAATTCTATATTTTGGGGCTTTTATTGTGTGTATAATTTCTTGGCAGAAAATAAAATTGTAGAACGAAGTCGGTACGTCACATTGGGCGTAATATCTTCGCGCCTTGAAAATAAGTGATTAAAGAGGACTCCGACATGTACGAATCATTCCAAATACAATTAAAAGCTCCGAAAAGTCGTTTTTGTAGAACAGATGTCCTTTAAAGGGATAGTTTGGGTTTTTTGATGTGAATCTGTACGGCATCCCCTTCAGCAGTGTCGTGCATCAACACTGACTTACCCCTGACGGTGTCCTCTGAGCCGAGTTCTGCCCCGGTTCTACCCCCGACAGTGTCCTCTGAGCCGAGTTCTGCCCCGGTTCTGCCCCTGACAGTGTCCTCTGAGCCGAGTTCTGCCCCGGTTCTGCCCCTGACAGTGTCCTCTGAGCCGAGTTCTGCCCCGGTTCTGCCCCTGACGGTGTCCTCTGAGCCGAGTTCTGCCCCTGACGGTGTCCTCTGAGCCGAGTTCTGCCCCGGTTCTGCCCCTGACGGTGTCCTCTGAGCCGAGTTCTGCCCCTGACGGTGTCCTCTGAGCCGAGTTCTGCCCCTGACGGTGTCCTCTGAGCCGAGTTCTGCCCCTGACGGTGTCCTCTGAGCCGAGTTCTGCCCCTGACGGTGTCCTCTGAGCCGAGTTCTGCCCCTGTCGGTGTCCTCTGAGCCGAGTTCTGCCCCTGACAGTGTCCTCTGAGCCGAGTTCTGCCCTGGTTCTGCCCCTGACGGTGTCCTCTGAGCAGAGTTCTGCCCCGGTTCTGCCCCTGACAGTGTCCTCTGAGCCGAGTTCTGCCCCGGTTCTGCCCCTGACGGTGTCCTCTGAGCCGAGTTCAGTATATGAAAGGTAGAATTCTATATTTTGGGGCTTTTATTGTGTGTATAATTTCTTGGCAGAAAATAAAATTGTAGAACGAAGTCGGTACGTCACATTGGGCGTAATATCTTCGCGCCTTGAAAATAAGTGATTAAAGAGGACTCCGACATGTACGAATCATTCCAAATACAATTAAAAGCTCCGAAAAGTCGTTTTTGTAGAACAGATGTCCTTTAAAGGGATAGTTTGGGTTTTTTGATGTGAATCTGTACGGCATCCCCTTCAGCAGTGTCGTGCATCAACACTGACTTACCCCTGACGGTGTCCTCTGAGCCGAGTTCTGCCCCTGACAGTGTCCTCTGAGCCGAGTTCTGCCCTGGTTCTGCCCCTGACGGTGTCCTCTGAGCAGAGTTCTGCCCCGGTTCTGCCCCTGACAGTGTCCTCTGAGCCGAGTTCTGCCCCTGACGGTGTCCTCTGAGCCGAGTTCTGCCCCGGTTCTGCCCCTGACGGTGTCCTCTGAGCCGAGTTCTGCCCCTGACGGTGTCCTCTGAGCCGAGTTCTGCCCCGGTTCTGCCCCTGACGGTGTCCTCTGAGCCGAGTTCTGCCCCTGACGGTGTCCTCTGAGCCGAGTTCTGCCCCTGACGGTGTCCTCTGAGCCGAGTTCTGCCCCTGACGGTGTCCTCTGAGCCGAGTTCTGCCCCTGACGGTGTCCTCTGAGCCGAGTTCTGCCCCTGACGGTGTCCTCTGAGCCGAGTTCTGCCCCTGTCGGTGTCCTCTGAGCCGAGTTCTGCCCCTGACAGTGTCCTCTGAGCCGAGTTCTGCCCTGGTTCTGCCCCTGACGGTGTCCTCTGAGCAGAGTTCTGCCCCGGTTCTGCCCCTGACAGTGTCCTCTGAGCCGAGTTCTGCCCCTGACAGTGTCCTCTGAGCCGAGTTCAGTATATGAAAGGTAGAATTCTATATTTTGGGGCTTTTATTGTGTGTATAATTTCTTGGCAGAAAATAAAATTGTAGAACGAAGTCGGTACGTCACATTGGGCGTAATATCTTCGCGCCTTGAAAATAAGTGATTAAAGAGGACTCCGACATGTACGAATCATTCCAAATACAATTAAAAGCTCCGAAAAGTCGTTTTTGTAGAACAGATGTCCTTTAAAGGGATAGTTTGGGTTTTTTGATGTGAATCTGTACGGCATCCCCTTCAGCAGTGTCGTGCATCAACACTGACTTACCCCTGACGGTGTCCTCTGAGCCGAGTTCTGCCCCGGTTCTACCCCCGACGGTGTCCTCTGAGCCGAGTTCTGCCCCGGTTCTGCCCCTGACGGTGTCCTCTGAGCCGAGTTCATTATTATTATTATTATTAGCCTGTTCACTTGTAAACATCGCCACTTACAAGTGAACAGGCTAATAATACTAATATACAAATTAGGGATGCACGATATATCTGCATTAACATCGGTATCTGCCGATATTGCCTCTTTTTTTTTTTTTTTAAATAAACCTATCGGTATCGGCCCGATGTGTAAAAGTGGGCCGATATTAACGACCGATATTTGACAGTATTCAGTTTAGTCCGCGTTTAGTCCTGGTCTAGTCCTGGTCTGGTCCTGGTCCCCCCCGCGTCCCTAACCTGGGGGGGGGGTTCCATGCGAATTTTCAAACAGAGCGAAACGAAGTGAGTCATATTATTATCATATCATTTCTGCATCAAATGGAGATATTAGGTGAAATAGGGGTGGGTATTGGCAAAGAAGTCACGATTCAATTCAAATCACGATTCATATGCCACGATGCGATACTATCACGATGCATCACAATACTTGAATTATTGCGATGCATTGCAATATATTCGACATACTTCAGTGAAAATGTACCAAAATAAAAGAGGATAACTTGAATATCAGTGACTGTGTATCTGGGTAGTGTCTACAATTGATACAGAACTCTGAGCAACTCAATTCATAACTGAATTTATTGAATAACAAAAACAAAATATAGCTGCAAGCAGCAATGTGGGCCAAGCACCGAAGGTGCATGTAGGCCTCAGCATGTATTATCGTTTTGTCATGACAGCCAATCAAACGCTACGTTATAAGCAGAAAAGTTATACAGGGTCTGACAGGGTCTGACAGGGTCTGACAGGGTCTGACAGGGTCTAACAGGGTCTAACAGGGTTTAACAGGGTCTGTTAGCCAGGCTTCCCAGGCTCCCAGGCTTCCTATGAAGGGTTTCCGAGATATGAGCTCACTTTGGCTAGATCAAAGACACATCGAAGACAGATCAAAGGTACATTTCTGCGTTGCTAGGCAACGCAGAAAATTCCTGAAAATTCCTGCAACTTTGACCTGCTGGTGGCACTAGACGGTTGGGGCTGGGGACCTATAAATCGCTGTGGGTAATGAGGAGACTGGCCGGAATGTGCATGCAAAATTTCACAACTTTTTACCAGACGGTTCTAGGGGTTGCCATAGACTCCCATAGGTCGAAGAATAATGTATAAGAATCAGTAGAAACACTATGGTGCCTAGCACCTTCGGTGCTTTGCCCCAATAAACCAAACCAATAACAAAAAAAGTGCATAGGATAAAACAAAAAATGATGTTCAAACATTTGCCATTTTGGAGGTAGCTACCATCATAACAAACAATACCCTTTCACAAAGGGTATTTAGGATTTATAAAAAAAAAAAAAACTAATAATAAATTAATGTATTAATAATTAATTAATTATTAATTAATAATCAATTTTTGGCATCAAGAATCGATGCAGTATATTGTGAAAGTTAGTATTGCGATGCATTGTCATGACGATTATTTTGCACACCCCTAAGGTGAAAGCGGCTTGTGTCAACATTAGCCTGTGCGCTAGACCAGGACTAGACCAGGACTAGACCAGGACTAGACCAGGACTAGACCAGGACTAGACCAGGACTAGACCAGGACTAGACCAGGACTAGACCAGGACTAGTCCTCAAAAACAGACCTGGAGTTGTGTTTTATCATTCACACATGTTTTTTTTTTTTTTTTTTTTTTTTTTTTTAAATTCGTCTGTCTACATCTCCAAAGCTCTAAACGCTCTGTTCCACCTTGTGATGTCATGAAGTGGTAGTTTGTCAGTTCTAGAGCTGAAATGATTCTAGTAAAGGTGTGTGGAGTTTAAAAACACAGTGGAGCACTTATGTATTACACTCAGCCTAAATGTGCGATCAGATAATACTCTAATACAGGCCCTTTTAAACCTATTCAAAGTTTGCATAAAAATAAAATAAAACTCAACTCGGGTCGTTAAAATCATAAAAGTCAATTAGAATTCAGCTTCTGTTGTAGTCCTAATCTCCACAAAAGCCATTCGGACGTGACGGCTGTTCCCCGTACAAAGCAGAGACTCTCCTTTTGTGAATGAGCCCTGGACCGAAGCTCTGACGTCTTTATTTCGCTTACACCCCGCACACGCTCAATTCTTCACCGTTATTCAACGTTATTGAACATTATTCAATGTTATTCACTGTTATTCACCGTTATTCAACATTATTCACCGTTATTCAACATTATTCACCGTTATTCAACATTATTCAACTTTATTCAACGTTATTCATCATTATTCATCATTATTCGACATTATTCAACATTATTCAACATTATTCAACGTTATTCATCATTATTCTACATTATTCGACATTATTCGCAATTGTTCGCTATTATTCACCTAAATTCGCCATTATTCGCCATTATTATTATTTTATTTGTTCTAGCGTGGCGTGTTTTAGTTGCGTTTTAGCCGCAGCGTGTTTTAGCTGTGTTTTAGCCGTGGCGTGTTTTAGCTGAGTTTTAGCCGTGGCGTGTTTTAGCTGTGTTTTAACCGTGGCGTGTTTTAGCTGCAGCGTGTTTTAGCTGTGTTTTAGCCGTGATGTGTTTTAGCTGCAGCGTGTTTTAGCTGCAGCGTGTTTTAGCCGTGGTGTGTTTTAGCTTTGTTTTAGCCGTGGCGTGTTTTAGCTGTGTTTTAGCCATGGTGTGTTTTAGCTGCAGCGTGTTTTAGCCGTGGTGTGTTTTAGCTGCAGCGCGTTTTAGCCGTGGCGTGTTTTAGCCGTGGCGTGTTTTAGCTGTGTTTTAGCCATGGCGTGTTTTAGCTGTGTTTTAACCGCGGCGTGTTTTAGCTGCAGCGTGTTTTAACCGTGGTGTGTTTTAGCTGCAGCGTGTTTTAGCTGTGTTTTAGCCATGGCGTGTTTTAGCTGTGTTTTAACCGCGGCGTGTTTTAGCTGTGTTTTAACCGTGGCGTGTTTTAGCTGCAGCGTGTTTTAGCTGTGGTTTAGCTGCAGCATGGTTTAGCTGCAGCGTGTTTTAGCTGTGGTTTAGCTGCAGCGTGTTTTAGCTGTGGTTAGCTGCAGCGTGTTTTAGCTGTGGTTAGCTGCAGCGTGTTTTAGCTGTGGTTTAGCTGCAGCGTGCTTTAGCTGTGGTTTAGCTGCAGCGTGTTTTAGCTGTGGTTTAGCTGCAGCATGTTTTAGCTGTGTTTTAGCCGTGGTGTGTTTTAGCTGTGTTTTAACCGTGGCGTGTTTTAGCTGTGTTTTAACCGTGGCGTGTTTTAGCTGCAGCGTGTTTTAGCTGTGGTTTAGCTGCGGCGTGTTTTAGCTGTGGTTTAGCTGCGGCGTGTTTTAGCTGTGGTTTAGCTGCGGCGTGTTTTAGCTGTGGTTTAGCCGTGGTGTGTTTTAGCTGTGTTTTAACCGTGGCGTGTTTTAGCTGCAGCGTGTTTTAGCTGTGGTTTAGCTGCAGCGTGTTTTAGCTGTGTTTTAGCGTGTTTTGCCAGCTGAAGGGATGTTGCTGTTGTACTGTGTTGATCATGACGGTAACAGAGGATGTTGGTGTTGTGTTGGTGTTTTCTTGTGTATTTTTGTGTATTTTATTATGATAAAATATTTAATAGTTTAAGAAATAACCTGGATTTAAAATTGGAAAGATCCCAGCCCTCGTCACAGGTGGAAATGACAGATCAGATCAAGAAAAACAGGTTGCCGTGTTCACAAACGGAGCAGGTCCATGTCTGTGGGACGAGAGTTCAGTCGACCACAGCCCCAGTGTTTGTACTTCAGACTCTACAAACACCTTCTGGAATGAGTTTCTTGCAGTTTCGTTAGTGTGTCACTACATATTTCAGTTTTCTCTCAAACGTGAATGCGCCTGGAGTTGTTTACAATAGGAGTGTGCAAAAATATTGAAATATTGAAATATCGATATATCGTATTGTTCAATTTGATGATAAAGTATCAATATCGTGGGCTGCTGTATCAGTAGTATTTTTAGGCTTATTTTACTTAATTATTATGTGTTTTTAGGTATATTTTACTTTATTATTTTGTGGTTTTTTTTGGTATATTTTACGTAATTATTTTGTGTTTTCAGGTATATTTTACAAATTTTACTAAATTATTTTGTGTAAGAGCTACAATTTAGTTAGATTTTTGAGTAAAATGGGTGTTTGTCATATTAACTCTGCACAAACTTTGTGGTTTAACAATGATTTTTAAAGGTCCCATGGCATGAAATTTTCACTTTCTGAGGTTTTTGAACGTTGATGTGAGCTCCCCTACCCTGCCCCCCCCCCCCCCCATGGCTAAAAGTTGCGAAATGTCTAAACTGAGCGTTTGCGATCCTTTTCTGCGTTAGAAAAAAACACAGCTCAAACGGGCGATTCTGAACAAGGAAACTATGTGACGTCTAGGGCTGCTCGATTATGGAAAAAATCATAATCACGATTATCTCAGTCAATATTGAAATCACGATTATTCAAACGATTTTTTCAAACAATGCTTTTATTCAGCATTTCAGACAAAAAAAAACAAAAAACAAACTTTGTTATTTGTTATGTTTAGCGATGTATAAAACAAAAAAATTCTTTTGTCATAAGACAAATGTACACTCCTCAATCTCTATATTTTACCAAATAAAATGTACTTCTCTGTATGAAGAATATACAAAAATAAACTGGAAATTTGTAGCATTGCACTAAAGTGTAACAAACATTTTTGTTAACAATTTTGGGGTAAAATGAATATTACTAACCAATAAACACAAATTAATTCTGTTCTCGGTTGTATTACGCTGTCATTTATTGATACATTAGTGTCCAGCTCCACCCAAGTTAAGCACAGACTACGACAAAATGTTAAGCATAATACACTTGTCTGAAAAAGCACTGAGTGCTCACAGGCCATAAAGAGTTGTCTGGTTGACTGAAGTTAAGTACCACCATCACTGTTTCATAGCTTATCTTTATCTTTCATCGTATTTTTCACACTGAAATAAGTGCTAGCCTACTCACCTATGGCCAAATGGAGTCTGTGTGATTGTAGGACCTATAGGACACTATAAGATGGGTCTTTCTCAAAATAATGATCTCCAAAATAAGTATACATTTTTATCAGTTTATATCTTGCTTTTTAATCATTACCCAGTTTCAGTAATTCTGTGAGAGTGACAGAGCTCTGTGGTTTAACGCTCTGGGGAGAGGATTCACACTTCACACAGAAAGTCCCGTCTTTTTGCTCAAAAAATCCTATGGCTTGGACAGAAACAAAGAAAACAGCCGAGGATTACATTATGGCTCTACCTGTCTCCTCTTCTGTTCTTCCCTACGTGGAGTGTGTGCGTGCGGCTTCCCGTCGGCTGGTGCGGACCTGCCGCTCTGACCCACGGCGATGTGCACGACAACTATGGTCTTACTGAAGGAAGCGAGCGAAATGCGATCGAAATGAATCTGTTTGTAGTTGGCTTGTCCCTAACGCATGTGCACATTCACATGTGCAAACTGAATCTATCAGACTGGATTCCGTGTGTCAAACCAGCGCTGAGTTCAGGTTAGATTTTATTTTATGCGCTGAAAAGGATTTGATGTGCGCGCTGAACGTCTGGGGAGTGCGCGATTGTGCACGCGCGCACCTTAGAGGGAACAGTGGTCTGCTGTACGGCTAGACCAAAGATCTGTCGTCGCTGCGAAGTCATTCGCTTCGTACACTTCTTTGGCAACTTCACCTCGACATTTTTAGCCTACCTTGCGCCAAACAATTCACAGTCTTCCCTACTTTCAGATGCGTGTGTAGAGCCATGGAGTCATGCAATCACACTGCTCCCGGAGCAGTGCTCAGCGAGTGTAGGCGCCAGCTAGTCTAGGCCCGTGTGGAAGGGAACGTACTGCGCATGCGCGTCCCTCTCGACAGAGAAATGAAAAAATAATCGTTTAGTCTCGATTATATGAATTTTGAGATCGTTTGACACCAAAATCGAAATCGTGATCAAAATTCGATTAATCGAGCAGCCCTAGTGACGTCACATCGAAAAATGCAGCTCCACCCCTGTCTGTGTCTGTACTCAGCGTCTCTGTAAATCACGCCCAGAGAGTTTGGACCGCGGAGGAGCTATGCAATGCGAAATGCGTTTTTTTATTTGCCTGGAGGCACGTGCGAGTGTTTCTAGGCTCGGAAGTCCTCCTCATTTGCATTCAAGCAACAACGCCCATAATGGAGTGTTCCAGAGAGATATTTATGACTCTTTCTCATCTTATCTTTCGTTCTCATGCACTGAGTCTTGATTTTGAAGGATTCATTTACAGTATTAGGGACAAGAAGTACCATGTCATGGGATCTTTAACACCACAGCCACGATTTAGGTTTTGTTTTTCACTGAACCATATCGAATCGATTCGAAATGTGTCGTATCGAATCGTATTGAATAGAAAGTGCACTGTATCGAAGTATGTAATTAATGATCTTAATGATCCCCAGCCCTAGTGTACGATGTGAAATGTGAACCAGAGGGACCACAGTTGGAGAAACGCAGTACTTTAAATGATCTC
The DNA here is from genome assembly GCA_036785185.1 of Paratrypauchen microcephalus. NCBI lineage: Eukaryota > Metazoa > Chordata > Actinopteri > Gobiiformes > Gobiidae > Paratrypauchen > Paratrypauchen microcephalus. The sequence continues at coordinate 1,287,857 of JAVJIX010000115.1, read as the reverse complement.
AGCCTCATTTGGAGATCGTAATCGTTCTAAACCGGACCTCGTGAACCTTCTCAGATCCAGGCGCAGGTTCGGACCTCGTTTTCGCTCCTGCAGATTTGAAATTTGTTCCAGGTTTTTTCGTTGAGTTATTTTTGTATCTATATATTTTTTTTTGTTTGGTCGGCGCCAGTGAAGACCTGACGGTGAAGTTGAAGTGTTCGAAAACCCAAACCCATCCCACATTCTTCTGTTCAAACTAATGTTTTTATATATTATATGTAGTCGCTGCTTAGACTGTTGGTCCCGCGACCCAGCCCCGGATAAGAGGAAGGAAATCTGAACAGAATCCTACTTTTTAGATGTGCTGTATATCGTAATTCTTTCTGAATCAAAAAGGTGACGGCGTTTGTCTGGGGCAGCACTAAAATTCTACTAAACTCCACAGGGCTGATTTATATTCAAACCTGGATCTTTGTATTGTACTATTGTACTTTGGTGTCATTTGGAGTATTTCCGGAGATTTTGGAGTTTGGCTTTTGGTTTGATTTGATATCCATTAACGTGAGTGGTCGGGGCACGCTATTGCAGTTACCAAATAACACAAACTTTTATCACTTTTCAAATGACAAATGTTCAGTGTGTTAGTTTACGCTTTTGTTTGAGTCAAAAGTGTCCTGTAACCAGAGATACAGTTATGGTTCTGTTTGGATGACGTCATTAACGGAAATAACTCTCAGATCGTTTTTCTCATGTGTGCAGAGTTTTATCTCGCGAGATCTTGTGGCGTGAGATTTTGTGGCGCGAAATTTTGTAGCTCAAGGTCTTGTGGCGTGAGACCTTGTAGCTCAAGACCTTGTGGCGCGAGATCCTGTGGCGCGAGATCCTGTGGCGCGAGATCTTGTGGCGCGAGATCCTGTGGCGCGAGATCCTGTGGCGCGAGATCTTGTGGCGCGAGATCTTGTGGCGCGAGATCTTGTGGCGCGAGATCCTGTAGCGCGAGATCTTGTTGCTCGGCACGGTGGTTGAGTGGCTAGCGCTCATGATTCACAGCAAGAAGGTTCTGGGTTCGATCCTCAGGTCGCCCGAGCCTTTCTGTGTGCAGTTTGCATGTTCTCCCCGTGTCTGGGTGGGTTTCCTCCGGGCACTCCGGTTTCCTCCATCAACCCAAAACATGCTCCAGGTAAAATCCTCCAGCTGAGGTCCTGACCAAACCGAGCAGTAAGATCATGGAGATGGTCCCCGAGCGCCTGAAAGACAAGCTGCCCACTGCTCCTGAAGGATAGGTCAAATGCAGAGAGATAATTTCCCTACGGGGATGAATAAAGCGTGTCTTCTTCTTCTTCTTCGAGATTTTGTAGCTCGAGATTTTGTAGCTCAAGATTCTTGTGGCGCGAGATCAAAACTGACCCCTGTGAATTTCTCCAGTGTGACATCAATAAAGTCACTTCTTCTTAAAGGAAAAGTAACGTTTTTACAATCTGAGCTTTATTTCGGTAATAAGTTTTTAATAAGTTTTACTCACCCATAGCACTTTGGTGTCATATGGAGCACTTCTAGAGATGTTTTAGATTTGCGATCTCCATCATGTGAGTTCTTGGGGCACTTATTTGCGGTCTCCAAATAACACAAACTTTAGCACTGTTCAAATCATAGAAGCCCGATGTCTTATCCTACGATTTCGTTTGGTCAAAAGTGGCCTGTAATCCGAGATTTAGCCATAGTTTAGAGTAGATGAGGAGGCCAGTGCACATGTGCGGACTGTGCTCTCAGCTCCCGGGACCCAAACATGAAACGCAAAGCTGTAAACTATGCCTAAATTTCGGATTACAGGCCACTTTTGACCACACGAAATCGTAGACTATGACATCGAGCTTCTATGATTTGAAAAGTGCTAAAGTTTGTGTTATTTGGAGCCCGCACGGGGCATATTACATGCTCGGGGAATATATTATATGCCCCGAGCTATGGCTAGAAGTCGCGCTAGGCTAACCGCAAATCTAAAACATCTCTGGAAGTGCTCCATATGACACCAAAGTGCTATGGGTGAGTAAAACAACTTGTTTTATTACCGAAATAAGGCTCAAATTGTAAAAAAAAAACGTTACTTTTCCTTTAAGTCGTGTTCTAATGTTGTTTCCTCCTCAAAAACACACCTAGAGTTGTTTTGTTTCATTCACGTTTGAGGAACTCTTTATTATTCGTCTGTCTACATCTCCAAAGCTCCAAACGCTCTGTTCCACCTCGTGATGTCATCAGGTGGTGGTTTTCATGTAAACAGCTCTTTTTAACCTTTAGTTCAGTTGAGAGTGGCTGTTCCAGAGCTGAAATTATCAAAATGATTCTAGTGAAAATGGTGCTTTCTGAATCAAAAAGGTTCGTCTCGTTCGTTCGTCTCGTGTTATTAAATTCTCAAACTCCGCCTGTTTTGTCGGTTTTCCGTTCAAACCCGGCGATTCCCCTGCCGCAGAACGTTTCCATTCACAGTTCAGGCTCGCGCTGAAGTTTGAGTGTGAAACAAAAGGTGAGATCCATTCATTAGACCTTACCTGCCGTCTCCGTGGAAACGAGGCGCGACGGGTTTTATTTTTTATATTCTGGTTCTCTGGTTTGGTGCCTCTTGTTGCCGCGGGTTACAGACACACCTCACAATGGATTAGTGATGCAAAAATGAGCCAAAAAATCTACAATTCTTCAGGTTTTGGTCTTTTGAGGATTCACTGGAATGTTTTTTTTTTTTTTTTACATACGATATATAAAAATCAGTTATACAAGAAGAAAAAAAATGAAAATACTTAAATAAAATAAATGCAGGCTCAAATAATACTGTTTTACTAGTCCTGGTTTAGTCCTGATTTTAGTCCTGGTTTAGTCCTGGAATAGTTGTGGTTTAGACCTGGTTTAGACCTGGTTTAGACCTGGTTTAGACCTGGTTTAGACCTAGAATAGTCCTGGAATAGTACTGTTTTAGACCTGGAATAGTACTGTTTTAGACCTGGAATAGTACTGTTTTAGACCTGGAATAGTACTGTTTTAGACTTGGTTTAGACCTTGTTTAATCCTGGAATGGTCCTGGTTTAGACCTGGTTTAGACCTGGTTTAGATGTGGAATAGTCCTGGTTTAGTCCTGGAATAGTCCTGGTTTAGCCCTTGTTTAATCCTGGAATAGACCTGTTTTAGACCTGTTTTAGACCTGTTTTAGACCTGGTTTAGACTTGGTTTAGACTTGGTCTAGACCTGGTTTAGACCTTACCTGGGAAATCCCAGGCTGCTTTTGTTCGTTCCGATCTGAAAGACAGCCTGGCAAGTGGCAACTATGGCAAGCGAGCTCTCCTGATTCTGGGAGCCAATCAGAGAGCGGGGAGGGGTGGCAAGACGGTGACGCGTACTATGTGACAAACAGAAGCTTGTAGTTTGAACTGACAACTGACATGATTGGCTATGGGCTACGTATACGCCAAATGATAGACATTCGTAACGCCCAATAAACGGCCGTTGGCGATCGTAAACCACACCTCCACTACGAGATATTTCGAAGGTGCTCCCAGACCATATATCACTGTGATATGGTCTGGTGTGAACCAGGCAAGTCTAGACCTGGTTTAGTCCTGGATTAGAACCCAGTCAAAGAGGAAAAAGGTGTTTTTACTAATATTAAAGGTACAGTATGTAACTTTCTGTAGGTGGCGTGTGATCTGAATGATTCCACAGAAATAGAAAGTTAAACCCATATTTAGTTTTATGCCATACTGTGAAGTTATAGTCAAAAGAACAACATTTCCATGGAAACGAGCAGGAGGAGGCCAAACAAGTGTCAGGTTTGTGGAGATGCAAGCTTGCTCACTAGGGCTGGGTATCATTAAGACGTTGTCAATACGATGCATACCTCGATACATAGGCCACGATACGATAAATATCTCGATACAGTGAGCTTTAGATTAAATATATTTCAAATCGATTCGATATGGTTCAGTAAAAATAAAGGCTAAATCATAAGTGTGATACTAAACGTCTTTGTTAAACCACAATTTTAGTCCTCAAAACTGTGAAAATGTCAAATGTGTTACAAAAATCAGTTTCCTTCCACTAAAAAACTTAGACGTAGACTTAGACAAAATTTATTGATCCACAAGGGAAAATATTTGGGAAACAAAAATGCCCAAAAAACATGGTGTTTATTGGACGGATAAGTAAATTAAAAATAAACTAAACTAAAAAAAAAAAGTGAGCTACTGTAAACAAGCAACAAAACTGTAGCTGTAACAAAATTTGTTAAAATAGACCAAAAAAATACTCCTGGCAAAATATTGGTACAGCAGCCCACGATATCGATACTGTATCATCACATTAAACTATGATATATTGATATTTCTATATTTTTGCACAGCCCTCACAGTAAGGATGAAAATGGTTATTTTTGATTTTCTGGCTGAAAACTTACACACTGTGGCTTTAACAAACAAAACAAAAATATTGTGCGTTTTTAAATTCTTAATCCACCAAAGACACTAAAATAAGGACTTAATAAGGTCTCTGTGTCCCTGTGTGTGTCCCCGTTTGTCTCATTGTGCGTCCCCGTCTGCGTCCCCGTCTGCGTCCCCGTCTGTGTCCCCGTCTGTCTCATTGTGCGGTCACCTCCTGGACTTGTGTATTTCTTCTCCCGTCTCTGCCTCTGTCCCGGTCCGAACGAGCAGCAGACTTTCTCCGCTCGGTAACACCGTCTGATTGGCTCTGGGCTAAATTTGCCTGCACTGTGACGCCACACGAGCCGAGGCGCCTGATTGGCCGGTTCCGCAGACGGGGGACGTGGGGCCGCAGAGCCCCAAGGCCCCCCTCCGTCTCACAGTTTGAGTTTCAGATTCAGAGCACCGACATGAAATGAACCAGTGGAAAAAAAAAATCTGATATTTTTTTGTGGTAAAAACACTCTTTGGTGTTTGTCTGGTTTAGACCTGGTTTAGTCATGGAATAGTCCTCTTTTAGACCTGGTTCAGACTGGGTTTAGAGCTGGTTTAGAGCTGGTTTAGGCCTGGTTTAGACCTGGGTTATTCCTGGAATAGTCCTGGTTTAGACCTGGTTTAGACCTGGTTTAGACCTGGTTTAGACCTGGTATTTAGACCTGGAATAGTACTGCTTTAGACTTGGTTTAGTCCTGGTTTAGACCCGGAATAGTACTGCTTTAGACTTGGTTTAGTCCTGGTTTAGACCTGGTTTAGACCTGGTTTAGACCTGGAATAGTACTGCTTTAGACCTGGTTTAGACCTGGAATAGTACTGCTTTAGACTTGGTCTAGTCCTGGTTTAGACCCGGAATAGTACTGCTTTAGACTTGGTTTAGTCCTGGTTTAGACCTGGTTTAGACCCGGAATAGTACTGCTTTAGACTTGGTTTAGTCCTGGTTTAGACCCGGAATAGTACTGCTTTAGACTTGGTTTAGTCCTGGTTTAGACCCGGAATAGTACTGTTTTAGACTTGGTTTAGTCCTGGTTTAGACCTGGTTTAGTCCTGGTGTAGACCTGGAATAGTACTGCTTTAGACTTGGTTTAGGCCTGGTTTAGGCCTGGTTTAGGCCTGGTTTAGGCCTGGTTTAGGCCTGGTTTAGTCCTGGAGGTGGAACGACGGCGCCACCTGCAGACCGACTTCCTCAGGACAGTATCCCAGGTCTATGAGAGTTTTAAAAAAAAGCCCCCTCGTCCCGGTTTATCTCCCCGTTCACAGGAAATGTCTAGTTTTTACCGATAAATTGTCAAAGCCAAGAAAAATGTGTAGAACGGCATTTATGGTCCTTCTCCAACCTCTTCCTCAGCTGGATCCTCAAAGCGAAAACACGCAAGAGTTTGGACCTGTCACTGCTTTTCTTTCACTTTGAAATCTTGGGACTTTTTGGCCGAAGCGTAGCGTCTGACCGGTCAACGTTACAAAGGTTTGTCTTGGAGCAGACCTCGATAGTTTCACTCGTTTGGTAATTTCACATTTGTGAGTTGTGCTTAGCTTTACGCCAAGGTGTAATTTAACTTTTAGCGGTAATTGTTTGTATAAATTGGCGTTGGTTTGGTCGTTTTTCGCCATCGTAAGTATTATCTTTGACCAGTGTCCAGTTGTGAGATGTGAATTGGATCGTTGAGTTTTAGTTTCCCCTTTCATGGGCTTGGAAATTGTAAAATGCTACCTGCTACTGCATCTGTGGAAGACTTGATCAATAAACCGATACCGACAGTGACATTAAACAGCTCTACTTTACATTTATCCAATTTACAATTACAGGTGGCTTTATAGCTCAAAAATACCTAGAAAAACAGACATTCTGACTGATTTAGTCCAGGAACCCAATATATATTTTTATTTATCCTTCAAATAACGACTGGACAGATTTGTATCAATAAAAGTTCAAACATTCACACAAAATCAGCCTGTAAATAGTCTTATTCGATCCAGCTAAAGGCCCAACCAGAATATCCATGAACAGATATCAGGAAACATTTGAAGTTTTAGCTCTCGAAATTTAGTTTTGGTCGATCTGTTGCCAAAAACCACAGACAAAGCTTTATTTTACTTGGTTTATTTTTACTTTGGTTTAGTCCTGGCTTAGGCCTGGTTTAGGCCTGGTTTAGGCCTGGTTTAGGCCTGGTTTAGACCTGGAATAGTACTGCTTTAGACTTGGTTTAGTCCTGGTTTAGTCCTGGTTTAGTCCTGGTTTAGACCTGGTTTAGACCTGGTTTAGACCCGGTTTAGACCCGGTTTAGACCTGGTTTAGACCCGGTTTAGACTTGGTTTAGTCTTCATTTAGTCCTGGTTTAGTCCTGGTTTAGACTTGGTTTAGACTTGGTTTAGGCCTGGTTTAGGCCTGGAATAGTACTGTTTTAGACTTGGTTTAGTCCTGGTTTAGGCCTGGTTTAGGCCTGGTTTAGACCTGGAATAGTACTGCTTTAGACTTGGTTTAGTCCTGGTTTAGTCCTGGTTTAGTCCTGGTTTAGACCTGGTTTAGACCTGGTTTAGACCCGGTTTAGACCCGGTTTAGACCCGGTTTAGACCCGGTTTAGACCTGGTTTAGACCCGGTTTAGACTTGGTTTAGTCTTCATTTAGTCCTGGTTTAGTCCTGGTTTAGACTTGGTTTAGACTTGGTTTAGGCCTGGTTTAGGCCTGGAATAGTACTGTTTTAGACTTGGTTTAGTCCTGGTTTAGGCCTGGTTTAGACCTGGTTTAGACCCGGTTTAGACCCGGTTTAGACCCGGTTTAGACCCGGTTTAGACCTGGTTTAGTCCTGGTTTAGTCCTGGTTTAGTCCTGGTTTAGTCCTGGTTTAGACCTGGAATAGTACTGCTTTAGACTTGGTTTAGACTTGGTTTAGACCTGCTTTAGTCCCAGTTTAGACCTGGTTTAGACCTGGTTTAGTCCTGGTTTAGTCCTGGTTTAGACCTGGTTTAGACCTGGTTTAGGCCTGGTTTAGGCCTGGTTTAGACCTGGTTTAGACCTGGTATAGTACTGTTTTAGACTTGGTTTAGGCCTGGTTTAGGCCTGGTTTAGGCCTGGTTTAGACTTGGTTTAGGCCTGGTTTAGGCCTGGTTTAGACCTGGTTTAGACCTGGTTTAGGCCTGGTTTAGGCCTGGTTTAGACCTGGTTTAGACCTAGAATAGTCCTGTTTTAGAGTGGACCTGGTTGGAGGAAAGCACTTTACAGGACATGTATGTTATTAGACCAGGAGTTTGTTTTCATACCTGACCGTGAGGAAGGCCGCAGGGAGTCTAAACATGCTCACGTGAATAGTAAATAGTCTTATTCGATCCAGCTAAAGGCCCAACCAGAATATCCATGAACAGATATCAGGAAACATTTGGAGTTTTAGCTCTCGAAATTTAGTTTTGGTCGATCTGTTGCCAAAAAACACAGACAAAGCTTTATTTTACTTTATTTTAAGCCTTTTAATAAGAAGAGAAAACTGCACTAAATGTGACTGCACTGTTCCCCTATGGGTTAAAAAAAAATAGGCTTCAATTTAAATTTAAATGACATAATTTGAGGAAAATAATCCTAAATATCGGCAGAGCTTATGAGCCATCGGTTGCTCTGGATTCTAAGCGATCGGTCTCGGCTTCGACCATGGAAAACCCCATATACGACGATATTTACGAGTGAATGCTGGAAGTGGGTGCATAGTGAAGTTGTGTCCTTGAGCAAGACACTTCTCCCACCTTACTTTCTGTATGATTTGATATTTGAATGAAGTTGGCACAGACTGGCCACAGATCCCTTTATCTGACCCTCGACTGATTTTCAATTAAAATATTTTAATTGTATTTTAATTTTCTGTTGGAATATTGGTAATTTTCTGAGCCTCTTTTCTGTGCAGTTTAGCATAGCAGCGTCTCCAGCGCCTCTGTGCGTGGCCCCTCCCACCTTTGTGCGTGGCCCCTCCCACCAGCGTCTCTGTGCGTGGCCCCTCCCACCAGAGCAGCAGAAATGAAGACTCTCCTCTTTCCAAACGGTCTTAAAGGAAAAGTAACGTTTTTTTTTACAATCTGAGCCTTATTTCGGTGATAAAACAAGTTGTTTTACTCACCCATAGCACTTTGGTGTCATATGGAGCACTTCCAGAGATGTTTTAGATTTGCGATCTCCATAATGTGAGTTTTCGGGGCACTTGTTTGCGGTCTCCAAATAACACAAACTTTAGCACTTTTCAAATCATAGAAGCCCGATGTCTTAGCCTACGATTTCGTGTGGTCAAAAGTGGCCTGTAATTCGAGATTTATCCATAGTTTCGAGTAGATGAGGACGCCAGTGCGCATGTGCGGAGTCACAGTTTATTTCACTCTCAGCTCCCGGGACCCAAACATGAAACGCAAAGCTGTAAATTATGGCTAAATCTCGGATTACAGGCCACTTTTGATTCAAACGAAATGATAGACTAAGACATCGAGCTTCTATGATTTGAAAAGTGCTAAAGTTTGTGTTATTTGGAGCCCGCACGGGGCATATTACATGCTCGGGGAATATATTGTATGCCCCAAGCTATGGCTAGAAGTCGCGCTAGGCTAACGCAAATCTAAAACATCTCTGGAAGTGCTCCATATGACACCAAAGTGCTATGGGTGAGTAAAACAACTTGTTTTATTACCGAAATAAGGCTCAGATTGTAAAAAACGTTACTTTTCCTTTAAAGGACCATCGTTTTTGACTGTCGACCGTGACGCCCTCATCAGCAAAATGTCAAAGATGAGAAAAGTGGACGCCGAGTGCAGGATTTTCCAAGAAAAATGGAGTAATTCCTATTTGTTCAGGAGGTGAATGGGAAACCTGTACGCTTGTGTTGAAATGTCATTTTTCTCAAAGTTTCAGGTTGTTCATAATATTTTAAAAGAAAGAGTTCATCAAATAAAAAAGACTTCTGTAACAGTTTTGTGTTTCTCTGCAGAAATATCTGGACTTATTGCTATTTTTGGGGTATATTTGCCATGAGTTTTCTGATCCGGCCCCTTTGGGATCAAAGTAGGCTGGGTACGGCCCCCGGACCAAAAATGAGTTTAACACCCCTGGACTAGAGCCAGGATTAGCAGGCATGAAAATCCCTCACTTTTTGGCGAAATTCGCCGTTTTGAAGTCAAAATAGGTGACCTACGTGAATTGTGTAGATCCGAGGAGGCAAAAAAAAAAAGGGAGGAGGGGGGGGTTGCGCATCCTTCTCACCTTTTTCACCCCTTGACCCGTTGTCATCTGCTAAAGGTCCCCAAATAAAGCCCCCTGCCAACAATTCTTCTATTGCGTTCCTTTCATTACCATACAGCTGGTGAATTCTTTTCTTCACCGTAGTTTTCGTAGGTCGCTGGAAATGTGGGTCAGATGGCGCGATCTGAAACGCCTCCTTTAGGCCCTCGTCTTCTAAGATTGAAACTGGCCTCCAATCGGCAGTTTGTCAGTTTTTCTGTGGTGTGTGACACGTGTGATAGCGCAGCATGACCCGGCGCGGGGCTGCGAGCAGAGACCCGTGCTCAAACCGTGCCTCCTCTAGACAGATCTAAACCAGGTCTGAACCAGGTCTAAACCACCGCGTGCGGGTCTATTTCCTGGTTTCGTTTCGAGTCACGGCTGAGGCGAGAAACGAGGACTCCCCTCGGGACCGCACGCAGTCTGAGCGCATGAACAAACGCATAATCCTGGTTTAGACCTGGTTTAGACCTAGCACGGTTTGAGCACGGGTCTCGTGCTCGCAGCCCCGCGCCGGGTCATGCTGCGCTATCACACACGTGTCCACGCGCACACTTCTCCGCCCTCCCCCTTCCCCCCACACTTCACTATTAATACATTTTGTTGAAAATCTATGAAAGTTTGAGTGTTTAAACGAGAGACAAATGTGAGAAAAGTTTAAATTCAGTCTGAGAAAAGCGTATAATGTGTGTGGCTGAGCGCGCATTATTTGAATTTTTGAGATTTCGCGTTTCGAGACCAAGATTTAACGTGAAGGCGTTTCGTAACTTGAAATTTTCGTTTGTTGGGTCTTTCGTAAGGTGAGGTACCACTGTAAATAATAAGTATGTACAATCAACTAAAAACACAACAGTGTAAGGTTAAAAGGCACAGGAACAATGCACAATAAATGTCTTTGATTCTGAGCAGTGAACAAACCACAGTTAAGGTGACTCCAATAGCCAACCAATAGTGTGTCATGCTGCACACGTTGATGTTTCTATGTGTCACTCTGTGCCACCGCATAACCATAGATCTCATCTAGGATATGTTAAAAAATAATAAGAATATATATACATGTATATCCGATACTGATCGGCCTGTAAATCGTCTCTTTACATCCAGGTAAAGGCCCAACCAGGATCCCTGCTGAACCAGTACCCGATCCAGTACATTTTTCAGTATCGGCGTTATCTTTCCAGAAAATAATACTCCAGATGGATTGTCTAAACCTCTTCCTGTATTGTTTTCTTCTGTTTGTTTTGGAGGTGGGGCGTCTCTGATTGGCCCTGACCTGAGCTGTGTGTGTGTGTTTGTGTGTGTGTTTGTGTGTGTGTGTGCGTTTGTGCGTGTGTGTGTGTTTGTGTGTGTGTTTGTGTGTGTGTGTGCGTTTGTGTGTGTGTGTGTGTGTGTGTTTGTGTGTGTGTGTGTGTTTGTGCGTTTGTGTGGGCGTACAGCGCGGACTCAGGAATATGAGATTCTACTGTTTAGAGTCAGAGATTTGCCCTTTTCCTCAAGTACAACAAAAACAAATCGGATTTTTACAATATTCTGAAGCACAGACTCGGCGTGTGGGCGGAGGCACGGACTGAAGCACGTTTCCCTGTAAACCGCTCAAAATGTCAGATTGAATTTTAGATTTTGGCTAATTAGATTCTCGGCTGCTGTGAGCTGGTCATGAACTCCCAAATAAGAATAATATGACCTCTGTTATTGCAGATTTTAACGACAAATGTCAAATTAGTATTCGTGTCGTTTTGCTTTCTCCCGTGTTCCTTCATCGAAATCATCGTCCATGCATGTTTGAGTAATCCAGTGATCTCTCCCGGGTCCTGTTCAAACCCTCCTTACGGTGAGCAGTATGATTCGACACAAAACTGAACACAGCAACTGGACAAACATGATGTGTCCGTTGTTTTTGGTGAATACAGTGGTCTCTCGTTTATCGCGGTGGTTACGTTCTAAAAATAATCCGCGCAGTAGGACAGCTTTATATTTTTAAGGCTGTAAACGCCTCACCACACACATTCTACACTTTTCTCACACTGGCATTAACGTTTCCACATTTCTGTCTCATTTAAACACTCAAACTTTCATAGATTTTCAACAGAACAATGTATTAATAGTAGTGCTGTCAGGCGATTAAAAAGATTAATCTAATTAATTATAGGATTTGTAATTATTTAATCTAATTAAATGCATTTTAAGAGTGTGAGAGAGTGAGGTTGTGAGTGAGCGAACCCACTTTGAGATTGAGTTAATCAGTTTTCATGTGGTCGCTTTGCTCATTCGTTTCCCAATTTCTGCAAGTGTGGATTGTTGGTTTGGTGGTTCGGTGGTTCGTTGGTTTGGTGGTTCGGTGGTTCGGTGGTTCGTTGGTTTGGTGGTTCATTGGTTCATTGGTTCAGTGGTTCATTGGTTCATTGGTTCATTGGTTTGGTGGTTTGTTGAAGTGCGCTCAAGCTCACTCTATCACCGGTAATGATGGAACTTGTCCGGACGTGTTTATTGTTCAATTGATCCGTCAGGCTGGAGCAGCTTCGGTGATCGGGAAATTCTTTTTGACAAAAGCTCCAAATCCCGGCGTTCTTGTTGATCCCGTCTTCGTTCTTTTTATAAATAAACTTGCCGTTCAAAGGCCCTGGCAGCGATTTGCTCGCCGCACGGCAAATTTAAAGGGATATGCCACCCCCAGGTCAAATTTGGGCATCTCCCCACAGTCCAGAGACTAAAATAAGTGGTGGAAAGCGTTTTCCTGGTCACCCAGCCATTGTCCGAGTCTGTCAGCACTGACTGCCGCGGTATCTGCTGCTCCTCCGCCTTAGACTGGAGTCTAACGTCGCCAGAGAAAGATTTCGGCCAAAAGGAATTAATTTGCTCGATGCGTTTCCCAATTACTTTATGTGTAGTGCGCATTCATATCGAGTGCAAATAAATGTGCAAATCAACACGGAGAGCTTGACTTGGTCATTTTGGGTGGGAACTATTTTTCAGTGCGGAAAAACATAACCGAAGCACAGAGCACGCTGTGCAACAGGGGAACTCCCTTCCTGGTGCGTAACAGGGATTCCCCTGGCAGCGTGGTGTGTGCTTCGGCTGTGTTTTTGCGCACTGAAAAATAGTGATTTGCACATTTATTTGCACTCGATATGAATGCGCACTACACAGAAAGTAATTGGGAAACGCATCGAGCAAATTAATTCCTTTTGGCCGAAATCTTTCTCTGGCGACGTTAGACTCCAGTCTAAGGCGGAGGAGCTGCAGATACCGCGGCGGTCAGTGCTGACAGACTTGGACAATGGCTGGGTGAGCAGGAAAACGCTTTCCACCACTTATTTTAGTCTCTGGACTGTGGGGAGATGCCCAAATTTGACCTGGGGGTGGCATATCCCTTTAAAATGCGCATTGAATTGCCGCTCATAATGAATTTAATTTTAATAACGCGTTAATTTGCAGTGTGATTAATTAATCTAATTAACTTGTTAAACTGACAGCCCTAATTAATAGTGACTCGTGTATTTCACAGTTCCTCTGACCGGGCCTCTTCGTCCTGGCGCCGCTCCGCCTCGGTGCAGGCGTGTTTTTCTGAGTGAAGAACATGGTTATGGGGAGTTGTTGGTGCTCTTTTTTTCTTTTGGGCGAGAAGATTCTTCTAAACCGACAGACCACCTTCGATTATAATTGAGAATGTTTCGTTGACATCGGGGGGTTTGTCGGGGAGAAAACTTGCAAACATACAGCACTCCAGAGTCACATTGTGATCCAACGTTTATATAAATCTGACTAAAGCAGGACTAAAGCAGGACTAAAACAGAATTAAAGCGGGACTAAAGCAGGACTAAAGCGGGACTAAAGCAGGTCTAAACCAGGTCTAAACCAGGTCTAAACCAGGTCTAAACCAGGTCTAAAGCAGGACTAAAGCGGGACTAAAGCAGGTCTAATACAGACTAAAGCAGGTCTAAAGCAGGTCTAAAGCAGGTCTAAAGCAGGTCTAAAGCAGGACTAAAGCAGGTCTAAAGCAGGTCTAAAGCAGGTCTAAAGCAGGACTAAAGCAGGTCTAAAGCAGGTCTAAAGCAGGTCTAAAGCAGGACTAAAGCAGGTCTAAAGCAGGTCTAATACAGACTAAAGCAGGTCTAAAGCAGGACTAAAGCAGGTCTAAAGCAGGACTAAAGCAGGTCTAAAGCAGGTCTAAAGCAGGTCTAAAGCAGGACTAAAGCAGGTCTAAAGCAGGACTAAAGCAGGTCTAAAGCAGGTCTAAAGCAGGACTAAAGCAGAACTAAAGCAGGTCTAATACAGACTAAAGCAGGTCTAAAGCAGGTCTAAAGCAGGTCTAAAGCAGGTCTAAAGCAGGTCTAAAGCAGGTCTAAAGCAGGTCTAAAGCAGGTCTAAAGCAGGACTAAAGCAGGACTAAAGCAGGACTAAAACAGAATTAAAGCGGGACTAAAGCGGGACTAAAGCAGGTCTAATACAGTCTAAACCAGGTCTAAACCAGGTCTAAAGCAGGTCTAAAGCAGGACTAAACCAGAATTAAAGCAGAATTAAACCGGGACTAAAGCAGGTCTAAAGCAGAACTAAAACAGAATTAAACCAAGACTAAACCAAGACTTTTCAGCCTTGGAATCGCTGATCTCTACTGAACTAAAAGTAAAAGGAGCTGTTCACTTGATGACATCACAAGGTGGAACAGATGTAGACAGACGAATAATAAAGAGTTCCTCAAACATGTGAATGAAACAAACACAACTCCAGGTGTGTTTTTGAGGAGGAAACTGCATTAGAACACGACTTAAAGCTCACACGGGTTTTGTGTAATATTGGACCTTTAACAGCAGGTGTACGTCGCCTTTAGCGAACGGGGGGAAGGGCGCCTGGTTTAATGTGTGCCAGAGAGAAGGAGGCAGCTCCCTTCAGCTCCGGGACGTCCCACTGAGAGATAAGCCCCGTGGAGATGGAGCGGAGCCAAACCCAGTGAACTACAGGCCCGAAGCACAGTCTTTACAGCGCTAGCATTAGCATTAGCACAAAGGCTAAGAGGGAAGCCGCCTCGCAGGGCCGCCTCGCAGGGCCGCCTCGCAGGGAGGGCCACTTCGTTAAGCTCCGGCGAATCAAAATCACAGTTTGAAAAGCTGAGACGGCGGCTGAAGGTCTTTGTCTCCTTTGGACGGCTCAACCTTTAACTGTAATTAAAGAGATCATATTAGGACTAAAGCAGGACTAAAGCAGGACTAAAGGTGGACTAAAGGTGGACTAAAGGTGGACTAAAGGTGGACTAAAGGTGGACTAAAGGTGGACTAAAGGTGGACTAAAGGTGGACTAAAGGTGGACTAAACCAGGACTAAACCAGGACTAAACCAGGACTAAACCAGGACTAAACCAGGACTAAACCAGGACTAAACCAGGACTAAAGGTGGACTAAAGGTGGACTAAAGGTGGACTAAAGGTGGACTAAAGGTGGACTAAAGGTGGACTAAAGGTGGACTAAAGGTGGACTAAAGGTGGACTAAAGGTGGACTAAAGGTGGACTAAAGGTGGACTAAAGGTGGACTAAAGAAGAATTAAAGCAGAGTTGAACCAGGACTGAACCAGGACTGAACCAGGACTGAACCAGGACTGAACCAGGACTGAACCAGGACTGAACCAGGACTGAACCAAGAATAAAACAGAATTATACCAGGACTAGACCAGGATTAGACCAAGACTAAACCAGGACTAAAGCGGCTTAATCTCGTTAATCTCCAGCGAATGAAAATCACAGTTTGAAAAGCTCGGCTCACCCTTTAACTGTAATAAAAGAGATATTACCATTATCTGCTGTTGTTTTTATTCTGAATTTTAGTGTACATTTGTGTAAGTGTACATTTTACAAGTGTACATTTTAAAATTTTATATATATATAAAATTTTAAGCACTTTGAAAATCACACTTAAAATTTCAGCGTGAAGAGTCCCTCAGTCGTCCAGGTAGAATCCATGATAAAAGGAGAAATTCAATTTGTCAACTGGACAAAGTTTATTTAAAATAAACTTTGTCCAGTTGACAAATTGAACTTCTCCTTTTATCTTAAAATTTCAGTCACTAAAATTCAGAATAATAATAATTCAAACATGTTTTGTCAGAATTAAAGGTCCCATGGCATGAAATTTTCACTTTCTGAGGTTTTTGAACGTTAATGTGAGCTCCCCTACCCTGTTTAGAAGTTGCGAAATGTGTAAACTAGGGATGTCAACAATTAATCGATTAATGGTTAAATGTCTATTAAGACGTTGGTTGATCAAAAGGCATTAATTGTAATTAACCGCGGACACGCGGACCGCGCTGCGCCAAGCTCGACTCACAGCCGACCGCAGGCGCGGAATGCGTGCCGCTGCTGCTGGTTTCGCCGCGGCGCGAAACCAGCAGCAGCGGCACGCATTCCGCGGCTGCTGAGCAGTGCCGTTGGCGCCTGCGGTCGGCTGTGAGTCGAGCTTGGCGCAGCGCGGTCCGCGTGTCCGCGGTTAGCGGTTAACAGCAGCGGCACGTGGTGGTTTAATCCTGGTCTAGACCCGGTCGAGACCCGGTCGAGTCCCGGTCCAGTCCAGGTCCAGTCCAGGTCCAGTCCAGGTCCAGTCCAGGTCCAGACCTGGTTCAGACCTGGTCCAGTCCACGTTTAGTCCTGGTCTAGTCTCTTAGCCAATCAGGACAGAACACAATGTTACTCTATAAAAAAATGTTGCACTATAAAAAAAAAAATGGATAGAGCGAGGGATTACTGTATTTTGTTATTCAGCATCAATACATTTGTCTGCTTTTTACTAAGGAATAATTAATTGAGGAATATACAATATAATAATACTATGATATATTTATGACTCAGTGTTATGTTACTATAGCTTATATTCTTAAAGACCCTATTGAAACACTAAAATTCAGGTGAAAAACGCCGCTTATCAGTTAATCGTTAATCGATTGATAAGGTCAATCAACTATCAGTTAATGAATTAACGGATAATTTGCATCCCTAGTGTAAACTGAACATTTGCGATCCTTTTCTGCGTTTGAAAAAAAGACAGCTCAAACGGGCGATACTGAACAAGGAAACTCAGGGAAAAATGCAAATGCAGCTCCACCCCCCATCTGGATGTCCACCCACCATCTCTGGAAATCATGGCCAGAGAGTTTGGACCGCGAACAAGCTACGCAATGTGAGATGCAGTTTTTTATTTGCCTGGAGGCACGTGAGAGTGTTTCCAGGCTTGAATATCCTTTATCCGACCCTCTGGACCTCTGAAACAGCAGTGGTTTAATTTTATTTTCTGTGAAAATTAGTTTTTTTCAATGGAAGTGGAAGTGGGTGACAGCGCACAGCGCACCGCTAATCCAGGAAACAGCGGCGCATTTGGCCACACCCCCACCCGCTGCACTGGCCTGTCTCTGTCCTCCTCATTTGCATTCAAGCAACAACGCCCAGAATAAAGTGTTCCAGAGACATATTTATGACTCTTGACTGTGTTCATGAGGCTCTCTCATGCACTGAGTGTTGATTTTGAAGAAGGATTCGTTTACAGTATTAGGGAACCATTAAGGAGCCATATAAAAGCATCAAGAAGTACCATGTCATGGGATCTTTAAAAAATTCAAAGTGAGAAATCTGTGGTTTTTAAAATTCAAAATCTGGAACACATGATCTTCCATACAGAACGAAAACAAAAATATATAAAATCAAATTAGTGGAAGCTGAATCGTGAAATTTAGATGTTAGGAATTGTGTTGAAATCTCGGCTTTTCTCATTCTCGTTTTTTCGTCTTGTCTTGTGGAAATTGTCTCGTCTCGTCCCTACTTCCTGTATCACACATGACATCACAAGGTGGAACAGTGTTTTTTTTTCAGTTTGAGAAGAACTTGTGCTAAATCTGCAGGTTTGTGTGTGAAACGTGTAAAAGAAACAAAAAACAACTCTAAACCAGGACTAAACCAGGACTAAACCAGGACTAAACCAGCACTAAACCAGGACTAAACCAGCACTAAACCTGGACTAAACCAGCACTAAACCTGGACTAAACCTGGACTAAACCTGGACTAAACCTGGACTAAACCTGGACTAAACCAGCACTAAACCAGCACTAAAGCTGGACTAAAGCTGGACTAAACCAGCACTAAACCAGCACTAAACCAGCACTAAACCAGCACTAAAGCTGGACTAAAGCTGGACTAAACCAGCACTAAAGCTGGACTAAAGCTGGACTAAAGCTGGACTAAAGCTGGACTAAAGCTGGACTAAAGCTGGACTAAAGCTGGACTAAAGCTGGACTAAACCAGGACTAAACCAGGACTAAACCAGGACTAAACCAGGACTAAAGCTGGACTAAAGCTGGACTAAACCAGGACTCGTCTGGTCTCGTCCCTACTTCCTGTATCACCACGTGACATCACAAGGTGGAACAGTGTTTTTTAGTTTGAGAAGAACTCGTGCTAAATCTGCAGAGTTTGTGTTGAACATGTGTAAAAGAAACTCCAAATCTGTGATGAGGAAACAGAATATTCACCAGAAAATAACTTAAATTGGACCTTTTTTAAAAATGTTTCTAGGTCCTAAAAATCTCCATAATTTTCATTTTTCTTGTGTATAAAACCAGTTTTTGTCCATTTATTATTTATTGTTTAAGCCTTTGCAAACACGTTTTATTTGTACCGTTTTTTTCATCCGTCACCACTCGTCCTCCTGATTATTTTTGATTCATCATATTCTGCCTTTCCACTTTTAGAGTTGGAGCTGTTTCCTCTATCGCTTTTCTCTCCATCTGTCTGCTCCTCCCTTTCTTTCTGCTCGCTTTCTTTCCTTCTTTCTTTCTTTCTTTCGCTCTTTCTTTCACTCCTTCGTTCACTTTCTTTTGCTCTTTCTTTCTGCTCTCTGCTCGCTTTCTTTCTTTCCCTTTCTTTCTTTTGCTCTTTTTTCACTTTCTTTTGCTTCTTTCACTTTCTTTTGCTCCTCCTTTCACTCTTTCGTTCTTTCTTTTGCCCTTTCTTTCACTCTTTCGTTATTTCTTTTGCTCCTTTCACTCTTTTGTTCTTTTGCTCCTTTCACTCTTTCGTTCTTTTGCTCCTTCTTTCACTCTTTCGTTCTTTTGCGCCTTCTTTCGCTCTTTCGTTCTTTCTTTTGCTCCTTTCACTCTTTCGTTCTTTCTTTTGCTCCTTTCACTCTTTCGTTCTTTCTTTTGCTCCTTTCACTCTTTCGTTCTTTCTTTTGCTCCTTCTTTCACTTTTTCAGTTGCTCTTTCACTTTCTTTCGCTCCTTCTTTCGCTCTTTCCTTCTCTCACCACCTCTCTTGCCCTCTCTACTCTTCTCACCGTTTTCTTTCTCTTCTCCTCTTCTGTCTCTTTCATCACCCTTCCTTTTTTGTCTCTTTTTCCCGGTTTCTCTCTCCTCCTTTTCTGTCCCCTTCTATTTTGTCTATTTTCTATCTCTTTTCTCTTTCTCCCTCCCTCTTCCGCCATCTGTCTATCCTTCCCTTTGGCGTTTTTCTTTCTGCTCGCCTCTTTCTCGCTCTCACACGTTTTCTCTCACCCTCTTTTATCTCTTTCCCGTTTCTCTCCTTCTATCCCTCTTTTTTTCTCTTTTCTCTTTCTTCCCCTGTTTCTCTCTCCTCCTCTTCTGCCCCCCTGTTTTTTTCCTCTATCTCTTTTCTCTTTGTCTCTTCCTCCATCTGTCTGTTCCTCTTTCTCTTTCTGCTCTTTCTCTCTCACATCTCTCTTGCCCTCTCTCCTTCTCTCACCCTTTTCTCTCTGTCATCTTTTTTCATCACCCTCCCTTTTGTCTTTCCCTCATTTCTCTCGCCACCTTTCTTGCCCCCCTGTTTTTTCTTTCTCTCTCCCTCTCTCCATCTGTCTGTTCCTCCATTTCTCTTTCTGCTCGCTCTCTCTGCTCGTCTTTGTCATCTTTTATCCTCACCTTTTTTCCATCCATCTTTTCCCCATCCACCCTCTTTCTTTCCTTTCTTTTCTTTCTCTTTACCTCTCTGTTCTTTCTCTCTCTTGCTCTCTCCATTTTCAGTTTTTTTTTTCATTCTTTTTAAATGTTTTTTCATTCGTGGCCCACGTCCTCCTGATTATTTTAGATCCATAATATTTTCCAGATTTGGAGTTCCGGCACTTCTTCTCACAGGTTCCATTACGGAAAACCGTTTCCCACACGGTATTCCGACATTACCGGTATTTTCCCATCATGCCTCACTCCGCCGGGTTCAGAGTGAGACCTGGTGAAACCGTGAACGAACTCCGAGCGCTCCGAGTGTGGAAAACTCCCGGGAACTCCGAGGGTGGAGAACTCCGAGGGTGGAGAACTCCAAGCGCTCCGAGGGTGGAGAACTCCCGGGAACTCCGAGGGTGGAGAACTCCCGGGAACTCCGAGGGCGGAAAACTCCGAGGGCGGAGAACTCCGAGGGCGGAAAACTCCCGGGAACTCCGAGGGTGGAGAACTCCGAGGGTGGAGAACTCCGAGGGTGGAGAACTCCGAGGGTGGAGAACTCCGAGGGTGGAGAACTCCAAGCGCTCCGAGGGTGGAGAACTCCCGGGAACTCCGAGGGTGGAGAACTCCCGGGAACTCCGAGGGTGGAGAACTCCGAGCGCTCCGAGGGTGGAGAACTCCCGGGAACTCCGAGGGTGGAGAACTCCCGGGAACTCCGAGGGCGGAGAACTCCGAGGGCGGAGAACTCCGAGGGCGGAGAACTCCGAGGGCGGAAAACTCCGAGGGCGGAGAACTCCGAGGGCGGAAAACTCCCGGGAACTCCGAGGGCGGAGAACTCCCGGGAACTCCGAGGGCGGAGAACTCCGAGGGCGGAGAACTCCGAGGGTGGAGAACTACGAGCGGTCCGAGGGTGGAGAACTCCGAGGGTGGAGAACTCCGAGCGCTCCGAGGGTGGAGAACTCCGAGCGCTCCCACGGTGGAGAATTCCGAGGGTGGAGAACTCCGAGCGCTCCGAGGGTGGAGAACTCCGAGCACTCCCAGGGTAGAGAACTCCGAGCGCTCCGAGGGTGGAGAACTCCGAGGGTGGAGAACTACGAGCGCTCCCAGGGTGGAGAACTCCGAGCGCTCCGTGGAGCCGAAGGAAATGTTTGTGTTTTTTGAACATTTTATGAAATTTAACTGTGACTAATTTATTTCTCTCTCTCCCTCTGCCCCTCTCCATCTCCATCTGTTCCTCCCTTTCTCTGCCTTCTTTTTGTCCTTTCTTTGTTTTTTCTTTTCTTACCATCCTTCTCTTTGTTGCCCTCTTTTTCACTCTCACTCTTTTCTGTTTGTTTTCTTTTTTCCTTACTCTCCTTCCTCAATCTTTCCCTCCCTCGCTCCATTTCTTTCCTCTTTCTCCTCTTCCTCCATCTGTTTGTCCCTCCCTTTCACTTTCTGCTCTCTCTCTGCTCGCCTTTCTTTCTCTTTCTTTCACACTTTTTCACCCTTTCTTTCTCTCTCGCACTCTCCTCTCACTGTTTCCTTTGTCATCTTTTTTCATCACTCTTTTCTATCTCTTTTCCCCGTTTCTCTCCTGCCTCCTTTCCTCCATCTCTCCTCCTCTTTCTCTCACTGTTCTCTCATTCTCTCATTTTCCCCCCTCTCTTCTTTTTTCCTCCTTATTTGGCCTTGCTCTTTTGCCCTTTTTCTTTTCTCCTTCACTCCCCCTCTCCCCCTGTTCTTTTTCTCTATTCCCTCTTCCTCCCTCTCCCTCGTTCTGCCTCCTTCTATCTCTCTTTCTCTCTCCTGTCTCCTCCTCTCTCCCTCTTTTATTTTTCTCTTTCCCCTGTTTCTCTCCCTCTCTCTTCCCCTGTTTCTCTCTCCTCCTTTTTGGTGTCTCTCTCTCTGCCTCTTCCTCCATCTGTCTCTCTCTCTCTCTCTCTCTCTGCTCACCTTTCTCTCTCATCATCCCTCTCGTCCTCCCTCTTTCACTCACCGTTTTCTCTCTTACCCTCTGTTTTTTGTCCCCGTTTCTCTTCCTCTTCTGTCCCCCTCCATCTCTTTTCTCTCTCTCTCTCTCTGCCCTCTCTGTTTTTCATTCCCTCTCTCTCTGCCCCCCCTCTCTGCCCCCCTCTCTCTCTCTGCTGACCCCTCTCTTTCTCTTTTTTCCTTCCCTCTCTCTCTCTGCCCTCTCTCTCTCTGCCCTCTCTCTCTCTGCCCCCCTTTCTCTCTCTCTTTCTGCCCCCCTCTCTGTTTTTTCCTTCCCCCTCTCTCTGCTGCCCCCCTCTATTTCTGTTTTTTCCTTCCCTCTCTTTCTGCCCCCTCTCTGCCCCCCTCTCTCTGTTTCCCCCCCTCTCTCTCTCCCCTGTTTCTCTCTCCTCCTCTTCTGCCCTTCTGTCTTCTTCCTCTATCTCTGTTCTTTGTTTCTCTCTCTCCCTCTTTCTCTCCTTCTCCCCCTCCTTCTCTCTCCATCTTCTTTTTCTCTTTCCCCCGTTTCTCCCTCTCTCCCTCCCTCTTTCCCCTGTTCCCTCTCTCCTCTCTTCCTCAGATTATGTTTATTTTGAAAACTCTTCGAGTAACCCTCTGCTGATCCGGAGGATAGAGGAGCTCAACAAGGTGAGCCGCAAACTGCACTTTTCACACTTTTTACAAAAACATTTACACATTTTTATTTCACGGGTTTATTTTTCACATTCTACTTATTGATTTTTTTAAAAATTCAATTTTATTTTCACGTTAAACACAAATAAAAATCACCTTCAACAGAGTTTTAATTAAAAAAAAGTTCACATTACTGAACTCCAGACAGAGGAGCGACTGTAGAACTCCACAATAAAGCTGCACTGTGTAACTTTTCTGTTAGGGCTCCGTCACCTCTTTGTTTCTATGGATACGTCACTGCTCTGCCTGGAATGTTCCACAGTGTGACTTTAAACAGCACAAATAACTAAACCAGGACTAAACCAGGACTAAACCAGGACTAAACCAGGACTAAACCAGGACTAAACAAGGACTAAACCAGGACTAAACGATGACTATCCAAGGACTAAACCAGGACTAAACCAGGTCTATACAAGGACTAAACCAGGACTAAACCAGGACTAAACCAGGACTAAACCAGGACTAAACCAGGACTAAACCAGGACTAAACCAGGACTAAACAAGGACTAAACCAGGACTAAACTAGAACTAAACCAGGTCTAAACCAGGACTATCCAAGGACTAAACCATTTCTATCCAAGGACTAAATCAGGACTAAACCAGGTCTATACAAGGACTAAACCAGGACTAAACCAGGACTAAACAAGGACTAAACAAGAACTAAACCAGGACTAAACCAGAACGAAACTAGAACTAAACCAGGACTAAACCAGTACTAAACTAGAAATAAATCAGGACTAAACTAGGACTAAACTAGAACCAAACCAGGACTAAACAAGAACTAAACCAGGACTAAACAAAAGAAAACGTTAAACAGCTCACACAGGTGGTTTTACACTTGGAAAAACAGACATTGTGACTGTGAGCGGGGTCGCCTCTCCACAGATCTGACCTGGAACTTGGTCTGGTTTGGTCTCCGTGACGATAGAAAGGTTTAATGCCATACTGTGGAACATTCCAGGCAAATCTCCATGGAGAAAAGCATTTGATGGACCCTCCACCAGAAAAGTGTTTTACTCTGAAAAATGTGAAATTCTAGAACAGATTGTCTCATTTAAATGTTTATATATATATATATATATATATATATATATATATATATATATATAAATATATATATATATATATATATATTTATTATGCAATGCAATTTGTAAACACTAGTCTTTAAATGTTGTAACTGCCCAACAAATGTTTTAAAATTTAATCTTTTGTTTATTTATTTTTAACAGGAAAACGATTAAGATCAAGTTATTTTCTACAATGGATGCCCAAAATTTGAACCGTTTTGCTAATTTGTAATTTCTCTACATTCTGAAATGCACCACAAATAGGAACGGAACGATAAACAATAATATCGTTAATTGTGATAAAAAGGGTACATGATCATTTGTGGGATGTTTTATATAATCAATAATTGCCAACAAAGAAATCAACAGTTTATCACAAGGATTTTCTTCTAGATTATCGTTGTTTTCACTTATAAAAAATTACAATTCTATAACATTTGTTTAAATATTGAACCTATTGATAATATTGCAGTGATCATTCTTCATATCCATAACATTTGAAACTGTCGCCTACTTTATAATTATTGTGATATAATCGTTAATCGCAATTATCTTGGCCCTGATAATTGTCTCACCAAATTTCTATATCGTCCCACGCAAGGTTATTATAGTGAACGAAAACGAACGAGAAAAAAACGAAAACTGAGATTGAAAAAATATTTTCCTTAAAGAAAAATAAAAAAATAACTGAAACTGTATTGTGTGTTTACAAAACTAAAACTAACTGAAATTCTAGATAAACTAAACCAGGACTTAAACCAGGACTAAACAAGGACTAAACCAGGACTAAACGAGAACTAAACCAGGACTAAACCAGGACTAAACCAGGACTAAGCCAGGACTAAACCAGGACTAAACCAGGTCTAAACCAGGACTAAACCAGGACTAAAACCAGGACTAAAACCAGGACTAAGCCAGGACTAAACCAGGACTAAACCAGGACTAAACCAGGACTAAACCAGGACTAAACCAGGACTAAAACCAGGACTAAACCAGGTCTAAACCAGGTTTAAACCAGGACTAAAACCACAACTAAACCAGGACTAAACCAGGTCTAAACCAGGTTTAAACCAGGACTAAAACCACGACTAAACCAGGACTAAACCAGGACTAAACGAGAACTAAACCAGGACTAAACCAGGACTTAAACCAGGACTAAACAAGGACTAAACCAGGACTAAACGAGAACTAAACCAGGACTAAACCAGGACTAAACTAGAACTAAACTAGGACTAAACCAAGACTAAACTAGAACTAAACCAGGACTAAACTAGAACTAAACTAGAACTAAACAAGGACTAAACCAGGACTAAACTAGAACTAAACCAGGACTAAACCAGGACTAAACCAGGACTAAACCAGGACTAAACCAGGACTAAACAAGGACTAAACAAGGACTAAACCAGGACTAAACCAGGACTAAACTAGAACTAAACAAGGACTAAAGCAGGACTAAACTAGAACTAAACAAGGACTAAAGCAGGACTAAACTAGAACTAAACCAGGTCTAAACATGGACTAAACAAGGACTAAAGCAGGGCTAAACCAGGACTAATCAAGAACTAAACTAGGACTAAAGCAGGACTAAACCAGGACTAAACCAGGACTAAACTAGAACTAAACCAGGTCTAAACCTGGACTAAACAAGGACTAAAGCAGGGCTAAACCAGGAATAAACAAAACCAGGACAATTAAAATAAAAAAACGATAACTGAAACTGTGTTGTGTGTTTACAAAACTCAAACTAAGTGAAATTCTGGATAAATGGCTCTTGGTTTTGTCCTTTTTTGGAGTTGTAAATGTGGAAGTTTTGGTGTGTATTTTTATTTGTTTTTGTACTTAAAG
Source organism: Paratrypauchen microcephalus (assembly GCA_036785185.1). Lineage (NCBI taxonomy): Eukaryota > Metazoa > Chordata > Actinopteri > Gobiiformes > Gobiidae > Paratrypauchen > Paratrypauchen microcephalus. The sequence continues at coordinate 1,262,702 of JAVJIX010000115.1, read as the reverse complement.
ATTCCATGACATGATACTTCTTGATGCTTTTATATGGCTCCTTAATGGTTCCCTAATACTGTAAATGAATCCTTCTTCAAAATCAACACTCAGTGCATGAGAAACAGAGATAAGATGAGAGAGTCATAAATATCTCTCTGGAACACTCCATTATGGGCGTTGTTGCTTGAATGCAAATGAGGAGAAAAGAGCTGGCCAATAGTAGAGGGTGGGGGCGTGGCCAAACTCTCCACTCTTTCCTCTTCAGCTGTGCGCTGGCCCCACTTCCGCGTTTTTGCGCGGAGGAAGAGATGAGAAGCGTTCCATTGAAAAATAAACACATTTCCACAGAAAATAAAATTAAACCACTGCTGTTTCAGAGGTCCAGAGGCTCAGATAAAGGACTTCCGAGCCTGAAAACACTCGCACGTGCCTCCAGGCAAATAAAAAAACCGCATTTCACATTGCGTAGCTCCTCCGCAGTCCAAACTCTCTGGGCGTGATTTACAGAGACGCTGAGTAGAGACACAGACGGGGGTGGAGCTGCATTTTCACATAGTTTCCTTGTTCAGAATCGCCCGTTTGAGCTGTGTTTTTTTCAAACGCAGAAAAGGATCGCAAATGCTCAGTTTAGACATTTCGCAACTTTTAGCCATGGGGGGTAAACAGGGTAGGGGAGCTCACATTAACGTTCAAAAACCTCAGAAAGTGAAAATTTCATGCCATGGGACCTTTAAGGCTGCAGCTTGTGGACGGCTTTGGTTGTGGGGGTAAAACCTGAAGAAATGTTTGAGAATTCTATTTGTTGTAAGTTTGAGAACACAATACTTTCTTTTTGAATCCTGCACTTGACAAATGACCCAAAGTATAACCCTAAAACTAAAACTGAGCAGTTAGTTTTAGTTTGTTTTTTTTCTATCAGAGCCGCTCAAAAAACTAATTAAAACTGAATTAGAGAGAAAGAAGTCAAAACTAAAACTGAATAAAAAAACTACTACTAATGATTACTAAACTAAAACAAAAAACTAAATTAAAACTGATACTAAATTAGAATAAATAAATAAATAAAATAAAAAAAAATTAAAAAAATTAAAACTCATACTAGATTAAAAATAATAAAATAAAAAATTAAATGAAAACAAAACTAAAATAACAAAAATAAAAAACTAATAAAAATAATACTAAAAATAAAAATAAACAAAAAAAAAACTAAACTAAAACTAATACTAAAAAAATATAAATAAATGAATAACCTAAAAAAACTAAAACTGAGCTGTTAGTTTTTGTTTTTTCTGACATCTCAGTTTTAGTTTTGATCAGATTCCACAAATCAAATCACCATCGCTGTTCTTTTCAGATTCAGATTTTGGATGAATTGGATGGATTACTTTAGTCCTGCTTTAGTTTTAGTTTAGTCCTGGTTTAGTCCTAGTTTAGTCCTGGTTTAGAACTGCTTTAGTCCTAGTTTAGTCCTGCTTTACTTTTAGTTTAGTCCTGGTTTAGTCCTGGTTTAGTCTTGGTTTAGTCCTGCTTTAGTCCAGGTTTAGACTTGGTTTAGTTCTGCTTTAGTCCTAGTGTAGTCCTGCTTTAGTCCTGCTTTAGTCCTGGTTTAGTCCTGGTTTAGCCCTGCTTTAGACCAGGTTTAGACCTGGTTTAGTTCTGCTTTAGTCCTAGTGTATTCCTGCTTTAGTCCTGGTTTACTCCTGGTGTAGTCCTGGTGTAGTCTTGGTTTAGTCCTGATTTAGTCCTGCTTTAGTCCTGCTTTAGTCCTGGTTTAGTCCTGGTTTAGCCCTGCTTTAGTCCTGGTTTAGTCCTGGTTTACTGCTTTAGCCCTGCTTTAGTCCAGGTTTAGACCTGGTTTAGCCCTGATTTAGACCAGGTTTAGACCTGGTTTAGTTCTGCTTTAGTCCTAGTGTATTCCTGCTTTAGTCCTGCTTTAGTCCTGCTTTAGTCCTGCTTTAGTCCTGCTTTAGTCCTGCTTTAGTCCTGCTTTAGTCCTGCTTTAGTCCTGCTTTAGTCCTGCTTTAGCCCTGGTTTAGTCCTGCTTTAGTCCTGCTTTAGCCCTGGTTTAGTCCTGCTTTAGTCCTGCTTTAGTCCTGCTTTAGTCCTGCTTTAGACCTGTTCTGAAATGTAAATTCTTGTTTTATTTGTCAGTTCAGAGTTCAGTTTTTTTTTTTTCTCAATTCCTCTGGATGTGTTTACGATTTGAAATTTGATCAGAATCCTGTTATTAAAACCGAACCCCCAAATCAAATCACTATCGCAGTTCTTACAAAAAACAAAACAAAAACAAAACCTATAATTGGGCAAAATAAACGCCAAATAACCAAACCGTGGCAGACTTGTTTTGTCTTTTCTCCGAGTGCATGATTTTTGGTCTGTGTTTTTCCGTCTGGTGCGCCCCGCTCTCTTTGTATTCCCTCATTAATGCTGGTGCTAAACTTGTGTGTTTTGGTGCGTTTTGGTGCCCGGCGTGCGGCTCCCTGTTTCCGTGGTAACGCCGCTCGTCTCCCCGTTGGTTCTTTATTTTATTTATTTATTTTTTCATGTATTTATTTTTTTCTCTTTTTTTTTTTTTTTTTTTTTTTCCAGACGGCCAATGGGAACGTGGAGGCCAAGGTGGTGTGTTTCTATCGGCGTAGGGACATCTCCAGCACCCTCATCGCTCTGGCAGACAAACACGCGAGTGAGTGTCCTGGTTTTACCCGAAAAACACCAAACACAAAAAAACTGCACTGGAAATGATCCCACACTGACCACGTTTACATGAGGTTTTTTAATTCCGAATTAAACAGTTCGGAATTAAATTATTCTCCTTCGAGTTTGCATGGAAATAATTCAGAATTGAGGTTTACATGGAAAATTCCGCTCAACATCTGATTCTGAACGTATTTACGTTGACCGGAAAAAAACGCAAACTTCAACTGCCACCGGCTTTTGTCATCTCAGTTTGGTTCGTGTTTTTATGTTTTCTTTTTAATTATTTGTTGTTCTTCCAGCAAACTTATTAAAATACAGTCATACCTCACCTTACGAAATTAATTTGCTCCAGAAGTGGTGTCGTAACGTGATTTTTTTTTTATAAGTAGAGTCGCAGTGTAAAAGGCCTGATCCGTTCCAATGGGAGGCCAGCGGGGTGTTGGAGTGTATTTACAAGTGTATTTACGTTTCGGGGGATTCGGGCGGCTGCGAAGCCGAGCGTGCATTATTTGAATTTTTGAGATTTCGCGTTTTGTAACTTGGATTTTCTTTCGTATTCAGAGAATTTTACGTAAGGGCGTTTCGCAACTTGGATTATTTGTTAGGTGGGTCTTTCGTAAGATGAGGTATGACTGTAATTGTTTTGGTTCAAGCTAGAGCTGGGCGATGTGGCCTAAAAATAAAATCTCAGATTTAAAAAAAAAAAAAAATCCGATTTTAATCGATTTTTCTCTGCCCTACTCAAAAACACAAAAACAGATGACAGACAAATGGCTCAAAACAATGCAACGTTGTTTTATAAAACAAATACATTACACCTAGCATCAATTAAGCTGTTATTGTTTAAAAAAAATAAAAAATATATATATATATATATATATATATACATATAATTTCATTTTCATTTATTTCATTTGTTAAAACAAAACAAAAATAACAGATGTAACACAATTGCATTTATACAATTATAACTTAAATATGAATGAAAAGGGAACAGAAAGAAGCATAAGCTTATAATATCTGCCCCTTATCAACTCAAAATTATGTTACAACAAAATATATATAACAATAATAACACAGTTGTATAAATATCTTTCTTTTATAAAGAAGCATTTTATGGAGTTAAATTATTCTGATTGTGGGAACGATGGACTGGAGTGGGGAGTGTTGTGTTTTAGTTTTTCCTCGAGTGATGCAGAAAAGCTTCTGTGTTCATGTATGTTCGCTTGTGCAGTCTGTACACAGCTGTGGCAATACAAGAAAAATATTGGTAGCACATACTTCAGGTCCAAAACTTTCACCATGTTAATGAATCCGGGCTTTTCCACAGTTTATATGGGCACCATGTCTTTTACAACATACATCATGTTTTTGATCAAACATACAACAGCGTGTGTGATTGCCTTCTGTCGTGGGCCGTGCTTATCATACTGCAAACAGTTTGAAAATGTTTTAGGGACTGGACGGTGGTTATTTTCATTCCATTCGGACCTGCACTTCTCCCACTCCGCTGTGTGCAACAGCTTTCGGCGCTAGGATACATTTTTTCCGTGCTGCAGCTTTTGAACAGACATTACAGCGAGCACTTGTTTGTTCTAAGTCCGACGCAAGAAAACTGAACCAGTTCCATACAACAGATGTAGCGACACCTTTGTTTGGTACAAGCTCTGGCTTTAGCTCACTCGCTAGCCGCGCTAGCTCGTACAATGTTTGGGTACGCCCCGCTAACTTACCCGTGTAAAACGTGGCCGCGCATTAGTTCCGCTTGCGTGTAAAAAAATAACTAAAAAAAAAAATCGATTTTCATAAAAACACATCGTCCTGAACTGCAAAGTCGAATTAATCGATTTAATCAATTAATCGCGCGGGTCTAGTTCAAGCCCAACATTTGCTCTGGAACTCCATCTCCATCGTCAGAAGGGCGACTCATCGAACGCCGAAAAACACGGGGAACTGCACTGGAAATGATGGGATACTGGCCACATTTACATGTTTTTCAATTCCGAATTAAACAGTTCGGAATTAAATTATTCTCCAAGTTGACATGGAAATAATAATTCTGAATTGAAGTTTACAGGGAAAACACGTTAAATCGTCTCGTATTTAATTCCGCTAAACGTCTGGGGGTCGGGAAGGTTCTGATTCTGAACGCATTTACGTCGACCGGAAGAAAACGCAAACTTCAGCTGCTACCAGCTTTTGGTCATCTCAGTTTGGTTTGTGTTTTTATGTTTTCATTTTTATTATTTGTCGTTCTTCTAGTGGAATTCTTAAAATAATCATTTCGGTTTAAGACCAACGTTTGCTCCAAGTCGCCATCTCCATCGTCAGAAGGGCGACCCAACGAGTGCCGAAAAACACGGGGAACTGCACTGAAAATGATGGGATACTGGCCACGTTTACATGTTTTTCAATTCCGAATTAAACAGTTCGGAATTAATTTATTCTCCTTCGAGTTTGCATAGAAATAATAATTCTGAATTGAGGTTTACATGGAAAACACGTTAAATCGTCTTTCTTTCTTTTATTATTTGTAGTTCTTCCAGCGAAGTTAATGAAATAATTCAAAAGTTCAAGACTCCAGGCACAGCTTCCAGGTGCTGGTAACAGCAGGAACATTCAACAGTTCCAAAAAGAAGGTTTACCGCTCACTTGTTTGACGTTATTCTTTATTAGGCTAGAGCGAACAACGTGCTTCGCCTCTACAGTGTCAACAAGTGTGCGGTAAACCTTCTCTTTTTTTTGAATTATTAAAACAATTGTTTAGGTTTAAGGCCAAAGTTTGCTCCGGGCCGCCATCTCGCTGACCGTCAGAAGAGCGACCCAACGAGTGCCGAACGAACGGAATTATTTTTAAGCAGAATAAACCTTTACATAATTGAGGAATAAATTAATTCGGCTTTAAAATCGGAATAACCACCTCCTTAAGGACTAAACTGGGACTAAACCAGGTCTCAACTGGGATTAAACCAGGTCTAAACCAGGACAAAACCAGGACTAAACCAGATCTAAACTGGGATTAAACCAGGTCTAAACTGAGACTAAATCAGAACTAAACCAGGACTAAACCAGAACTGAACCAGGACTAAACCAGGACTGAACGAGGACTAAACCAGGACTGAACGGGGACTAAACCGGGACTGAACGGGGACTAAACGGGGACTAAACCGGGACTAAACCGGGACTAAACCGGGACTAAACCGGGACTAAACCGGGACTAAACCAGGACTAAACCAGGACTAAACCAGGACTAAACCATAATAAACCTTTACATGATCGATGAATAAATTAATTTGGCTTTAAAATCGGAATAACCACCTCTTTAATTCAGAATCAAGTTTAATTTCGAATAATCATTTTTATTTTAAAGAATTAATTTTTATTCGGAATGAACTTACTTTTAATCGGAATTGAAGCTCTCGTGTAAACTGTGAAATGAAAAGATGGGATGGGCTGGTCCAGGATTGGTATCTGATATCTGCGCCGATCCTGAAAAGAATTGGGTCTAAATCGAGTATCCCGGGGTATTGTTTTTGGGCGGCGCAGCGGTTGGCGTCTCCAGCTCGGTTCTTTGCAGTTTCAGGTTCTGAGTGTCTTGTCTGAGGCCCACAGCAGACGGGCCTTCGATCGCTCGTCAATACCAACGCCCTCCGTCTGCGGCAGATCTGTGACGGTCTGACTTTTACCTCAGATCCGGGTTTTTGCTTCAGAGATAAATGTGTTTCTGTGGAGTAATGGCTTCCAAAATGTGTCCACAAACTTTTGGGATAAAAAAAAAATGATGAAAACCAAAGACAAAAATACAAAAGTGAGCAAAAAAGAGCCAATGAAGGAGAAATTCAAATTCAGACTTAATTTTGGTCAAATGTTTCGCAGCTCATCCAAACTGCTTCTTCAGCTCCACCAGCGTCTGAGCAGAACTGAAGAAGCAGCTGCGAAACGTATTCCACCAAATTAACTTTTGTCCAGGAATGTTCCACAGTATGGCATTAAATCTTTCTATCTTCACAGAGACGAGACCAGACCAGTCCTGGTTCAGTCCAGTCTTAGTCCTGGTTCAGTCCTGGTTCAGTCCTGGTTTAGTCCTGGTTTAGTCCAGTCTTAGTCCTGGTTCAGTCCTGGTTTAGTCCAGTCTTAGTCCTGGTTCAGTCCTGGTTTAGTCCTGGTTTAGTCCTGGTTTAGTCCTGGTTCAGTCCTGGTTCAGTCCTGGTTCAGTCCTGGTTCAGTCCTGGTTTAATCCTGGTTCAGTCCTGGTTTAGTCCTGGTTCAGTCCTGGTTTAATCCTGGTTCAGTCCTGGTTTAGTCCCGGTTTAGTCCAGTCTTAGTCCTGGTTTAATCCAGTCTTAGTCCTGGTTTTGTCCAGTCTTAGTCCTGGTTTAGTCCAGTCTTGGTCCTGGTTTAGTCCAGTCTTAGTCCTGGTTTAGACCTGGTTTAATCCAGTCTTAGCCCTGGTTTAGTCCTGTCTTAGTCCTGGTTCAGTCCTGGTTTAATCCAGTATTAGTCCTGGTTTAGTCCTCGTTCAGTCCTGGTTTAGTCTTAGTCCTGGTTCAGTCCAGTAAATAAACTCATCATGTTTTGAACCAAATTTGGGTTAATGATTGATTTTCGTATTTGTGTTTCCTGGTTTATTTCTTTTCATTAAAATAAAAGTTTAAATTCTGTGATTGAATAAATGTAAAGTGGAGCTGTTTAAAGTGTAATAGAGCTTCAGACAGAGCAGTGCGTACAGTTGGCTGCACACCCTGAGCTGGGAAGTTCAGTTTTTAGCCTCTCCTCCGTCTGCAGCCTCGTCTTTTTCCTCTGCGTTCTGCTCATTTTAATGCAGCAGCCTGAGGACAAACAGTTGGTGCTTTTCCCTCGTCGCGTCCGTGAAGCAGCTGCAGATTCACCAGCTCCTCCTCGTGTGGAAATCTCATGCAAATAAAACGCACCATACCGACTCGACTAAAACACAGGAAAAACACCGGAAAAACACCGTGTACGAGACATGAGAATGAGACGAGATGAGATTTATTTCCTAATTTAATTTACATTTCACAATTCAGTTTTCCAATTTTGGCCTCCCAATTTTTTTATTTATTTGATTTCATATTTTTATTTCCATTCTAATACTAAACCAGGTCTAAACTGGGACTAAACCAGGTCTAAACTGGGACTGAACCAGGTCTAAACTGGGACTGAACCAGGTCTAAACTGGGACTGAACCAAGTATAAACTGGGACTAAACCAAGTCTAAACCGGGACTAAACTGGGACTAAACCGGGACTAAACCAGGTCTAAACTGGGACTAAACCAGGTCTAAACCGGGACTAAACCAGGACTAAACCAGGACTAAACCGGGACTAAACCAGGACTAAACTGGGACTAAACCAGGTCTAAACTGGGACTAAACCAGGTCTAAACTGGGACTAAACCAGGACTAAACCAGGTCTAAACTGGGACTAAACCAGGTCTAAACTGGGACTAAACCAGGACTAAACCAGGACTAAACTGGGACTAAACCAAGTCTAAACTGGGACTAAACCAGGTCTAAACTGGGACTAAACCAGGTCTAAACTGGGACTAAACCAGGTCTAAACTAAGACTAAACCAGGGCTAAACTGGGACTAAACCAGGGCTAAACTAAGACTAAACCAGGTTTAAAACAGGGCTAAACTGGGACTAAACCAGGTCTAAACTGGGACTAAACCAGGTCTAAACTGGGACTAAACCAGGACTAAACCAGATCTAAACTGGGACTCAACCAGGTCTAAACCAGGTCTAAACTGTGACTCAACCAGGACTAAACCAGGTCTAAACTGGGACTAAACCAGGAGTAAACCAGATCTAAACCAGGACTAAACCAGATCTAAACTGGGACTCAACCAGGTCTAAACCAGGTCTAAACTGGGACTGAACCAGGACTGAACCAGGTGTAAACTGGGACTGAACCAGGACTGAACCAGGTGTAAACTGGGACTGAACCAGGTCTACTCCTCACTCTATCTCTAAGGGAGCGTCCAGCCTCTGTGGAGGAAACTCATTTCGGCCGCTTGTATCTGCGATCTCGTCCTTTCGGTCATTACCCAGAGCTCATGACCATAGTCACCTATGGTCGGAGATCGACGGTAAATCGAGAGCTTTGCCTTTCGGCTCAGCTCCCTCTTCACCAACGGTCCGGTACAGCGACCGCATCACTGCCGACGCTGCACCGATCCACCTGTCGATCTCACGCTCCATCCTCCCCTCACTCGAGAACAAGACCCCGACACCTGAGGCAAGGCAAATCCATAACACCGACTCTGTTCATGACGTTTACGGCGACGTCAGTTCCCGTAGGGCACCGCATCTTTCTAAAAGCGGAAGCCTGCGGAATATTTCTTTAATTAAATCGTTTTAGATGAATATTGTGATTTAAAATGTGTAAATAACAGAATGTTCCAGGGTGTTGTACATTTTAACTAGGGATGCACGATATATCGGCATTAACATTGATATCGGCCGATATTGCCAAAATTTTAACATATCGTTATCGGCCCGATGTGTAAAACTGGGCTGATATTAACGACCGATATTTGTCAGTACTATAAATACCAGATCAAGAGTGACATGGTGTGTCATGTGTTAAAAGACATCAATATTTCATAAGATCAGTAAGTTAGTTAAAGGTTATAAATGAGTTCATTTCATATTTGTAAATAGTTAAAAAGAGTTATGTAAAATCAGTGAGAAATCTTCACCTTTAAGGATGGTTCTGTTTTAAGTAAAGAGTGAGCGTTCCTGTGTTAAAGTCCGCTCTGTTTTATACGAATGAAGCATGAAGATGCTCGTGTTCACGCTCAGTATGTTTTATGCGTTTGAACCTCGGCAAACTTTCACCTTTGTGAGTATTTTATGTTAACAAGCACTTTGATTAAAGGAGAATTAAAGTTTTTTACAATCTGAGCCTTATTTCTGCAATAAAAGAAGTTGTTTTTCTCACCCATAGCACTTTGGTGTCATATGGAGCACTTCCGGAGATGTTTTAGATTAGCGATAGCCGTAGCGCTAATATATGCCCCGAGCGGTCTCCAAATAACACAAACTTGAGCACTTTTCAAATCATAGAAGCTCGATGTCTTAGTCTACGATTTTGTTTGAGTCAAAAGTGGCCTGTAATCTGAGATTTATCCATAGTTTCGAGTAGATGAGGACGCCAGTGCGCATGTGCAGAGTCAGTTTATTTCGCTCTCAGCTCCCGGGACCCAAACATGAAACTCAAATCTCGGATTACAGGCCACTTTTGACTCAAACGAAAGCGTAGACTAAGACATCGAGCTTCTATGATTTGAAAAGTGCTAAAGTTTGTGTTATTTGGAGACCGCTCGGGGCATATATTAGCGCTACGGATATCGCTAATCCAAAACATCTCTGGAAGTGCTCCATATGACACCAAAGTGCTATGGGTGAGTAAAACAACTTGTTTTATTACCGAAATAAAGCTCAGATTGTAAAACACTTTAATTCTCCTTTAAGGTGATGTATATATTGCATTTGAAGAAGTAAGACCTGAACTTGTGGTTTCACGGAGCTAACTGTTGAAGCTAGCTACTTGTATTTTGTTCATCACATGTTTACGACATTACTAATGTGCCTTCTTTGTTCAATGTCTCAGTTACTACATAAATATATAAGAGACCTCCATAAAACAAGAAAAGTACGCCTTGTGTACGGAGTTTTTCTTTATTAGTTCGCTGGCTGTCGAGCCTCACAGAGTCACGAGTCGTGAGGACAGCACATGGTGATTTATCATCCTTCATCCTTGTTTTTTTTTTTAATCTAAACTTTCTCACAGGGGTTTTGTGAATAAAATAAGTTAAGCTTTATGGAGTCAAAACACGTTTTGAAAATAAAAGAACACATTCAAAAATTCATTTTGCATGATTTTCAGTCTATGAAACGTTCTCGGGGGGGGGGGGGGGATCTATCGGTTATCGGCCATAACGGCAACATTAATATCGGATATCAGTATGGGCTAAAATTTTTACATCGGTGCATCCCTAATTTTAACTATACAACAGACTCGAGAACGATGTGTGATCTTTAAAGGTACACTGTGTAGGATGGTGGTGCATTGGTGGATGGTGGTATTGCAATTCCGGTTCTAGCTACGGCAGACCTCGAGGGTCACCCGGGCGCGCTGTAACGTGGACAGCTCGGCGTACCCGGAGGTGGGTTCACCGGCAGCCACGCACAAACCGCGCGCATGCATGAAGCGCACCCAGCGCTGTGCGCGGGTGGGGGGAATCGGGAACCGGACCGCGGAGGGCGGAGGTCGGTCTGAACCCGGGTGCGGGCCCGCGCTGCAACAAAGCCCCAGCCGCGGTAGGTACTATGTCCTTCTTCTTTTCCTCTTAGATGAAGGTGCTTGCTCCTGCGATGTATGTGCAGAGTAAGTGTGATCCGGCAACATGCTTGTCGTTGTTTATCCAAACGCGTACTATCTCGTTGTGTGAAAACCACGAGCCCTTTGACAACTACTGTATAAAGAAAAGGCGAAGGCGGAGCCCAAATGTCCTTCTGCGGCTCTCGTAATCAAAATGGCTGCCTCCACATGGGGAAGATCCCCCTTTTATGTGACTATATCTAAGTCCAACAGAATACTTTGATTTCATGATGGAAGTGAAAAGGCTTGGAAAACACTGTATTTTTGAATGGGTATCTTCAATTTCGGTAATTAACGGGTAAAAATCTTACACACTGTCCCTTTAAAGATGTACCTCACCAAGACGTCACATTTTTGGTCTGATTCAGTGTGAACACTTGGATAAAAAACCTCACAAGGTCGTTTTTCTCATGTGTGCACGATGTTGTGGAGCTCTCGTCTCCGCTGTACCTGTGTGGATCTGAGCCGGGCCTTCGCGGTTTCCTCGTCTGAAATCAGATCCAGACTTCGGGTGTGGCCGAGTGGACTTTTTCCTGGAATGATGTCGCATCCTAGAAATGCTTGTGTAATCTTTGTTTCGTTTTGGTCGAGTTTGACTGACAAATGACGTAGTTAAAGGTTATTATATCTACTAGTCAGATCTGTGAGACTCGATGCTTTCCTTGTTTTCATTTGAAATCTTTTCAAAAACTGGGAAATTGAGATGAATCATACGTTTTGATTAGTATTTTTTAACAAATTTGGTTGTTTTTGACAAGTATTAGTGCAAAATGTCAAACATTGAGGTCATTTTCATGGCTTTTGTCATACTGCAAATAAGGACTAAACCAGGACTAATCCAGGGCTAAAACTGGTCTTAACCAAAAAAAATAAAACACGTCTGAACCAGGAACGAAACCAGGACTGAACCACTTCTAAACAGATCTAAACAAGAATAAAACCAGATTCAAAATGGGACTACATTTTGGCTTAACCAGGTCTAAACCAGGTCTAATGTAGGAACTAAACCAGGACTAAATCATGTCTAAACTAGGGCTAAACTAGGGCTAAACTAGGGCTAAACTAGGCATAAGCCAGGTCTAAACCAGGTCTAAACCAAGTCTAAACCAGGACTAAACCAGGACTAAACCAGGACTAAACCAGGTCTAAACCAGGTCTAAACCAGGTCTAAACCAGAACTAAACCAGGACTAAACCAGGACTAAATCATGTCTAAACTAGGGCTAAACTAGGCATAAGCCAGGTCTAAACCAAGTCTAAACCAGAACTAAACCAGGACTAAATCAGGACTAAACAAAACCAAAACTAAACCTCTTCTAAACATCTACACAAGAATAAAACCAGATTCAAAACAGGACTAAATTTAGGCTTAACCAGGTCTAAACCAGGTCTAATGTAGGAACTAAACCAGGACTAAATCATGTCTAAACTATGGCTAAACTATGTCTAAACTATGGCTAAACTATGGCTAAACTATGGCTAAACTATGGCTAAACTAGGTCTAAACTAGGTCTAAACCAGGTCTAAACCAGGACTAAACCAGGACTAAACCAGGTCTAAACCAGGACTAAACCAGGTCTAAACAAAACCAAAACTAAACCACTTCTAAACATCTACACAAGAATAAAACCAGATTCAAAACAGGACTAAATTTTGTATAAACCGGGCGTAACTTTTTCTGGTGGAGGCGCCGTCAAATGCTGGTCTCCATGGAGATTATTAAGGTATTGCTTTGTCTGGAATGTTCCACAGTATGGCTTTAAACCTTTCTGTCTTCACGGACACTAAACCAGACCAAGTTACAGGTCAGATCACAGTTTGAAAAATACTTTAAAAATTCTATAACATTTCAGTTAGGGGTCCGTCACCTGCCTGTTTCTATGGATACATCATTGCTCTGCCTGGAATGTTCCGCAGTGTGACTTAAAACAGCTCTACTTTACATTTATTCAATCACAGGTGGATTTAGAGCTCAAAAATACAGAGAAAAACAGATGTTCTGACGCCTCTCCACAGATCTGACCCGGAACTTTGGTTTGGGTTCCGTGAAGATGTAAAGGTTTAATGCCATACTGTGGAACATTCCAGACAAAGCAACATCTCCATGGAGAAAGAAGAAAAGCATTTGCCAGATCCTCAGCTGAAAAGTTACATAATGCACCTTTTAATTGCACCAAATTAATTGAAATCTTAATTGCATCTCCACACACACAGGGGGCAGTACATTCTGAGTTTGAGTCGGATCCGTCTGGATGTTGAATGGAACAAAAACACGTTAGAACTACTGCTGTCAGGTGATTTAAAAAAAAATAAAAATGATTAATTACAGGATTTGTAATTAATTAATCTAATTAATCGCATTTTAATAATTTTTTAGGTGGTTTATTGTGTTTATTGTGCAAAAAAGTTGTCAAACGTGCGTGAAAAAATATAGTGGTACAGTGAAAAGACTGCAGACTTCCCCTTTAAAGGTACACTGTGTAGGATGGTGGTGCATTGGTGGATGGTGGTATTGCAATTCCGGTTCTAGCTACGGCAGACCTCGAGGGTCACCCGGGCGCGACATAACGCAGACAGCTCGGCGTACCCGGAGGTGGGTTCACCGGCAGCCGCGCAAGAACCGCGCGCATGCGTGAAGCGCACCCAGTGCTGTGCGCGGGTGGGGGGAATAGGGAACCAGACCGCGGAGGGCGGAGGTTGGTCTGAACCCGGGGTGCGGGCCCGCGCTGCAACAAAGCCCCAGCCGCGGTAGGTACTATGTCCTCCTTCTTTTCCTTTTAGATGAAGGTGCTTGCTCCTGCGATATATGCGAGGAGTAAGTGTGATCCGGTAACATGCTTGTTGTTTATCCAAACGCGTACTATCTTGTGTGAAAACCACGGGCCAGTGCTGACAGCTATAAAGAAAACAGCGAACGCGGAGCCCAAAATACAGTATGTCCTTCTGCGGCTCTCGTAATCAAAATGGCTGCCTCTACATGGGGAAGATCCCCCTTTTATGTGACTATATCTAAGTCCAACAGAATACTTTGATTTCATGATGGAAGTGAAAAGGCTTGGAAAACACTGTATTTTTGAATGGGTATCTTCAATTTCTGTAATTAACGGGTAAAAATCTTACACAGTGTACCTTTAAGTCAAGTTTTTCAGTCTTTGGCTCGCCCTGTTTCTCTACGTGCACTGTAACCAAGACGAGACTGCTGGCAGACCTGCAGAGTGCACCTGTATACCCCCATTCCCCCTCCCACATTACAGAACATTCATTCAAAAGCTCGTTGACACCATTCTACTATTACATGGCGAATATTTCTGGTGCCAAAAGGTGAGCACGTACAGAAGCTTTCATGCAACGTCAATAAATAATGTACAAAGCTTCAGATGTACAAAGAATACAAATACTGGAGGATTTAAACTCCCGGTGCGGATGTGTCCGGGTTTGCCAGAACGCACTGTGGGAGGAGGGAGGATTTGGCCGCGCACGGTTAAGGGGGACGGGTCAGACCAAGAGCGGTTCAGAAGCCCTTATGATGAGTATTCAATCGAGGTCAGTTACGTCGCCCGGATCGGCGTCACCGGGGCCCCACCCTGGAGCCAGGCCTGGGGTGGGAGCTCGCGAACGAGCGCCTGGTGGCCGGGCCTTTCCCCATGGGGCCTGGCCGGGCTCAGCCCGAAGGAGCGACGTGGGGCCGTCCTCCCGTGGACCCACCACCCGCAGGAGGATCCATAAGGGCCGGGTGCAGAGAGATCTGGGCGGCAGCCGAAGGCAGGGGCCTCGGCGACCAGATCTCCGGACATGGAGACTAGCTCTGGGGACATGGAATGTCACCTCGCTGGGGGGGAAGGAGCCTGAGCTCGTGCGGGAGGTTGAGCGCTATCGACTAGATATAGTCGGCCTCACCTCCACGCACAGCCTGGGCTCTGGAACCCAACTCCTTGAAAAGGGGCTGGACTCTCCATTTCTCTGGCGTTGCCCGCGGGGAACGGCGGCGGGCCGGTGTGGGCCTACTCATTGCCCCACGGCTCAGCCGCTGTGTGTTGGAGTTCACCCCGGTGAACGAGAGGTCGCGTCCCTGCGCCTTCGGGTCAGGGACAGGTCTCTTACTGTTGTGTCGGCCTACGGGCCGAACAGCAGTGCGGAGTACCCGGCCTCTTGGAGTGCCTGGGAGGGGTACTGGACAGTGCACCGACCGGGGACTCCGTTGTTCTCCTGGGGACTTCAACGCCCACGTGGGCAACGACAGTGACACCTGGAGAGGGGTGATTGGGAGGAACGGCCTCCCTGATCTGAACCCGAGGGGTGTTCTGTTATTGGACTTCTGTGCTAGCCACAGTTTGTCCATAACGAACACCATGTTCGAGCACAAGGGTGTCCACCAGTGCACGTGGCACCAGGACACCTCTAGACGGAGGTCGATGATCGACTTTGTTGTCGTGTCATCTGACCTCCGGCCGCGTGTCTTGGACACTCGGGTGAAGAGAGGGGCAGAGCTGTCAACCGATCACCACCTGGTGGTGAGTTGGGTCCGCTGGCAGGGGAGGAAGCCGGAAAGACCTGGCAGGCCCAAGCGCGTAGTGAAGGTCTGTTGGGAACGTCTGGCAGAGCCCTCTGTCAGGGGCACCTTCAACTCGCACCTCCGGGAGAGCTTCTCCCAGATTCCGGGGAGGCTGGGGACATAGAGTCCGAATGGGCTCTGTTCTCGGCCTCTATTGTCGATGCGGCCGCCCGTAGCTGTGGTCGTAAGGCCTGTGGTGCCTGTCGCGGCGGCAATCCCCGAACCCGGTGGTGGACACCGGAAGTAAGGGGATGCCGTCAGGCTGAAGAAGGAGTCCTATCGGGCCTTGTTGGCTCGTGGGACTCCGGAGGCAGCCGACGGGTACCGGCGGGCTAAGCGTGCTGCAGCCCGGGCGGTGGCAGAGGCAAAAACTCGGAGTTGGGAGGAGTTCGGAGAGGCCATGGAGGAGGACTGTCGGACGGCCTCAAAGAAATTCTGGCAAACCGTCCGGCGCCTCAGGAGGGGGAAGCAGTGCTCCACAAACACTGTTTACAGTGTGGGTGGGGAGCTGTTGACCTCGACTGGGGATGTTGTCGGACGGTGGAAGGAATACTTTGAGGATCTCCTCAATCCCGCCGTCATGTCTTCCGAGGAGGAAGCAGAGGCTGGGGACTCGGGGTCGGACTCACTCATCACCCTGGCTGAAGTCACCGAGGTGGTTGGAAAGCTCCTCGGTGGCAAGGCCCCGGGGGTGGATGAGATCCGTCCTGAGTATCTCAAGTCGCTGGATGTTGTAGGGCTGTCTTGGCTGACACGTCTCTGCAACATCGCGTGGCGGTCGGGGACAGTACCTCTGGAATGGCAGACCGGGGTGGTGGTCCCTCTGTTTAAGAAGGGGGACCGGAGGGTGTGTTCCAACTATCGGGGAATCACACTCCTCAGCCTTCCCGGTAAGGTCTATTCCAGGGTGCTGGAGAGGAGAATTCGGCCGATAGTCGAACCTCGGATTCAGGAGGAGCAGTGTGGTTTTCGTCCCGGCCGGGGAACACTGGACCAGCTCTATACTCTCCATCGGGTGCTCGAGGGTGCATGGGAGTTTGCCCAACCAGTCCACATGTGCTTTGTGGATCTGGAGAAGGCATTCGACCGTGTCCCTCGTGGGGTCCTGTGGAGGGTGCTCTGGGAGTACGGGGTCGGGGGCGCTTTGTTAAGGGCTGTTCGATCCCTGTATGACCGGAGCAGGAGCTGTGTTCGCATTGCCGGTAGTAAGTCGGACCTGTTTCCGGTGCATGTTGGACTCCGCCAGGGCTGCCCTTTGTCACCGGTTCTGTTCATTATATTTATGGACAGAATTTCTAGGCGCAGTCAGGGGCCGGAGGGGATCCGGTTTGGGAACCACAGGATCTCATCTCTGCTGTTTGCAGATGATGTTGTCCTGATGGCTTCATCAAGCCGGGACCTCCAATGTGCACTGGGGCGGTTCGCAGCCGAGTGTGAAGCGGCTGGGATGAAGATCAGCTCCTCCAAATCCGAGGCCATGGTTCTCGACCGGAAAAAGGTGGTTTGCCCTCTCTGGGTGGGTGGAGAGTCTTTGCCTCAAGTGGAGGAGTTCAAGTATCTCGGGGTCTTGTTCACGAGTGAGGGGAGGATGGAGCGTGAGATTGACAGGCGGATTGGTGCAGCGTCGGCAGTGATGCGGTCGTTGTACCGGACCGTTGTGGTGAAGAGGGAGCTGAGCCAAAAGGCGAAGCTCTCAATTTACCGGTCAATCTACGTTCCTACCCTCACCTATGGCCATGAGCTTTGGGTAATGACCGAAAGGACGAGATCGCGGATACAAGCGGCCGAAATGAGTTTCCTCCGCAGAGTGGCTGGGCGCACCCTTAGAGATAGGGTGAGGAGCTTGGTCACACGGGAGGAGCTCGGAGTAGAGCCGCTGCTTCTCCACGTGGAGAGGAGCCAGCTGAGGTGGCTCGGGCATCTGTTCCGGATGCCTCCTGGACGCCTCCCTCGGGAGGTGTTCCGGGCATGTCCCACCGGGAGGAGGCCCCGGGGAAGACCCAGGACACGCTGGAGGGACTATGTGTCCCGGCTGGCCTGGGAACGCCTTGGGGTCCCCCCGGAGGAGCTGGAGGAAGTGTCCGGGGTGAAGGAAGTCTGGAGGTCCCTGCTTAGACTGTTGCCCCCGCGACCCGGCCCCGGATAAGCGGAAGAAAATGGATGGATGGATGGACGGTTAAGTAAATGAACGGGTTTGGCGTGATTTGGATGGGCAAAACTGGTGCTTCTAAGTGTGCAGCCTTAGTCACGGCAGAACACAGTTTATGGTAAAAAATGAAAAGGAAACGTCATGTTTTTATAAATAAACTTGCCTTTCAAAGGCCCCGTACGCCAAATTTAAAATGAACGCGCATTGAATTGCCGCTTATAATTAATGCGTTAATTTTTATAACGCATTAATTTGTGCTGTAATTAATTTAATCTAATTAACGTGTTAAGGTGACGGCCCTAGTTAGAACATTTCACAGAACTGAAGTCACCCTTTCCCAACCGATCTTCTGACCAAATTTCACTTATTGGTTCACCCCATTTCCTGTTGTATTTCTCTTCCTCTTTCTCTACCTCCTCCTCCAGTTCTCAGTGTTCACTTTTCTCTCTGGTTTGTTCACTTTTCTCTCTGGTTTGTTCACTTTTCTCGCCGGTTTGTTCACTTTTCTCTCCGGTTTGTTCACTTTTCTCCCCGGTTAGTTCACTTTTCTCTCTGGTTTGTTCACTTTTCTCTCTGGTTTGTTCATTTTTCTCCCCGGTTTGTTCACTTTTCTCTCTGCTTTGTTCACTTTTCTCTCTGGTTTGTTCATTTTTCTCCCCGGTTTGTTCACTTTTCTCTCTGGTTTGTTCATTTTTCTCCCCGGTTTGTTCACTTTTCTCTCTGGTTTGTTCACTTTTCTCTCCGGTTTGTTCACTTTTCTCTCCGGTTTGTTCACTTTTCTCTCCGGTTTGTTCACTTTTCTCTCCGGTTTGTTCACTTTTCTCTCCGGTTTGTTCACTTTTCTCTCCGGTTTGTTCACTTTTCTCTCTGGTTTGTTCACTTTTCTCTCTGGTTTGTTCACTTTTCTCTCTGGTTTGTTAATTTTTCTCCTCGGTTTGTTCACTTTTCTCTCTGGTTTGTTCATTTTTCTCCCCGGTTTGTTCACTTTTCTCTCTGCTTTGTTCACTTTTCTCTCTGCTTTGTTCACTTTTCTCTCTGCTTTGTTCACTTTTCTCTCTGGTTTGTTCATTTTTCTCCCCGGTTTGTTCACTTTTCTCCGGTTTGTTCACTTTTCTCCGGTTTGTTCACTTTTCTCTCCGGTTAGTTCACTTTTCTCTCTGGTTTGTTCACTTTTCTCTCTGGTTTGTTCACTTTTCTCTCTGGTTTGTTCACTTTTCTCTCCGGTTTGTTCACTTTTCTCTCTGGTTTGTTCACTTTTCTCCCCGGTTTGTTCACTTTTCTCTCTGGTTTGTTCATTTTTCTCCCCGGTTTGTTCACTTTTCTCTCCGGTTAGTTCACTTTTCTCTCCGGTTAGTTCACTTTTCTCTCCGGTTTGTTCACTTTTCTCCCTGGTTTGTTCATTTTTCTCCCTGGTTTGTTCATTTTTCTCCCCGGTTTGTTCACTTTTCTCCCCGGTTTGTTCACTTTTCTCCCCGGTTTGTTCACTTTTCTCTCTGGTTTGTTCACTTTTCTCTCTGGTTTGTTCACTTTTCTCCCCGGTTTGTTCACTTTTCTCTCTGGGTTGTTCATTTTTCTCCCCGGTTTGTTCACTTTTCTCTCTGGTTTGTTCATTTTTCTCCCCGGTTTGTTCACTTTTCTCCCCGGTTTGTTCACTTTTCTCTCCGGTTTGTTCACTTTTCTCCCCGGTTTGTTCACTTTTCTCTCTGGTTTGTTCACTTTTCTCCCCGGTTTGTTCACTTTTCTCTCTGGTTTGTTCACTTTTCTCTCTGGTTTGTTCACTTTTCTCCCCGGTTTGTTCACTTTTCTCTCTGGATTGTTCACTTTTCTCCCCGGTTTGTTCACTTT
Source organism: Paratrypauchen microcephalus (assembly GCA_036785185.1). Taxonomy (NCBI): domain Eukaryota; kingdom Metazoa; phylum Chordata; class Actinopteri; order Gobiiformes; family Gobiidae; genus Paratrypauchen; species Paratrypauchen microcephalus. The sequence continues at coordinate 1,243,074 of JAVJIX010000115.1, read as the reverse complement.
TCTCTCTGGTTTGTTCACTTTTCTCTCTGGTTTGTTCACTTTTCTCCCCGGTTTGTTCACTTTTCTCTCTGGTTTGTTCATTTTTCTCCCCGGTTTGTTCACTTTTCTCTCTGGTTTGTTCACTTTTCTCTCTGGTTTGTTCACTTTTCTCTCTGGTTTGTTCACTTTTCTCTCTGGTTTGTTCACTTTTCTCCCCGGTTTGTTCACTTTTCTCTCTGGTTTGTTCACTTTTCTCCCCGGTTTGTTCACTTTTCTCTCTGGTTTGTTCACTTTTCTCTCTGGTTTGTTCACTTTTCTCTCTGGTTTGTTCACTTTTCTCCCCGGTTTGTTCACTTTTCTCTCTGGTTTGTTCACTTTTCTCTCCGGTTTGTTCACTTTTCTCCCCGGTTTGTTCACTTTTCTCTCTGGTTTGTTCATTTTTCTCTCTGGTTTGTTCATTTTTCTCTCTGGTTTGTTCACTTTTCTCTCCGGTTTGTTCACTTTTCTCTCTGGTTAGTTCACTTTTCTCCCCGGTTTGTCCACTTTTCTCTCTGGTTTGTCCACTTTTCTCTCTGGTTTGTTCACTTTTCTCTCTGGTTTGTTCACTTTTCTCCCCGGTTTGTTCACTTTTCTCCCCGGTTTGTTCACTTTTCTCGCCGGTTTGTTCACTTTTCTCGCCGGTTTGTTCACTTTTCTCGCCGGTTTGTTCACTTTTCTCCCCGGTTTGTTCACTTTTCTCTCCGGTTTGTTCATTTTTCTCCCCGGTTTGTTCACTTTTCTCTCTGGTTTGTTCACTTTTCTCTCTGGTTTGTTCACTTTTCTACCCGGTTTGTTCACTTTTCTACCCGGTTTGTTCATTTTTCTACCCGGTTTGTTTACTTTTCTACCCGGTTTGTTCACTTTTCTCCCCGGTTTGTTCACTTTTCTCCCCGGTTTGTTCACTTTTCTCTCTGGTTTGACACATGTTCAGATGTAGACCCTGCAGAGGCCCCTGGGTGTGGTTCCACCCGGTCTGTCCCTCAGACTCTGGGCTTTCCCTTCTCCACTCACTCTTTCACTTCTTCTCACACATTTTTGAACAATCCTACCACCAAAATGATCCGCTCATGGTTCAGTGTTCACCTTATTCCGGAAGTTGTCTGGTTGTACAGTTGTAGGGAGTATTATTTTGAATGATACTGTATTTAAAACGGTTTAATGTGGTTATTTTGCATTATTATTTTAGTTTCAGACTTTATTTTATCGCATTATTTCTCTTTACAAATATATCGTGCTTCAAAATGTGCTATCGTGACGGACCTTTTCCTGAACGCACGTTTTTCCTCATTCCGTGGTCTTGGAATCTGCCTCGGAGCTGCTTTTCATTCACGACCATCACCGGAGAATCGTGCGTCTGCTAGGCTGAGTCACTGATCAAACGTTTTTCTTTTTTGTTGAGACTAAACCACCACTTACCATTTCACAAACTTGGATTATTTTACTCGCGATATGGGAATAGGATGTGGGAATAGTGGGAATGATTGTGGATACAGCTAAAGCGTACAGTGATTTAAAGAGGCTTCTACCCACAGAATTCTAATAAAACCTGAAGCTGAACCCTGAGGCGTTGTGTTGTTTTCAGGGGCCTGGGCTCATCAAAAAAAAAATTCTCTTCCGCATTTACTTCCTCAGTCCGGGCGAGCTCCTCCCACCCATGTGGCATCTGTAACGTGCACGACGTGGAGCGTTTGAACCAGTCAGAGTGAGAGCTGCTAGAGCACAGCGAGCGCGGGCTAAACAAGGACTAAACAAGAAAAAAGTACGTCTGAATCATGAACAAAACCAAAACTAAACCACTCCTAAACAGGTCTAAACAAGAATAAAACCAGATTCAAAGCAGAACTAAATTTTGGCTTAACCAGGTCTAAACCAGGTCTAAGTCTAAACCGAGTCTAAACCGAGTCTAAACCAGGTCTAAACCAGGTCTAAACCAGGTCTAAACCAGGTCTAAACCAGGTCTAAACCAGGTCTAAACCAGGTCTAAACCAATAATAATAATATATTTTATTTGTTAGGCGCCTTTCAAGGCTCTCTAGGTCTAAACTAGGTCTAAACTAGGTCTAAACTAGGTCTAAACTAGGTCTAAACTAGGTCTAAACTAGGTCTAAACTAGGTCTAAACTAGGTCTAAACTAGGTCTAAACTAGGGCTAAACTAGGGCTAAACTAGGGCTAAACCAGGGCTAAACCAGGGCTAAACCAGGGCTAAACCAGGGCTAAACCAGGTCTAAACCAGGTCTAAACCAGATCTAAACCAGGACTAAATATGATTACATTTATTATATCTACTTATCAGATCTATGAGACACAAAGTTGGAAAATGAAATGAATTATAAGTTTTGTTTGTTAGTATTTTTAACAAATTTGGTTGGTTTTGACAAATATGAGTGCAAAATGTCAAATATTGAGGTAATTTTCATGGCTTTTACGTAGTTAAACTTTTCCTTTGTTCGTCTGTGGACTAATCCCCGCCCCCTCTGTCTAAAGCAGCCTCCTGATTGGTTCGTTCCGTAGGTTATGCCTTTGCCCCGCCCGCTCCTGTTATTTGAATTTGCAGTGACTCAACGCGTCTATTTTTATCCTGCGGTTGTGAACTGCTATAAACAATCGTGAAGCTCGGGCTTAATTGCAGCGTTTTCAGACCAGAACTTGTTACTCTGAGAAGAAACGTCCCGCACTTTGGACCGCTTGTGTTTCAGGTCCAGATTTTTAGCAATTACAGGTCTAAACCAGGTCTAAACCAGGTCTGAATTAGGTCTAAACCAGGTCTAAACCAGGGCTAAACCAGGGCTAAACCAGGACTAAACCAGCTCTAATGTAAGGACTAAACCAGGACTAAACCAGGACTAAACCAGCTCTAATGTAAGGACTAAACCAGGACTAAACCAGGACTAAACCAGGACTAAACCAGGACTAAACCAGCTCTAATGTAAGGACTAAACCAGGACTAAACCAGGACTAAACCAGCTCTAATGTAAGGACTAAACCAGGACTAAACCAGGACTAAACCAGGACTAAACCAGGACTAAACCAGCTCTAATGTAAGGACTAAACCAGGACTAAACCAGGACTAAACCAGGTCTAATGTAAGGACTAAACCAGGACTAAAACGGTCTACACCAGGACTAAACCAGGACTAAACCAGGTCTAAAATAGGGACTAAATAAGGAATAAAATCAAACTAAAACTGATAAAAATTAGTTTTAAGAAGTGATTTAGGCTACGGTTATACGACGACGATCAAAACAGTCTTCAATATTTTTTATCCGCGTTTAGACGAGCACTCTCAACAGGAATCAGAATCAGAAAGATTTTTATTGCCATTGTCAAGTGAACAGAGTTCACAAAACTAGGAACTTGTCTCAGTGATAAGGTGCAAACATAAAACACTAAATAATAATAGTAATAACTAGAGTATAGACACTAAATAAGGTTCTTCCTGGTCCTTAAGGTAAATAAGGACCAGGAAGGTTTTTATTGCCATATGAGTGAACAGGTCCACAACATTAGGAACTTGCTTCGATACCTGGAGCGGACAGACACTCCGAGCACCAGGGCGGCCATTCGTGGCGCCAACTGGGTTACAACAGAGTAGAAAAAAAAAAAAGATGCAGAGAATTTTACAACATGTAATGAAAAAAACAATTGGAGAGGTAAACATACTGTGATCTTTTTCTTTGACAACAGAAGGAAGGGTGGGTGGGGGGGTCAGATTGTAAATCAGTAATTGATCGGAAACTGACGCAGAGGCAGACTTACTAAATAGACAGGGCAGAGTGTTTTACATAAAAATGTCAGTGTGAGCCGAATGGAATGTGTTGTTTTTGTTTTGTAGAGTGCTGTGTAAGATAAGGCCCCAGCTGTGACCTTGGACGTGTTTGTGCAGAAGATGTAGTCAAAACAAAGTCCAGTTGAAGCACATTTTCAGGACAATTAATTACACCGGGAAATTTAGCTTAATCAATACATTTTTAGAACCCAGGCGAACAGACAATTTGCCAGAACCATGGTTTCTGCCAGTCACCATCATGTCAGTCACCATCATGTCAGTCACCATCATGTCAGTCACCATCATGTCAGTCACCATCATGCCACCAAGCAGGACTGTGCGACTCGCAATCCTCCCGCTGGCACGTATGATGAATGAACGCAGACTGAGCCGCTGTTCCACACAGTTTCACATCCATTATCCCAGATGCATGAAAAGTCCCTCAGTCGTCCAGGTAGAATCCATGATAAAAGGAGAAGTTCAATTTGTCAACTGGACAAAGTATGTTTGGTTGAAAACGTTTCGCCGCTCATCCGAGAGGCTTCGTCAGCTCTAATAAGAATACTGGTAAGACACTTGCTTATATCTTGCTGCAGGGAGGAGCTACCTAGCTAACTACTTTCCGAAACTATCTCATTGGTTTCCGGACGGAAACCAATGGGATAGTTTCGGAAAGTAGTTAGCTGGATCCGGCACTGGAACCGAGATGTTATCCAGTGCCAGACAGATTTCCACAACTCAGGTGTTTCAGTTTGTGTTTCCCTTCTGATCTCGTCCTCCCTGGTCCGCCACAGCCCCACTATCGTGTAAAATGACCTCCGGCGGCTCGGGCTCTTTTATCCGCTTGGCTCTAATTAGTGATGGGTCAGAAAAACATCCTCCAGGCCAATCCAGATGTCCTGCCATCAAAATTCCAATAGTAATGGTTTCGTGTCCTCCAGTAACAGCGGTGCCAGACGCACGACGCGTCGTGTATCTAGCAGCGAGTTCCCTTGGGACTGTCCGGCTCTCCAGACCGGCACTCCTCCATGATAAAAATATGCCAATAGCGTTGTGGGACCAGCTCCAATTCATGATTTAGGATTTCGAAAATCTGTTTCAACAGGAGAAAAATTACGAAAAATGACGAGACGAGAGAAATTAGACATCAGACAGAGCAAAATAAGGAGGAAGAAGAAAATACGTCTGCTCTCCACGGCAGCTAGAAAAGTAAATGAAGAAATGTTTGTTTATACGAAGACGCAAAAGTGGGCGAATTCGATTGAATATGCATGCCAGGCCGCTAATAATGTAATATAATATATATTAATAATATAATAATTATATAATGCAGGTAATATAATGTCAGAGCTACCTTTTTCGGGACACCGACAGGAGCTCATTACGGTTTAGTCATTCTGAAGTTTTATCAAGGTAGTCAGACATGTTTGTTATTGTTTTGACTGGCTTGGCGCATCCAGTGTGACGTCAGGTGTATGCGACGTGAACATGTTTTGCGCTTCTTGCCGTTTAGACGGAGACACGACCCGGGCCGTCTTCAGAACTCCACACTCTGGAAGGAGACTTGAGATTTTTGCGGTTTCAGAGCCCGACGGCGCCGTTGCCGTGTAAACGAAAGACACTTCTGATAGAATATTTTGTCGTTTTCAATCGCAATCGTCCTTGTCTAAACGGCCCCTTAAAAGATGACAGTATGGCATTAAACCTTTCTATCTCCATGGAGACCAAACCAGACCACGTTCCAGGTCAGATCTGTGGAGAGGCGACCCCGCTCACAGTCACAATGTCTGTTTTTCCAGGGATTTTTGAGCTCTAAAACCACCTGTGATTGAATAAATGTAAAGCTGTTTAAAGTCACACTGCGGAACATTCCAGGCAGAACAGTGACTTATCCATAGAAACAAGCAGGTGACAGACCCTCAAACCAGAAAGTTCCACCGTGCAGCTTTAAAAACAAAACAATGATGAATTCCATTCTATTGTGCTTGTTTCCATTCCGTTCGATTCTATTTTGAAAACGGTGAGTCTTTTCTGAGTCGTTCCCTCACCTCTCGTGTTCTCCTGGCAGAGAAGTGGCCCTCGTGAGGTCCTCGGCACACAGAACCACACATTTTACTCTGTGCCATTTTTTAAAACCAGAAACAAGCCAGAAACAAACCAGATCTCATCAAACCAAACAATGCATTTCTGTCATACCGAGGTAAACCGGGTCCACGCCGCTCTCATTCACTCTGCTGTGTCTTTCACATTCCTACAACACGAGACAAAGCACATGGGCGGCACGGTAGGATCGGATTGGATTTCTCCAAATCCGAACCCGTTACTCGGCGCTACGCTATGTGGCGCTGTGGTCCAACTCCCTCCGGGTGATGGACTCTCAATAAAAACACAACAAACTATGTGGCGGTGTACAAAGATGGCGCTCGAGGAGTTTGACGGACTAATATGAGACTAAACCTGGACTAAACCTGGACTTAACCTAGACTAAAACTGGACTAAACCTGGACTTAACCTAGACTAAAACTGGACTAAACCTGGACTTAACCTAGACTAAACCTGGACTAAACCTAGACTGAACCTGGACTAAACCTGGACTTAACCTAGACTAAAACTGGACTAAACCTGGACTTAACCTAGACTAAAACTGGACTAAACCTAGACTAAACCTGGACTAAACCTGGACTAAACCTGGACTGAACCTGGACTGAACCTGGACTGAACCTGGACTTAACCTGGACTTAACCTGGACTTAACCTGGACTAAACCTGGACTTAACCTGGACTATGGGACGCAGGCAAAGACCTGTATTTGACCTGCAGCTTTTTCTACAATAACTTTAAACATTTGATTCATTCTAATGTATAATCTCTACATTCTCAAACTGCATAATTACTGTTGATGCACTGATCCGTTTTTTTCTTTTTCCGATACCGATGTTCATACTTTGGCTTTAAGCGTCCGCTGATTCCCGATATCGACCGATACCAAGGCAGAGACTGAAAATATTCTTTATTTCCTTTTTTGTAACTGGTTATAGTTTAAAATGACCACAGAACGGCTTAGTAAAGATATCAGTTTTAGGCAAATATTGGAAATAAATGTGATATTGACTGAACCGATATCTTTTCCGAACTGATTTTCGTCCATCCGGAGTGTCCGCTCTCCACTGTTGCCCTACATTTCTGATCGATGTGATTGGTTCCAGCCTTTATTGCTCATTAATCAAAGCCCGTTCACAGATGGTGCGTTCGGGGGCATTAGGAGAGCGCGGTATCGATGAGTCTGTAGTAATCGCGCGTTAACCGTTGGAGAATAGCCATCGATCCTTAAAGTTGTGGTCCCTTCGAGTCGATGGGAAGCTGCATTTCACTGAATACAAACCATTATTTAAAATTAATGAAATAAAATTAAAACGTTTGGACAAATTTTGTTTTGGTTTTTGAATAATTTCTGAATCTTGTTTTCTGTCCTGTTTAAGTCCTGGTTTAGCCCTGGTTTAGCCCTGGTTTAGCCCTGGTTTAGTCCTGGTTTAGTCCTGGTTTAGTCTGGTTTTAGTCCTGTTTTTGTCCTGGTTTACTCCTGGTTTAGTTTTTAGTCATGTTTAAGTCCTGGTTTAGTCCTGGTTTAGTCCTGGTTTAGTCCTGCTTTAGTCCTGCTTTAGTCTGGTTTTAGTCTGGTTTTAGTCCTGGTTTAGTCCTCTTTTTGTCCTGGTTTACTCCTGGTTTAGTCTTGTTTTAGTCCTGGTTTAGTCTTGTTTTAGTCCTGGTTTAGTCTGGGTTTAGTCCTGGTTTAGTCTTGTTTTAGTCCTGGTTTAGTCTTGTTTAAGTCCTGGTTTAGTCATGTTTAAGTCCTGGTTTAGTCCTGGTTTAGTCCTGGTTTAGTCCTGGTTTAGTCTGGTTTTAGTCCTGGTTTAGTCTGGTTTTAGTCCTGGTTTAGTCATGTTTAAGTCCTGGTTTAGTCCTGGTTTAGTCCTGGTTTAGTCCTGGTTTAGTCCTGGGTTAGTCCTGGTTTAGTCCTGGTTTAGTCTTGGTTTAGTCCTGGTTTAGTCCTGGTTTAGTTCTGGTTTAGTCCTGTTTTAGTCCTGGTTTAGTCCTGGTTTAGTCTTGGATTAGCCCTGGTTTAGTCCTGGTTTAGCCCTGGTTTAGCCCTGGTTTAGTCCAGTTTAAGTCCTGGTTTAGTCCTGGTTTAGTCTTGTTTTAGTCCAGTTTAAGTCCTGGTTTAGTCCTGGTTTAGTCTTGTTTTAGTCCAGTTTAAGTCCTGGTTTTGTCCTGGTTTTGTCCTGGTTTAGT
>JAVJIX010000115.1:1195000-1227500 GCA_036785185.1 Paratrypauchen microcephalus | reverse complement strand
TTTCTCATCTTATCTCTGTTTCTCATGCACTGAGTGTTGATTTTGAAGAAGGATTCATTTACAGTATTAGGGAACCATTAAGGAGCCATATAAAAGCATCAACAAGTACCATGTCATGGGACCTTTAAGTTATCCTCTTTTTTTTTTGGTACATTTTCACTGAAGTATGTCGTATATATTGCAATGCATCGCAATAATTCAAGTATCGTGATGCATCGTGATAGTATCGCATCGTGGCATATGAATCGTGACTTCTTTACCAATACCCAACCCTACCGAATACTGGTGTTTTTTTGTTTGTTTTTTTAATGATATGAATTTGTCATTTACCATAATACCGGTGAGTGTGTGCGTACAAAACGTCGGGAACACAGAGCGGCGGAACGTTGCGCCGGGGAACTGTTTTGCAGTGGCACGAGAGCGGTGGAAACGTAAGCTGTGCCCCAATTCGAGGGCTCGAACTCTTGAACATGGGACAGGTCCACGGAGCCGCTCGCAGCGCCCAGACACGCTGCTAACGCTAATGCTAACGACACGCTCCACGGAAAATTCCGCGCACGGATCAATAACACGGCTACAGTGTGTGTTGGACGTTGTTGTTATAAACGAAATTTAAAAAATCTGACGCTGATCAAACATTCTGTAAATGTCGTCGGGCTGAAGTTGAGTATTGATTTTTGATCTCGAATGGTTATAGAACTGGTTACCTCTCCGTTCACTGGCAAATGCTTGACTCACTACACCGCCTGACCCCTAAACTTAAAAAAAAACACTTAAATCTTGGTATAATCGGGTGATTTTCCAGACCGTCCTGATCCGCGCCGCGTCTGTGTCATTGGCCGCTCTCTCGCCCTCTTTCATCCTTTTCTTTCTTTTCTTTCGTTCTTTCTCGTATTGATTTTGGCGCGCACGTCTGTCTTTCTTTCTCTTCTCACGCCTCCTCTTCTCCTTTATCCCCATCGCTCTGCCCTCTTTCACTCTCTCCCCCTTCGCTCACCTTTCCCCCTCTCTTCTCCTCCGTTCTCTCCCTCCTTCCCCTCCCTCTGTCGCTCTTCTTCCCACTCTCCCTCTCTCGTTCCTCTTTAAACCCTCTGATTGCTTTTGTTCTGTTCGCCTCTGTCTCTGTCGTCTCCTGATCGACGTCCAAATGAATTCTTGAAGCACGTTGCTCCTCCCTCGTTCTTTTCTTTCTTTCTTTTCTTTCTTCCTCTCCCCTCTTCTCTCTTTTCACCTCCTCCATCGCCAATATTCTTTCTTTCTCTCTTTTTCTTCCCCTCTTTGTCTCTTTCTCTGTTCGTCTTCTATCCATTTTCTTTCTCCCTCCCCTTTTTTTTCTCTCGCTTGCTCTCTTTCTCTCTCCCTCCTTTCCTCTGTTTCTGTCTTTCTCTGTCTTCTCTCTCTCTTTTCTCTCTCCTTCCTCCTTGCTCCCCTCTTTCTCTCCCTTTTTCTCTTTCTCTTCCTCTTTTCAGTCTCCGGTGATTCTTCTATTCTGTCTCTTCTCGTCCAGGCCTGTCCTCTTCCTCCTCTCCTCTGTCCTCATCCCTCTCTCCTCTCCTGTCCTCATCCCTCTCTCCTCTCCTTCTCTCCTCTCTCTCCTCTCCTCTCTCCTCTCCTCTCCTGTCCTCTCTCCTCTCCTTCTCTCCTCTCTCTCCTCCTCTCTTCTCTCCTGTCCTCTCTCCTTCTCTCTCTCCTCCTCTCTCTCCTCCTCTCCTCTCTTCTCCTCTCTCCCCTCTCCTCTCTCCTCTCCTCTCTCCTCTCCTCTCCTCTCTCCTCTCCTCTCTCCTGTCCTCTCTCCTCTCCTCTCCTCTCTCCTCTCCTCTCTCCTGTCCTCTCTCCTCTCCCCTCTCCTCTCTTCTGTCCTCTCTCCTCTTCTCTCTCCTCTACTCCTCTCCCCTCTCCTCTCTCCTCTTCTCTCTCCTCCCCTCCTCTCTCCTCTCCTCTCTCCTCTCTCCTCCTCTCCCCTCTCCTCTCTCCTGTCCTCTCTTCTGTCCCCTCTCCTCTTCTCTCTCCTCTACTCCTCTCTCCTCTCCTCTCTCCTCCTCTCTCCTCTCTCCTGTCCTCTCTCCTCTCTCCTGTCCTCTCTCCTCTCCCCTCTCCTCTCCCCTGTCCTCTCTCCTCTCCTCTCTCCTCTTCTCTCTCCTCCCCTCCTCTCTCCTCTCCTCTCTCCTCTCTCCTCCTCTCCCCTCTCCTCTCCTCTCTCCTGTCCTCTCTTCTGTCCTCTCTCCTCTTCTCCTCCTCTCCTCTCTCCTCCTCTCTCCTCCTCTCTCCTCTCCTGTCCTCCTCCTCTCTCCTCCTCTCTCCTCTCCTGTCCTCCTCTCTCTCCTCCTCTCCTCTCTCCTTTCCCCTCTCCTCTCTCCTGTCCTCTCTCCTCTCCCCTCTCCTCTTCTCTCCTCCCCTCCTCTCTCCTCCTCTCTCTCCTCCTCTCCTCTCTCCTCCTCTCCTCTCCTCTCTCTCCTCTTCTCTCTCCTCTACTCCTCTCTCCTCCTCTCTCTCCTCCTCTCTCCTCTCTCCTTTCCCCTCTCCTCTCTCCTCCTCTCTCTCCCCTCTCCTCTCTCCTCCTCTCTCTCCTCCTCTCTCCTCGCCTCTCCCCTCTCCTCCTCTCCTCCTCTCTCCTCTCCTCTCTCCTCTCTCCTTTCTCTCGTCTTCTCTCTCCTCTCTCTCCTATCCTGTCCTCTCTCCTCTCCTCTCTCCTCCTCTCCTCTCTCCTCTCCCCCCCCTCTCCTCTCTCCTCCTCTCCTCTATCTTCTCTCCTCTCCTCTCTCCTCCTCTCTCCTCCTCCTCTCTCCTCCTCTCTTCTGTTTTATTTCACTGTGAGTTCTGCCCTCTGCTGCCCCCTGCTGGGCCTCCCGCTGTGCTGGACACTGAGCTCTGCCTCTGGTTTTCACTTTTACCCCGACCTAAATTCAGCCTGGGGCTCCGTCACCTGCTCGTTTCCATGGATACGTCACTGCTGTGTCTGGAATGTTCCACAGTGTGACTTTAAACAGCTCTACTTTACATTTATACAATCACAGGTGGATTTAGAGCTCAAAAATCCCTGGAAAAACAGACATTGTGACTGTGAGCGGGGTCGCCTCTCCACAGATCTGACCTGGAACTTGGTCTGGTTTGGTCTCCATGGCAACAGAAAGGTTTAATGCCACACTGTGGGACATTCAGGACAAAGCAAAAGCGTATTCATGGAGGAAATGGACCCTGATGGACCTTTTAAACCCTGGATTAAAGTTTGTTCAGTTTAGTTTGAGATTAAAATATTCTAAAGCCGAGTTCAGATCGTGACGTCACAATCTTCTCAAATTTTGCCGAAAGTTCAAAGTTTTTCAACTCTGGCGTCGACACGTGAACGCTGGACCCACCGAGCGCCTCTCCATAGACGTTCCACGTAATCCCGACGCCCCTGACACAGCATAAGAAATATTTAAAGGTCCAGTGTGTAGGATTCGTGGCGCATAGGTGGTGTAGGTACCATGCACTTCCTCTTTTGGCTACGGCAGACCTCGAGGGTCACCTGGGCGCGCCGTAACGCGGACAGCTCGCGTACCAGCGCACACCCAGCGCTGTGCGAGCTCTCGCCGACAACTACGGTATAAATAAAACGCGGTCCCGTTCACTGTTTTTTTTTTCTTTTCTCATGAAAACACACATTCCCGATCATGTACCATGACACTCTGCACATCAAATGAAACCTTACAGTCTCCTCTTTTTGACTATGCAATTCATTTCGCGGCACAACAATCACTCCCCGAGCACATGGGGCTTTTATACGGAAAAGCACAAAACGAGGTTAGCTTACCTTTGAATGCTTTGCACAGGTCAAACTCTGTATTTCACCATAAACTTGGTCTCAATTTGTCCGTAAGGATCCAGCGAATAAAATCCAGTCAAACAATTTAGTCCAAAACACGTGTTAGATCCATTATGACGTCTGATCCGGCAGCATGCTTGTGTTGTTTACCCAAAACCACGAGCCTTGCCGAAGGCGAAGGCGGAGCCCAAATGTCCTTCTGCGGCTCTCGTATTCAAAATGGCTGCCTCTGCATGGGGAAGATCCCCCTTTTATGTGACTATATCTAAGTCCAAAAGAATACTTTGATTTCATGATGGAAGTGAAAAGGCTTGGAAAACAATGTATTTTTGAATGGGTATCTTCAATTTCAGTAATTAACGGGTAAAAATCTTACACACTGTCCCTTTAAAGGCATTTATGTTTGGACTGTCAAGAGTAATCACCTTTTTTTTAGTTTTATTTATCCTCGAGGGGGAATTTAAGAACATTTGGAGAACATTTAACCACTTTAAAGTCTGAGAAATAGCAGTAAGCAATTTAATCCAGAGATGTTTTCAGAGCAGTCATTATTTATGTTGTAGAAAGCACTTTATTTTCCTGCTGCTTCACTTGAGCATCAGAGTCAGTTTATGACCCGAGACTGTCGTTCACACTGCGGCTGTGCTGAATAATGTAAACCCCAGAGTTTATAGAACGACACACACACGACAGTGTCCACATACACTTCAGCTCATACTGCAAGTGTTATATTCACTATTTCAGCTCATACTGCAAGTGTTATAGTCACTATTTCAGCTCATACAAGTGTTATATTCACTATTTCAGCTCATACTGCAAGTGTTATATTCACTATTTCAGCTCATACAAGTGTTATATTCACTATTTCAGCTCATACTGCAAGTGTTATATTCACTATTTCAGCTCATACACGTGTTATATTCACTATTTCAGCTCATACAAGTGTTATATTCACTATTTCAGCTCATACAAGTGTTATATTCACTATTTCAGCTCATACTGCAAGTGTTATATTCACTATTTCAGCTCATACACGTGTTATATTCACTATTTCAGCTCATACAAGTGTTATATTCACTATTTCAGCTCATACACGTGTTATATTCACTATTTCAGCTCATACAAGTGTTATATTCACTATTTCAGCTCATACACGTGTTATATTCACTATTTCAGCTCATACACGTGTTATATTCACTATTTCAGCTCATACACGTGTTATATTCACTATTTCAGCTCATACACGTGTTATATTCACTATTTCAGCTCATACAAGTGTTATATTCACTATTTCAGCTCATACACGTGTTATATTCACTATTTCAGCTCATACAAGTGTTATATTCACTATTTCAGCTCATACAAGTGTTATATTTGGTATATTCACTATCAGCACGTACTCTATGTTCTGTATTCACTGTTTACATCCACTTTTTCTTTCTAGGGTTGTCAAAAGTAAAACAAAAAGTCCCATGAACCTTTCCTGAACGTGTTTAGAACGATCTGGAGCTGATAAGAGCTCAGAGACTAGAGTACACCCATGGACCTGGTTCGGACCTGGTTTGGACCTGGTTTAGGCCTGGTTTAGACCTGGTTTAGACCTGGTTCAGGCCTGGTTTAGACCTAGTTTAGACCTGGTTTAGGCCTGGTTTAGACCTGGTTTAGGCCTGGTTTAGACCTGGTTTAGACCTGGTTCAGGCCTGGTTTAGACCTAGTTTAGACCTGGTTTAGACCTGGTTTAGTCCTAGTTTAGGCCTAGTTTAGGCCTGGTTTAGGCCTGGTTTAGTGCTAGTTTAGACCTGGTTCAGGCCTGGTTTAGACCTAGTTTAGACCTGGTTTAGGCCTGGTTTAGGCCTGGTTCAGGCCTGGTTCAGGCCTGGTTCAGGCCTGGTTTAGACCTAGTTTAGACCTGGTTTAGACCTGGTTTAGTCCTAGTTTAGGCCTGGTTTAGTCCTAGTTTAGGCCTGGTTTAGTGCTAGTTTAGACCTGGTCTAGGCCTAGTTTAGACCTGGTTTAGGCCTGGTTTAGTACTAGTTTAGACCTGGTTTAGGCCTGGTTTAGACCTGGTTTAGGCCTTGTTTAGACCTGGTTTAGGCCTGGTTTAGACCTAGCTTAGACCTTGTTTAGACCTAGTTTAGACCTTATTTAGACCTGGTTTAGTCCTAGTTTAGACCTGGTTTAGTCCTAGTTTAGACCTGGTTTAGACCTGGTTTAGGCCTAGTTTAGACCTGGTTTAGACCTGGTTTAGGCCTAGTTTAGACCTGGTTTAGTCCTAGTTTAGACCTGGTTTAGGCCTGGTTTAGGCCTAGTTTAGACTTTGTTTAGACCTGGTTTAGTCCTAGTTTAGACCTGGTTTAGACCTGGTTTAGACCTAGTTTAGGCCTAGTTTAGACCTGGTTTAGGCCTAGTTTAGACCTGGTTCAGACCTGGATCACTCAGGGATTACACAGATATAAGGACACATGGGAATAGAAGAGAAAGTTCTACCATTTAATGTAGAAAATCACAGGGGATTGAAGAAAGAGGGATTTTTATTGAATATTGAGTATCGAGTCTAATTCTTAATATTGAAATTGAGTTTTTTTTCTACTACTTTTACTTTTCTAGGCAAATCCACACACTTTTACGAAACTTTTCCAAGATGTGTGGTGTGTCTGGAACCATATCCCGTTTTTCAATGGACCTGATTGGCAGATTCGCCTGTCAATCACGCCCTGTCAAAACTAGGGGGGTCGCTTCTCCACAGATCTGACCTGGAACTTGGTCTGGTTTAGTCTCCATGGAGATAGAAAGGTTTAATACCATACTGTGGAGCATTCCAGACCCACCAGGAAAGTTACACAATGCCCCTTTAGGCTCTAAAACCACCTGTGATTGAATAAATGTAAAGTAGAGCTGTTTAATGTCATACTGCGGAACATCACAGGCAGAGCAGTGACGTCAGAAAGTTCCAGAGTGCAGCTTTACTGAGGCTGTGTTTGGTCCTCGTTTGTTTCAGGGGAGATGGAGGAGGAGATGGAGAACACGGAGATGTCCGAGCTCCCAGAGAAACAGAAACACCAACTCCGCCACAGAGAACTGTTCCTGAGCAGACAACTGGAGAGTCTGCCCGCCACACACATCAGGTACTACTACAAATACTACTACTACTACTACTACTACTACTACTACTACTACTACTACTACTACTACTACAACTACTACAACTACTACAACTACAACAACACAGAGAACTGTTCCTGCCCGCCACGCACATCAGGTACTACTATGAATAATGCTACTGCGAAGCACATCAGTTACTACAAGTACTACAAATACTACTACTATGCATACTACTACTGCAACGCACATCAGGTACTACGAATACTATGAATAGTACTACTACAGCGCACATCAGGTACTACAAATACTATTACTACTACTGCAACGCACATCAGGTACTACAAATACAATGCATACTACTATGAATACTACTACTGCAATGCACATCAGGTACAAATACTACTAATACTACGAATACTACGACTAATACTACTATGAATACTACTACTACGAATTCTACTACTTATCATGATTTGCCTGATTTACTGTAATATATCACAATATATCCCGATACTAAAACAAAGGGCGATATTTTGTGATTTATCAATAATTGCGTATAATACTGTGGTTGTGCACCTTCACGAGAACAAAATTGAAAAACATAACTTTAAAAAATCGTTTCAGGTGCATTTCGAATTGGTACGAGAATCGCGCAATGAAGTATCGCGATATATCACACCACTACCATTGTTAGTCTGTAAAGATTTATTGATTATTGCGTAAAAGAGAGTTTAATCTGTTTTTATGTACATTGTTGTTTCCTTGTAAATTGTATTTTAGTAGTTTTAGATGAGCGCCCCCTGCAGGTGACGCCTTTAGTGCAGTTTGTCTCTTTGCCACGCCCCCTTTTTATCCGATGTCAGGAATTGTATTTAATCGACCAAAATTTCTTCGGAGCCGTAGAAATGATCTCCAACACTTGTATTAAACAACAATTACAGTTATAAAACCGTCTCTACCTCCTCTTTGTTTCTGAGCTCTAAATGTCTCTTTTTATCGCTCTGAGCTGTTTCCAGAAACGGACGAATCATTACCGCATTATTACTGACATTTCACGAGCCCAAAGCGACTCGCAAAACACCAAAATCCTGTGTTTGTGTAGGACGAGGTCTAATTCAGATTTAAACTGCGCCGGTGCTCCAAGGTCACGCCGGTGTTTATCACTCTCGTTATTAGCGCCCACGGCCGTAAAAGTGAGGCTAATTAACTCGTGAATAATTGTGAATCGGGTAATAAATAAAGGTGAGGGATGCGGTCGGGAGAAGTCGGGCGGTCTGTGTTAAAGCACGTCGTTGAAAGGATGAAGGTGGAAGGAGGAGATGTTTGGAGATCCCTGACCCGTCATTCCCTACAAAAACCCACACGCTTTAGTAGGGCAGTGCAGAACTATTGAAATGTCGACCGAAAGGACGAGTTCGCCGATACAAGCGGCCGAAATGAGTTTCCTCCGCAGAGTGGCTGGACGCTCCCTTAGAGATAGGGTGAGGAGTAGACCTGGCTCAGACCTGATTTAGTCCCAGTTTAGTCCTCGTTCAGTTCTGGTTTAGTCCTGATTTAGACCTGATTTAGTCCCAGTTTAGACCTGGTTCAGTCCTGGTTTAGTCCCAGTTTAGACCTGGTTTAGTCCTAGTTTTCTTCACTCCTAGCTGTCATGAGGAGCAGACACTTTTTTCTCTTCCTCCTTCATCTTTGCTCTGTGTGATGTTTTATTTCTCTCGTCTCGTCTTTTTTTTTCTCCTGTTGGAACAGATTTTTGAAATCCTAAATTATGAATTGGATAAAGCTGGTCCCTGCGCTTTTTTTTTCCACGGAGGAGCGCCGGTCCGGAGAGCCGGTCAGTCCTACGGGAACGTGCTGCCTGATACACGAAGGACGCGTCGTGTGCCTGGCACCGCTGTTGCCGGAGGACACGGAGCGATTCACTATTGGAATCTTGATGGCAGGACATCTGGATTGGCCTGGGGGATGTTTTCTGACTCGTCACTAATTGGAGCGAGCGGATAAAAGAGCCCCGATCCGCCGCTCAGTACGGGGAACTGCGAACTCGGGGGGGGGGGGGGGAATGAAAACATTCACCTGTGAAAAACACAGGTGAATGTTTCATCCATCTGTGGGATCCACTTGGCGCTAGATACCATCGCGGATAAATGTATATGGAACTGTGGGGAACAGCAGCTCAGTCCATATTCATTATCATACGCGCCAGGGGGAGGACTGCGAGTCGCACAGACCTGCATGAAGTGGGGACCTGACAGAAACCAGAGTTCTGGCAAATTGTCTGTTCACCTGGGTTCTAAAATGTATGGATTATGTTAAATTCCCCTTTTGTAATCAATTCTCCTGAAAAATGTGATCCAACTGGACTTTGTTTTGACTGCATCTTCTGCACAAACACGTCCAAGGCCGACAGCTGCCGCTTATCTCAGACTCTACAAAATCATTGCCACACACGATTGGACTCACACTCACATGTATTAAGTAATACTGCCCTGTCTATTTTTAGGATGTCTGCTTCTTCTTCAGTTTTCAATCAATTTCATTGATTTCTGATCTGCTCCCTTGCCCCACCCTTCCCTCTTGTCACCAAAGAAAAAAACACCGTATGTTACCTGTCCAGTTGTTTTCTGTCATTACATGTTGTGTATAATTGTCATTGATTGTATTGCATCTTTTCTACTCTGTATCTCCCAGTCGGCGGTGCACATGTACGTGGCCCCTCCCCTAGCCACTCTATCACTGTCCTGCCTGGTTAGTGGGGAAACTAAATTTCGAATTCACTCTATGTACATGTACATATGATTTTTCGACAATAAAGCAACTATGACCTATGACCTAGTTTAGGCCTGGTTTAGTCCCAGTTTAGACCCGGTTTAGTCCCAGCTTAGACCCGGTTTAGTCCCAGCTTAGACCCGGTTTAGTCCCAGTTTAGACCTGGTCTGGCTCGGGCGTCTGTTCCGGATGCCTCCTGGACTCCTCCCTCAGGAGGTGTTCTGGGCATGTCCCACCAGGAGGAGGCCCCGGGGAAGACCCAGGACACTCTGGAGGGACTATGTCTCCCGGCTGGCCTGGGAACGCCTTGGGGTCCCCCCGGAGGAGCTGGAGGAAGTGTCCGGGGTGAAGGACGTCTGAGAGTCCCTGTTTAGACTGTTGCCCCGGCGACCCCCGGAAGAGGAAGAACAGGGATGGATATATCGTATCGTTTAATGTGATGATACAGTATTGATATCGTGGGCTGTTGTATCTATATACGTCGCTAAGAGTATTTTTTTAGTATATTTAACCAATTTATTTTGTTTACAGTGATGCAGTTTTGTTGTTTAGTGGAGGGAAACTCATTTATGCAGCACATTTGACATTTTCACTGTTTTAATGATTAAAATGTTTGAGTTTCATATTCACTTCGTACAAGACTTGGTTTAATTAAGACTTTTAGTATCACAGCCACAGTTTAGGCTTTATTTTTTTATTGAACTGTATCAAATCAATTTGAAATATATTGTTTTGAACCGTATCAAATCCATTTGAAATACAGTCATACCTCACCTTGCGAAATTAATTCGTTCCAGAAGTGGTTTCGTAACGTGATTTTTTTTCCTAAGAGTCGCAATGGGGGATTCGGTCTGCTGCGAAGCCGAGCGCACATCCGAGCGTGCATTATTTGAATTTTTGAGATTTCAAAGGTTTCATAACTTGAATTTTCTTTCGTATTCAGAGATGAAAATTTTACGTAAACGCGTTTCGCAACCATCCCACGTGACGTCACAAAATTGTGGCCGCCATTTTGGACATGAAGTGGGATACCACAGCCAACAACACAGCAGAGATCAACGGAACGTTAAAGGACACAGATATCGAATATAGCCATTGCGTTAAGTTACTTCTTATTTCGCAATCATGCCGTTGTATTGTTGCGCACCCGGGTGTAGTAATCACCAGCACAGTAGGCAGGATATGTCGTTTTATCGTATCCCAAAGGATCCGGACAGAAGGAGAAGATGCGGCTAATCGCCTACATACACAACACAGACACTGAGCCTAATAACACAGTTCTTGTTCATTGTCTGGTAGCAGCAAATGTATAACGGCCATGAACAACAGACTAAAAAGTGATGTCAGTGACATTTAATGACATTTAGTTTGTCCAGAGGACCGATATTAAATTAAAAATGTGAACAAACCTTGGCGGTAATGAGATGACGACCACCAGCTCCAGGGACGACCCACTGATAGAGACATGTAACCCAGCCAGATACGAAATATTTGTAGGCATCCAAACTCTTGTATGTCTTCAGGTCACATCCGGTGTAGGGCGATGGGTTACTTGTGACATACATGTACAAATCATGAGGACCGAAGTCTGGTAACGACGAGGTCTTGGTGTACTTTCTCACGTCCGTAAACAATCCGGGCGGAAGCAGGTAGACGTCACTATCTAAACCAGCTATTTTCAGCTTTTCCAAATCTCTCTCCCTCTGCTCACCCTGTAAATGTGCTGTCTCGCTGGATAGTGGAGGTGTCATCTCGTTCACTTCGTTTAATCCAAATCTCGAGTGTCCGACTCGTCTTCATCGCATTCAAACACGTTCATACCGCGGTGATGTTCATGTCCAAAATGGCGCTTGCTTTTACGAAGGTCACGTGTTTGGGAAGCGTCAATTCGTTAGTTGGGTCTTTCGTAAGGTGAGGTATGACTGTATATCGTTTTGCATCGTATCAAATCAATTTGAAATACATCGTTTTGAATCGTATCGAGTCGTATGCTCACTGTATCGATGTATAGTATCATGGCTTATGTATCGTACCGCAAACTTGTGAATGAGGCATTTTTCGCTCTAAGCCCTATAAAGGAATAAGAGTAAAGTGAAGCGAGTGTGCGGTAAATGTCTTCTTTTCTGGAATTATTCAATGTTCCTGTTGTTACCAGCACCTGGAAGCTGTGCGTGGAGTTTTGAACTTTCAAAAACTAATCTAAATTTATGTTACAGCGTCCGCACAGAGCCGCACTACCGCGACATGTGGCTGAATTTTGCCTAATAAAAGTGCACAAATGCATCTGTTTGTCACGGCATTGCAATATCTACGGAACTGCGTTCACTTCCCCGAGTCCAGTCGCACGCGCACATACGAATCAGGCACCGAAGACAATCAACCGCCATCAACGCATCTCTTAAGTAATCATTAAATGCAGTCATCTAAATGTTGCCTATCGAGTGTTTCGGGTAGAATTTCCAGGGACTCTCAGGAGGTTTTTCAACGGCCCAGGAGGCAATCACAGCTCCTCCCTGTGGAAAAACGAGGGAGTGCAGCTGGTTTTCACACAGGCTGCTCAGGGGCGTCTACGATTACGTCACTGCGGGGGACACATTATCTGCACGGACCGGTCACGGACGAATCAAGGAGCAGTCACGGAAACATGGGGGGAAAAAACAACGGCTACTACTGTAAGTCTCCTTAGCAACGCAGTAGGGCACATTTAACGACCTCAGTCCTGATTGGCTCTTGTGGTTGCTATGACACCGAGCTGAAACCTTTCCATCTTCACGGAGACTGAACCAGACCCTGTCACTTCAGGAAAATGTTTTGATTTGTCTGGAATATCCCTCAGTATGGCATTAAACTCATTTATATCCATGGATACAAGTGTACAATACCTCCAGGCCATGTTACAGGTCAGATCTGTGGAGAGAGGACCCCGCTCAGTCAGAATTTTTTTTGTGGTTCGAGGTATTTTTGAGCTCTAAAACCGCCTGTAACTGAATAAACATAAATAAAGTCACACTGTGGAACATTCCAGGCCACCCTTCCACTGAAAAGTTACACAGTGCGGCTTTAACTCCTCAAATCATGAAGGTTTTTGTATTTTTGTGGTTTCAGGTTTCGTTTTTTGCAACAGGCCGATGTTATTTTTGACAGAGCAGGATTAAAAAGCTCTTTTATTTGTTTTGTACAGTAAAGTCAGAGTTGCTAGGCGACCGATCCTCTGTAATCGATGTTACATAATGCTTCCAGCCTCCGTCGCCGCTGGTTACAGAGCGATTTGGATAATATAAACGCTGTGTTAGTTTAAAAGTCCTCGAAATGGCGCCTCTAAACAGGTTCAGGGTTTAAAGTCGTGAAAAGCTGAAGCTGAAGTTGTGTTTTTGTGTTTCGTTGGTGAAAAGTCTGAAGCTGAAGTCGTGTTTTTGTGTTTCGGTGGTGAGAAGTCTGAAGCAGAAGTCGTGTTTTTGTGTTTCGGTGGTTAGTCTGAAGCAGAAGTCGTGTTTTTGTGTTTCGCTGGTGAAAAGTCTAAAGCTGAAGTTGTGTTTTTGTGTTTCGTTGGTGAAAAGTCTGAAGCTGAAGTCGTGTCTTTGTGTTTCGGTGGTGAAAAGCTGAAGCTGAAGTTGTGTTTTTGTGTTTCGGTGGTTAAAGTCTGAAGCTGAAGTCGTGTGTTTGTGTTTCGGTGGTTAAAGTGTGAAGCTAAAGTCGTGTTTTTGTGTTTCGTTGGTGAAAAGCTGAAGTTGAAGTTGTGTTTTTGTGTTTCGTTGGTGAAAAGCTGAAGCTGAAGTTGTGTTTTTGTGTTTCGGTGGTTAAAGTCTGAAGCTGAAGTCGTGTTTTTGTGTTTCGGTGGTTAAAGTGTGAAGCTAAAGTCGTGTGTTTGTGTTTTGTTGGTGAAAAGTCTGAAGCTAAAGTCGTGTGTTTGTGTTTCGGTGGTTAAAGTCTGAAGCTGAAGTCGTGTTTTTGTGTTTTGTTGGTGAAATTCTGAAGCTGAAGTCGTGTTTTTGTGTTTCGTTTGTGAAAAGCTGGAGCTGAAGTTGTGTTTTTGTGTTTTGTTGGTGAAAAGCTGAAGTTGTGTTTTTGTGTTTCGTTGGTGAAAAGCTGAAGTTGTGTTTTTGTGTTTTGTTGGTGAAAAGCTGAAGTTGTGTTTTTGTGTTTCGTTGGTGAAAAGTCTGAAGCTGAAGTTGTGTTTTTGTGTTTCGGTGGTTAAAGTCTGAAGCTGAAGTCGTGTTTTCGTGTTTCGGTGGTTAAAGTCTGAAGCTGAAGTCGTGTTTTTGTGTTTCGGTGGTTAAAGTGTGAAGCTGAAGTCGTGTTTTTGTGTTTCGGTGGTGAGAAGTCTGAAGCAGAAGTCGTGTTTTTGTGTTTCGGTGGTTAGTCTGAAGCAGAAGTCGTGTTTTTGTGTTTCGTTGGTGAAAAGTCTAAAGCTGAAGTTGTGTTTTTGTGTTTCGTTGGTGAAAAGTCTGAAGCTGAAGTCGTGTCTTTGTGTTTCGGTGGTGAAAAGCTGAAGCTGAAGTTGTGTTTTTGTGTTTCGGTGGTTAAAGTCTGAAGCTGAAGTCGTGTGTTTGTGTTTCGGTGGTTGAAGTGTGAAGCTAAAGTCGTGTTTTTGTGTTTCGTTGGTGAGAAGTTGAAGTTGTGTTTTTGTGTTTCGTTGGTGAAAAGCTGAAGCTGAAGTTGTGTTTTTGTGTTTCGGTGGTTAAAGTCTGAAGCTGAAGTCGTGTTTTTGTGTTTCGGTGGTTAAAGTGTGAAGCTGAAGTCGTGTTTTTGTGTTTCGGTGGTTAAAGTCTGAAGCTGAAGTTGTGTTTTTGTGTTTCGGTGGTTAAAGTCTGAAGCTGAAGTCGTGTTTTTGTGTTTCGTTGGTGAAAAGCTGAAGCTGAAATTGTGTTTTTGTGTTTCGGTGGTGAAAAGCTGGAGCTGAAGTTGTGTTTTTGTGTTTCGTTGGTGAAAAGTCTGAAGCTGAAGTCGTGTGTGTTTCGGTGGTGAAAAGTCTGAAGCTGAAGTCGTGTGTTTGTGTTTCGGTGGTTAAAGTGTGAAGCTGAAGTCGTGTGTTTGTGTTTCGGTGGTTAAAGTGTGAAGCTAAAGTCGTGTTTTTGTGTTTCGGTGGTGAAAAGCTGAAGTTGTGTTTTTGTGTTTCGTTGGTGAAAAGTCTGAAGCTGAAGTTGTGTTTTTGTGTTTCGGTGGTTAAAGTGTGAAGCTGAAGTCGTGTTTTTGTGTTTCGGTGGTGAGAAGTCTGAAGCTGAAGTCGTGTTTTTGTGTTTCGGTGGTGAGAAGTCTGAAGCTGAAGTCGTGTTTTTGTGTTTTGTTGGTGAAAAGCTGAAGTTGTGTTTTTGTGTTTCGTTGGTTAAAGTCTGAAGCAGAAGTTGTGTTTTTGTGTTTTGTTGGTGAAAAGTCTGAAGCTGAAGTTGTGTTTTTGTGTTTCGGTGGTGAAAAGTCTGAAGCTGAAGTCGTGTGTGTTTCGGTGGTGAAAAGTCTGAAGCTGAAGTCGTGTGTTTGTGTTTCGGTGGTTAAAGTGTGAAGCTAAAGTCGTGTTTTTGTGTTTCGGTGGTGAAAAGCTGAAGTTGTGTTTTTGTGTTTCGTTGGTGAAAAGCTGAAGCTGAAGTCGTGTTTTTGTGTTTCGGTGGTTAAAGTGTGAAGCTAAAGTTGTGTTTTTGTGTTTCGTTGATGAAAAGCTGAAGTTGTGTTTTTGTGTTTTGTTGGTGAAAAGCTGAAGTTGTGTTTTTGTGTTTCGTTGGTGAAAAGTCTGAAGCTGAAGTTGTGTTTTTGTGTTTCGGTGGTTAAAGTCTGAAGCTGAAGTCGTGTTTTTGTGTTTCGTTGGTGAAAAGCTGAAGCTGAAGTCGTGTGTTTGTGTTTCGGTGGTGAAAAGCTGAAGTTGTGTTTTTGTGTTTCGTTGGTGAAAAGCTGAAGCTGAAGTCGTGTTTTTGTGTTTCGGTGGTGAGAAGTCTGAAGCTGAAGTCGTGTTTTTGTGTTTTGTTGGTGAAAAGCTGAAGTCGTGTTTGTGTGTTTCGTTGGTTAAAGTCTGAAGCTGAAGTTGTGTTTTTGTGTTTCGTTGGTGAAAAGCTGAAGCTGAAGTTGTGTTTTTGTGTTTTGTTGGCAGGGGGAAGTGCTGCGTGACGCTCCTCAATGAAACTGAAGCCCTGAAGTCGTATTTGGAGCGAGAGGTGAGTTCTTCTTTCTTTCTTCCTTCCTTCTTCCTCCTTCCATCTTTCTTCTCCCTTCTTCTTCCTTCCTTCCTTGTGGCCATACCTGCCTGTCAGAGCCTGATCCCGTCACATCAGAGTGTCAGCAGGACTCGGAGACACTGGAACACCAGGAGCCACAGTGGGGCGCCAGTCACAAAAACTGTCATTGTGTCCTTAGGCAAGACACTTCACCCACATTGCCTAGTATGAAAGTGGTGTGTGCATGAATGTTGGAGGTGGTGGGAGGGGCAGATGGCGCAGATTAACAGCCTCGTCTCCGTCAGTCTGCCCCAGGGCAGCTGTGGCTACAGAAAGTATCTCACCCCCACCAAGTGTGGAGTGAATGAAGAGTGACGTGTAAAGAGCTTTGGGCGTCATGAAAGGAGCTGTGGATTATTATTTTCTTTCTTCCTCCTTCCATCTTTCTTCTCCCTTCTTCTTTCTTTCTTTCTTTCTCCTTCCTTTCTTCTTCTCTCATTTTCTTTCTTTCTTCTTCCTTCTTTCTTCTCCCTTCTTCTTTCTTCATTCTTCTCCCTCTTTCTTTCTTTTTCTTCTTCCTTCTCCCTTTCTTCATTCTTCTCCCTCTTTCTTTCTTTCTTTCTTTTTCTTCCTTCTTTCTTTTTCTTCTTCCTTCTTTCTTCTCCCTTCTTCTTTCTTCATTCTTCTCCCTCTTTCTTTCTTTTTCTTCTTCCTTCTCCTTCTTTCTTCATTCTTCTCCCTCTTTCTTTCTTTCTTTCTTTCTTTCTTTCTTTTTCTTCCTTCTTTCTTCTTCCTTCTTTCTTCTCCCTTCTTCATTCTTCTCCCTCTTTCTTTCTTTTTCTTCTTCCTTCTCCCTTTCTTCATTCTTCTCCCTTCTTTCTTCATTCTTCTCCCTCTTTCTTTTTCTTCTTCCTTCTCCTTCTTTCTTCATTCTTCTCCCTCTTTCTTTTTCTTCTTCCTTCTCCCTTCTTTCTTCATTCTTCTCCCTCTTTCTTTCTTTCTTTCTTTCTTTCTTTTTCTTCTTCCTTCTCCCTTCTTTCTTCATTCTTCTCCCTCTTTCTTTCTTTCTTTCTTTCTTTTTCTTCTTCCTTCTCCCTTGTTTCTTCATTCTTCTCCCTCTTTCGTTCTTTCTTTCTCTCTCTTTCTTCTTCGTCCTCTCTCCTCCCTTCTTCTTTCTTCATTCTTCTCCCTCTTTCTTTCTTTTTCTTCTTCCTTCTCCGTTCTTTCTTCATTCTTCTCCCTCTTTCTTTCTTTCTTTCTTTCTTTTTCTTTCTTCTTTCTTCTTCCTTCTTTCTTCTCCCTTCTTCATTCTTCTCCCTCTTTCTTTCTTTTTCTTCTTCCTTCTCCCTTCTTCTCCCTTCTTTCTTCATTCTTCTCCCTCTTTATTTCTTTCTTTCTTTTTCTTCTTCCTTCTCCCTTCTTTCTTCATTCTTCTCCCTCTTTCTTTTTTTCTTCCTTCTCCCTTCTTTCTTCATTCTTCTCCCTCTTTCTTTCTTTCTTTCTTTCTTTCTTTTTCTTCTTCCTTCTCCCTTCTTTCTTCATTCTTCTCCCTCTTTCTTTCTTTCTTTCTTTCTTTTTCTTCTTCCTTCTCCCTTCTTTCTTCCTTCTTCTCCCTCTTTCTTTCTTTCTTTCTTTCTTTTTCTTCTTCCTTCTCCCTTCTTTCTTCATTCTTCTCCCTCTTTCGTTCTTTCTTTCTTTCTTTTTCTTCTTCCTCCTTTCTTCTCCCTTCTTTCTTCATTCTTCTCCCTCTTTCTTTCTTTTTCTTCTTCCTTCTTCTCCCTTCTTTCTTCATTCTTCTCCCTCTTTCTTTCTTTCTTTCTTTCTTTTTCTTTCTTCTTTCTTCTTCCTTCTTTCTTCTCCCTTCTTCATTCTTCTCCCTCTTTCTTTCTTTTTCTTCTTCCTTCTCCCTTTCTTCATTCTTCTCCCTTCTTTCTTCATTCTTCTCCCTCTTTCTTTCTTTCTTTCTTTTTCTTCTTCCTTCTCCCTTCTTTCTTCATTCTTCTCCCTCTTTCTTTTTTTCTTCCTTCTCCCTTCTTTCTTCATTCTTCTCCCTCTTTCTTTCTTTCTTTCTTTCTTTTTCTTCTTCCTTCTCCCTTCTTTCTTCATTCTTCTCCCTCTTTCTTTCTTTCTTTCTTTCTTTTTCTTCTTCCTTCTCCCTTCTTTCTTCATTCTTCTCCCTCTTTCTTTCTTTCTTTCTTTCTTTTTCTTCTTCCTTCTCCCTTCTTCTCCCTTCTTTCTTCATTCTTCTCCCTCTTTCGTTCTTTCTTTCTTTCTTTTTCTTCTTCCTTCTTTCTTCTCCCTTCTTTCTTCATTCTTCTCCCTCTTTCTTTCTTTTTCTTCTTCCTTCTTCTCCCTTCTTTCTTCATTCTTCTCCCTCTTCCTTCCTTCCTTCTGAACGTGGCGTGGGGTTCACCTCCGTGGACTTGTGAACTTGTGGCTCTGCTAAAGTTTTCGTCTGGAGATTTCACGTTGGGGATGAATAATTGAGAATGTTGACGGAGAATGTTGCCGTCGGTAATGAGGAGGAGAGGGACTCCCTCTGGTTCTGACTCCGAGTTCACTGCAGCGCTGAACTCGACTGAACTAAAGGGAAAAGGAGCTGTTCACTTGATGACATCACGAGGTGGAACAGAGCGTTTGGAGCTTTGGAGATGTTACAGACGAATAATAAAGAGTTCCTCAAACACGTGAATGAAACAAACACGACTCCAGGAGGAAACATTAGAACACGACAGTTTAGTCCTGGTTTAGTTCTGGTTTAGTTCTGGTTTAGTTCTGGTTTAGTCCATGTTCAGTCCTGGTTTAGTCCTGGTTTAGTTCTGGTTTAGTCCATGTTCAGTCCTGGTTTAGTCCTGGTCTAGTCCATGTTCAGTCCTGGTTTAATCCTGGTTTAGTCCTGGTTTAGTCCATGTTCAGTCCTGGTTTAGTCCTGATTTAGTCCTGGTCTAGTCCATGTTCAGTCCTGGTTTAGTTCTGGTCTAGTCCATGTTCAGTCCTGGTTTAATCCTGATTTAGTCCTGGTTTAGTCCTGGTCTAATCCATGTTCAGTCCTGGTTTAATCCTGATTTAGTCCTGATTTAGTCCTGGTCTAGTCCATGTTCAGTCCCGGTTTAGTTCTGGTCTAGTCCATGTTCAGTCCTGGTTTAATCCTGATTTAGTCCTGGTTTAATCCTGATTTAGTCCTGGTCTAGTCCATGTTCAGTCCTGGTTTAGTCCTGGTTTAGTCCAGATTTAGTCCTGGTCTAATCCTGATTTAGTCCTTGTTTAGTCCATGTTCAGTCCTGGTTTAGTCCTGGTTTAGTCCATGTTCAGTCCTGGTTTAGTCCTGGTCTAGTCCATGTTCAGTCCTGGTTTAATCCTGATTTAATCCTGATTTAATCCTGATTTAGTCCTTGTTTAGTCCATGTTCAGTCCTGGTTTAGTCCTGGTTTAGTCCATGTTCAGTCCTGGTTTAGTCCTGGTCTAGTCCATGTTCAGTCCTGGTTTAATCCTGATTTAGTCCTGGTTTAATCCTGATTTAGTCCTGGTGTAGTCCATGTTCAGTCCTGCTTTAATCCTGGTTTAGTCCTGGTTTAGTCGATGCCTCCAGGCCAAGTTACAGGTCAGATCTGTGGAGAGACGAGCTCACTGTAGGAATACATGTTTTTTTGTAGTATTTTTGATCAGGGGAAAAAAAATACTCAGACGAGATTAAACCAGGACTAAACCAGGACTGAACATGGACTGAACATGGACTGAACATGGACTGAACATGGACTAAACCAGAACTAAACCAGGACTAAACCAGGACTAAACCAGGACTAAACCTGGACTAAACCTGGACTAAACCTGGACTAAACATGGACTAAACATGGACTAAACATGGACTAAACATGGACTAAACCTGGACTAAACCTGGACTAAATCCGAACTAAACCGGGGCTGAACATGGACTAATTCAGAACTAAACATGGACTAAATCTGAACAAAACCAGGACTAAACCAGGACTAACTTTCCTTACACGTCTTAAAACTCACAGGAGTCAGTTTTGCGTAATATTGAACCTTTTAAGTAATTTTAAATGAAAACAAATGGAGTATTTTGTCTTGTTGCCGTGTTCTCAGGACGCGTTCTTCTACTCGCTCGTGTACGACCCGCAGCAGAAGACGCTCTTGGCCGACAAAGGCGAGATCCGAGTGGGCAACAAGTACCAGGCCGACGTCACAGACATTCTCCAAGAAGGTAACAGTGCTTAAATATGCATACTGATACTGGGACGCTAACTGTAGGCACTGCTCTGTTTTATTAAGAGTTGAATCTGAGCTTTGTTTGAACAGTTTTTCAGTCACTTTCACCTTTTTATTGCAAATCAAACTCCTAAACGGGACCAAGAACGCTCGGACTGATCACAGGAAAGTGAAAATGTGTTTAAAGCTGCACTCTGTAACTTTTCAGATGTTCAGTCCTGGTTTAGTCCTGGTTTAGTCCATGCTTACTTCTGGTTTACTCTTGGTTTAGACCTGGTTTAGTCCTGGTTTAATCCTGATTTAGTCCTGGTCTAGTCCATGTTCAGTCCCGGTTCAGTCCTGGTTTAGTCCATGTTTAGTCCATGTTTAGTCCATGTTTAGTCCATGTTCAGTCCTGGCTTAGTCCTGGCTTAGTCCTGGTTTAGTCCTGGTTTAGTCCATGTTCAGTCCTGGCTTAGTCCTGGTTTAGTCCATGTTTAGTCCATGTTTAGTCCATGTTTAGTCCATGTTTAGTCCATGTTTAGTCCATGTTTAGTCCATGTTCAGTCCTGGTTTAGTCCATGTTCAGTCCTGGCTTAGTCCTGGTTTAGTCCATGTTTAGTCCATGTTTAGTCCATGTTTAGTCCATGTTCAGTCCTGGTCTAGTCCATGTTTAGTCCATGTTCAGTCCTGGTTTAGTCCTGGTCTAGTCCATGTTCAGTCCTGGTTTAGTTCATGTTCAGTCCTGGTCTAGTCCATGTTCTGTCCTGGTTTAGTCCTGGTCTAGTCCATGTTCAGTCCTGGTTTAGTCCATGTTCAGTCCTGGTTTAGTCCATGTTCAGTCCTGGCTTAGTCCTGGTTTAGTCCATGTTTAGTCCTGGTTTAGTCCATGTTCAGTCCTGGTTTAGTCCTGGTTTAGTCCATGTTCAGTCCTGGTTTAGTCCATGTTTAGTCCATGTTCAGTCCCGGTTTAGTCCATGTTTAGTCCATGTTCAGTCCCGGTTTAGTCCCGGTTTAGTCCATGTTTAGTCCATGTTCAGTCCTGGTTTAGTCCTGGTTTAGTCCATGTTCAGTCCATGTTCAGTCCTGGTTTAGTCCATGTTCAGTCCTGGTTTAGTCCATGTTCAGTCCTGGTTTAGTCCTGGTTTAGTCCATGTTCAGTCCTGGTCTAGTCCATGTTCAGTCCTGGTCTAGTCCATGTTCAGTCCTGGTTTAGTCCATGTTTAGTCCTGGTTTAGTCCTGGTTTAGTCCATGTTTAGTCCTGGTTTAGTCCATGTTTAGTCCTGGTTTAGTCCATGTTTAGTCCTGGTTTAGTCCTTGTTTAGTCCTGGTTTAGTCCATGTTTAGTCCATGTTTTGTCCTTGTTTAGTCCATGTTTAGTCCATGTTCAGTCCTGGTTTAGTCCATGTTCAGTCCTGGTTTAGTCCATGTTCAGTCCTGGTTTAGTCCATGTTCAGTCCTGGTTTAGTCCATGTTCAGTCCTGGTCTAGTCCATGTTCAGTCCTGGTCTAGTCCATGTTCAGTCCTGGTTTAGTCCATGTTCAGTCCTGGTTTAGTCCATGTTCAGTCCTGGCTTAGTCCTGGTTTAGTCCATGTTTAGTCCATGTTTAGTCCATGTTTAGTCCATGTTTAGTCCATGTTTAGTCCATGTTTAGTCCTGGTTTAGTCCTGGTTTAGTCCATGTTTAGTCCTGGTTTAGTCCATGTTTAGTCCTGGTTTAGTCCATGTTTAGTCCATGTTTAGTCCATGTTTAGTCCATGTTTAGTCCATGTTTAGTCCATGTTTAGTCCATGTTTAGTCCATGTTTAGTCCATGTTTAGTCCTGGTTTAGTACATGTTTAGTACATGTTTAGTACATGTTTAGTCCATGTTTAGTCCATGTTTAGTCCATGTTTAGTCCATGTTCAGTCCATGTTCAGTCCTGGTTTAGTCCTGGTTTAGTCCAGGCCAAGTTACATGTCAGATCTGTGGAGAGATTTTTGATATTTTTGATCAGAAAAACAAAACAAAAAAACAAAACAGTAACTGAATAAATGCAGCATGGATACGTCACAGCTCTGCCTGGAATGTTCCACAGTGTGACTTTAAACAGCTCTACTTTACATTTATTCAATCACAGGTGGTTTTAGAGCTCAAAAATCCCTGGAAAAACAGACATTCTGACTTTGAGGGGGGTCGCCTCTCCACGGATCTGACCTGGAACTTGGTCTGGTCTGGTCTCCATGGAGATAGAAAGGTTTAATGCCATACTGCGGAACATTCCAGACCGAAAAGCATTTGACGGACGCTCCACCAGAAAATCAGTTTTTTTTTTTTTCTCTGATCAAAAATACTAAATCAGGATTAAACCAGGACTCAACCAGGACTCAACCAGGACTAAACATGGACTAAACCAGACAAAATCACAGTTCAGTTAGACGTGGAGATCGGTGTAGCGCACCCGCTGAGTGATGTCACTGCGAGGTTTAAACACAGGAAATAACGGAGAGAAACGCGAGTTTGAATCATGAGAGCGTTTTCCTCCAGGCCTGTGTGGAGTTTGTGGTGACGTCTGTAAACGATTCACCTTTATGTGAAACTTTATGTGGAAACTTTTGGCCTTTTACAAACTCCAGCCCCAAGACAAATGTTGGGACCGATTAGAGGAGGAACCATCTGGATTTAAGCAATTTGTTTATCAATATATCATAATTAACTCCTGGATTTATTTTTGTTTTTTGTATTGTGACAAGCTGCTATTATTTTATTATTATTATTATTTATTTATTTATTATTTATTTTATTTTTTTTAAGTGTCATTTGCTTAAAGGTGTACTGTGTAACTTTCTCTTGGAGGGTGTGCCACCTGCTCGTCTTTGTGGAAATTAGGGGTGGCACGGTATATGTATTCGTATTGAACCGTCGCGGTACGGGGGTCACAGTTCGGTGCACACATTTTGACGGAGAATATACAGTACAAAAGTTTAATATTGAACTGACCACGGAACTTTGATTTTGCAAGGGTTTCCTTGAGGACTCTTTAACCACTGCCATTTGCGAGCCCTGATGAACATGTAAACACAGGGATAAAAGTCCCGCCCCCGCACTTTGTCTTGCTCTTCTAATCAGAGCGCATTGAGGAGGAGCTTATGCGCTATGAACAGGAGAGAGAGCGTGAAAAGGCGAGCAGCGGCACGGGCAGGTAGGAAGTTTTATAAAGTTTAACCTGCCCTGTGATACACGATACACGTTACACGTGCGAAAGAGCTGTGCGAAAGAGCTGTGCGAAAGAGCTGTGCGAAAGAGCTGTGCGAAAGAGCTGTGCGAAAGAGCTGTGCGAAAGAGCTGTGCGAAAGAGCTGTGCGAAAGAGCTGTGCGAAAGAGCTGTGCGAAAGAGCTGTGCGCACTCGCGCGCTCGCTGACGTGCGGTGTCCACAGCTCCAGACGGAGCGCGGCCCGCACACCGGTAGAAGTTTAATACAAGACACTTTCTTTTGTTTCTGAATTCACGACGGTTGGCGACCCTAAACACAACTAAAAAAAAAAAAAAAAAGTGCTCCTCACTAGGGGTGTAAATAATAATCGATTCGTATCGATGCATCGATCCTACAGCCGACGATCCAAATGCATCGATGCGTCCACAAGAGAATCGATTAATGCGCTTACGTTTTCAAAATTTCCGTCCGTCTATTTTCAGCCATCTTCTCTTAGGTGTATTACTGACTCCTGCGCTGCGAGGGGCGCTAACCTTTCTTGTCCTCGTGAACCTCCTTCGTCCCCCCCCCCTCCCACCCCTAAATAAATAAACCACCCCCTCCCTCCTCCTCCCCCGCTCTCACACGTGGACACAAACACACAAGCCACAGAGTGAACTTTCGGAAGTGATGGACGAGGAGAAAGCTGGCGAAAACAGAGGTGAATTACACACTCCTCTTGGACTTAAGTCGTTCGTCTGGATTATACAGCAAAGTTCGTGATGAAGTTTTGACAGATTTGATGAAGGCACAGCGCGTAGCGATAACATCAGACGGCTGGACTTCATGCACAACAGAGTCATACATCACAGTTACCTGTCATTTCATTGACAATGAATGGCAGATGAAGAACCACGTTTTGCAGACACGTGTATTGGAGGACACACATTCAGGACTAAACATCGGGCAAGTGCTGAGAGCTGCGTGTGAAGAGTGGGGTTTAACCAAGAAAGCACCAGCCCTCGTCACCGACAATGCTTCGAACATGAAGAGGGAGGCAGGAATGTCACCACACGTAATGTGCTTTGCACACACACTCAACCTGACCACGCAAGATGGCCTTAAGATTGCTGCCACAGACAGGCTTTTGGGGCGGGTGAGAAGAATCGTGGGTTTTTTTCACCGCAGCGCAGATGCGACCGCAGTTTTGAAAGAAAAGCAAAGTTTGCTGGCCCTCCCATGCCACAAGTTGAAAGCTGATGTGAAAACCCGGTGGAATAGTTCTTTCGAGATGTTGGAGCGATTTATTGAACAACAAGCTGCAGTGACGGCCACACTTCTTGACAAGAAACTAAGAAAAGGCGCATGTGATGTCCACACACTCGGTGAAAGCGATATAGTGGCTGCGGAACAAATGCTGGACCTGTTATCCCCGCTGAAGGCCGCCACCACTCTGATGTGCGAAGAGAAGCAACCCACTGTGTCAAAAAAATCAGCTGGTCCACATTGTACTGATTTTGGGGAGTCCTTTCATGCAAGGCTTAAACAAGGTCCCTTCAGTATGTTAAGCACAGATACACTGTTTACTTTATAGTGAATAAGCCCATGTGTCTGTTACTTTTTGTTGTTTTTGTGGAGTAAGACGTTCATACAAGGCTCCTTAAGTATATTTGCACTTATTTTTTGACACTTTATTTTGCCAATGCAGTAACTGAGTGTATTAATGTTTTTCTGTAATAAAATGCAGATGTTACAGTTTTTGTTATTTTTATTCAAAACATCATTAATACATAAAGTGAAACCATTGAATCGAATCGTATCGAATCGTGGGGAATTCTCAAGAATCGAAAATGATCGAATCGTTGGCTTAAGAAATCGAAATCGTATCGAATCGTCATGAAGTGTCTGATTTACACCCCTACTCCTCACCTTCCGCGGTGGTTGGTCCAGAGGCCTGGGAGCTTGAGAGTTCTGCGCAGTATCTTTGCTGTTCCTGTTCTGCACTTTTCTGGACTGGGATGTCTGATGTTTTTCCTGGGATCTGTTGTAGCCACTCCTCCAGTTTGGGGGTTACAGCCCCGAGTGCTCCGATCACCACGGGCACCACTGATGCCTTCACCTTCCAGGCCTTCTCCAGCTCTTCCTTGAGCCCCTGGTATTTCTCTAGTTTCTCGTGTTCCTTTTTCCTGATGTTACCATCGCTTGGTATTGCAATGTCCACCACCACGGCTCTGTTCTGTTGCTTATCCACCACCACTATGTCTGGTTGGTTCGCCATCACCATTCTGTCAGTCTGTGTCTGGAAGTCCCACAGGATCTTGGCTCGGTCATTCTCCGCAACCTTCGGAGGTGTTTCCCACCTTGACCTTGGGGTCTCCAGCCCGTACTCTGCACAGATGTTTCTGTACACTATGCCTGCCACTTGGTTGTGTCGCTCCATGTATGCTTTCCCTGCCAGCATCTTACACCCTGCAGTTATGTGCTGGACTGTCTCAGGAGCCTCTTTGCACAGCCTACACCTTGGGTCTTGTCTGGTGTGGTAGATCTGGGCCTCTATTGCTCGGGTGCTCAAGGCCTGCTCCTGTGCTCCAGGATGAGGGCCTCTGTGCTGTCCTTCAGACCAGCCCTCTCCAGCCATTGGTAGAATTTCTTGATATCAGCCACTTCAGTTATGTTTCGGTGGTACGCCCCATGTAGGGGTTTGTCCTGCCATGATGGTCCTCCATGTGTGTGGCATTGAGTCATAGGCTTTCTTGTAATCAATCCAGGCAGTGCACAGGTTGGTCTGATGGGTTCTGCAATCACGGGCGACTGTTCGGTCAACCAGGAGTTGGTGTTTGGCTCCCCTGGAGTTTTTGCTGATGCCCTTCTGTGCTGCGCTCATGTATTGATCCATGTGCCCACTTATCTTCGCCACCATGATGCCTGACATGAGCTTCCATGTTGTGGAGAGACAGGTTATTGGCCGATAGTTGGATGGGACTGTACCCTTCGAAGGATCCTTCAGGATCAGGGTTCAGGGTGAGTCCCATCCCTTAGCAGCTGGTTCATTTGTGCTGCCAGGCGCTCATGGAGAGCAGTGAGCTTCTTTAGCCAGTACGCGTGAATCATGTCAGGGCCCGGTGCTGTCCAATTCTTCATACCTGAGACTCTTTCTTGAATGTCTACCACTGTGATGGTGACTGGACCTTGTTCAGGGAGGTTGCTGTGGTCTTTCCTCAGAGCCACCAGCCACTGTGCATCGATATTATGTGATGCCTCCCTTTTCCATATGCCTTTCCAGTACCTTTCAGTCTCCAGCCTTGGTACGTCTTCTGCTCTGGTGTTATCCCCCTGCCATTGAGTGTACACTTTCGCAGGTTGTGTTGTGTTGTCGAGTGTACCTCTTTCGGTGGCTGGCTAAGGCTTGGAGCCTTTGCTTGGCAGTTTCGAGTGCTTCAGGTATGGGCATCTGGCTGTACCTGGACCCTCTGACCCTCTGACAATTGGCACCTGCTTGATTTTAGCCTCTAAGAGTCTTTTCCATGGTGGGTATTGTCTCTCATGGCTCCCATGGTTGCTCTTATAGCCCAGCACCTCTAGGATCACTGCTGCTGAAGTGTATATCAGCTCATTGGTTTCAGTGATGGTTGTGGTAGGGATCGCTCTCAGTGCTGCATTCACATGTTAACTCCCCTCTGACCTGGCGTCCTGGCTCCCCCTTGCCGTAGCATTTGTGTTGTACCTCGTCAATCTCTAGTTGTGATAGCAGTTGCCGTTTGTGGATGTTGGAACACTGAGCTACTAGTTGTTTGGCCGTTAGCTTGGACTGTGGGTATGGTATTAACCATTCATCCCACATCCTGTTCATGTAACCCCTCTGCCTAGGTTACTGGAGTAGTAGCATTCCAACAGAGCCTTGTTCTCGAATCTCGGCCGTTTCCACCTTGTTCCAGTAGCCCATTTTTCATCAAGGTGCTCTGGTTCCCCAGCATATATATATATTATATATATATATATATATATATATATATATATACACACACACACACAAAACACACACAAAATCTTGTGTTATGTTGTTATCTGTGATATAGGCCAGGCCTGTAGCTCATGTTCTGAGCTATGTGAATGTAAAAAAGTGTTCAGGTACTTGTGTGTATTGTATGTGAAGGTAACTATGTTTTAAAACTTCACTGATGTACCCAGCTCAATAATCAATCAGTATATCAATATATGACACCTCAATGTGGTGCTTGCGTGTTCACATGTTTTACTTACAGGTTTTAAGTTGCAGTGATCTCAGCTGGAGATTTAAACAATAAAAAGCTGCCTTTGAGGACAGCCTTTCTGGTTGTTGTTTTTTCCTGCACTGTACCGAAAATGTACCGAACCGTGGGGTCTGAACCGAGGTACGTACCGTACCGTGAGTTTGTGTACCGTGCCACCCCTAGTGGAAATGTTATTGGTTTGTCTGGAAAATCCCACACTTTGGCATTAAACTCGTCTGTATCCATGGAGACAAGCTCACGATGCCTCCTGGCCAAGTTAGTCCATGTTTGGTCCTGGTTTAGTCCTTGTTTAGTCCTGGTTCAGTTCTGATATACTCCATGTTCAGTCCTGGTTTAGTCCTGGTTTAGTCCTGGTTCAGTCCTGGTTTAGTTCATAGGTCATAGGTCATAGTTTGCTTTGTTGAAAAATCATATGTACATGTACATAGAGCAATTTGAAATTTAGTTTTCCACACTAACCAGGCAGGACAGTGATAGAGTGGCTAAGGGAGGGGCCACGTACATGTGCACCGCCGACTGGGAGATATAGAGTAGAAAAGACGCAATTATGACAATTATACACAAAATGTAATGACAGAAAACAATTGGTGTTAACAATATGGTGTTTTTTTCTTTGGTGACAAGAGGGAAGGGTGTGGGGCAAGGGAGCAGATCAGAAATCAATGAAATTGATTGAAAACTGAAGACATCCTAAAAATAGACAGGGCAGTATTACTTAATACATGTGAGTGTGAGTCCAATAGTGTGTGGCAGTGTTTTTGTAGAGTCTGAGATAAGCGGCAGCTGTCGGCCTTGGACGTGTTTGTGCAGAAGATGCAGTCAAAACAAAGTCCAGTTCAATCACATTTTTCAGGAGAATTGATTACAAAAGGGGAATTTAACATAATCGATACATTTTAGAACCCAGGCGAACAGACAATTTGCCAGAACTCTGGTTTCTGTCAGGTCCCCACTTCATGCAGGTCTGTGCGACTCACAATCCTCCCCCCGCACGTATGATAATGAATATGGACTGAGCCGCTGTTCCCCACAGTTCCACATGCGGGGGGGGGGGGGGGGGGTCCATCCATCTGGTTCAGTCCTGGTTTAGTCCTGGTTCAGTCCTGGTTCAGTCCTGGTTCAGTCCTGGTTCAGTCCTGGGTTAGTCCATGTTCAGTCCTGGTTTAGTCCTGGTTCAGTCCTGGTTCAGTCCTGGTTCAGTCCTGGTTCAGTCCTGGTTCAGTCCTGGTTTAGTCCTGGTTTACTCCATGCTCAGTCCTGGTTCAGTCCTGGTTCAGTCCTGGTTCAGTCCTGGTTCAGTCCTGGGTTAGTCCATGTTCAGTCCTGGTTTAGTCCTGGTTCAGTCCTGGTTTAGTCCTGGTTTAGTCCTGGTTTAGTCCTGGTTCAGTCCTGGTTCAGTCCTGGTTTAGTCCATGTTCAGTCCTGGTTTAGTCCATGTTCAGTCCTGGTTCAGTCCTGGTTCAGTCCTGGTTCAGTCCTGGTTCAGTCCTGGTTTAGTCCTGGTTTACTCCATGCTCAGTCCTGGTTCAGTCCTGGTTTAGTCCTGGTTCAGTCCTGGTTCAGTCCTGGTTCAGTCCTGGTTTAGTCCTGGTTCAGTCCTGGTTCAGTCCTGGTTTAGTCCTGGTTCAGTCCTGGTTCAGTCCTGGTTCAGTCCTGGTTCAGTCCTGGTTTAGTCCATGTTCAGTCCTGGTTTAGTCCATG
This sequence comes from Paratrypauchen microcephalus, assembly GCA_036785185.1. NCBI lineage: Eukaryota > Metazoa > Chordata > Actinopteri > Gobiiformes > Gobiidae > Paratrypauchen > Paratrypauchen microcephalus. Next base: position 1,198,332 of record JAVJIX010000115.1, on the reverse strand, counting down.
TTCATTTCTGGTTTAGTCCATGTTCAGTCCTGGTTTACTCCATGCTCAGTCCTGGTTTAGTCCTGGTTTAATCCTGGTTTAGTCCTGGTCTAGTCAATGTTCAGTCCTGGTTTATTCTTGGTTTAGTCGATGCCTCCAGGCCAAGTTACAGGTCAGATCTGTGGAGAGACGAGCTCACTGTAGGAATACATGTTTTTTTGTAGTATTTTTGATCGGGGAAAAAAAAATACTCAGACAAGATTAAACCAGGACTAAACCAGGACTGAACCAGGACTGAACCAGGACTGAACCAGGACTGAACCAGGACTAAACCAGGACTAAACATGGACTGAACCAGGACTGAACCAGGACTAACTTTTCTTAGTTTGTTTTACAAGAAAATTAAGAGGATGAGTTCTTGTTTTGGCTCTTGTCATTTCCCGCAGTATTTGTTCCTTCAGTGTGTTTGCTGTGGTCACAAAAAGACTAATTACTACATTTAAAATGTGCTTTTTAAAAAAATTACATTTAAAAGTTATAAATATTTGGTTGTCTCTTGTTTATTGTTGATCAATTTTATAGATCGCAGATTCAACAAAACTATAAATGTGTTTCTAACTGAACCTTAGTGTAAATAACATGGAAAATATATCCCCGTTAAAGCTGCATTCTGTAACTTTTTTCCTGCTTGTTTCTATGGATACGTCACTGCTCTGCCTGGAATGTTCCGCAGTGTGACTTTAAACAGCTCTACTTTACATTTATTCAATCACAGGAGGTTTTAGAGCTCAAAAACACCTATAAAAACAGACATTGTGACTGTGAGCGGGGTCGCCTCTCCACAGATCTGACCTGGAACTTGGTCTGGTTTGGTCTCCATGGAGATAGAAAGGTTTAATGCCGTACTGTCATTTTATTTATTTATTTTTTAAATAAATTCTTAAAACTAATTTTTATCTGTTTTAGTTTGATTTTATTCTTTAGTTATTCCTTACATTAGACCTGGTTTAGTTCTGGTTTAGTCCTGGTTTAGTTCTGGTTTAGTCCTTACATTAGACCTGGTTTCGTCCTGGTTTAGTCCTGCTTTAGACCTGGTTTAGTCCTTACATTAGTCCTGGTTTAGACCTGGTTTAGTCCTGGTTTAGTCCTGGTTTAGACCTGGTTTAGACCTGGTTTAGTGCTGGTTTAGACCTGGTTTAGACCTGGTTTAGACCTGATTTAGTCCTGGTTTAGTTCTGGTTTAGTCCTTACATTAGACCTGGTTTCGTCCTGGTTTAGTCCTGCTTTAGACCTGGTTTGTCCTGCTTTAGACCTGGTTTAGTCCTGGTTTAGTCCTTACATTAGAGCTGGTTTAGTCCTGGTTTAGTCCTTACATTAGAGCTGGTTTAGTCCTGGTTTATTCCTGGTTTAGTCCTTACATTAGTCCTGGTTTAGACCTGATTTAGTCCTGGTTTAGTCCTGGTTTAGTCCTTACATTAGTCCTGGTTTAGTCCTGGTTTAGTCCTGGTTTAGTCCTTACATTAGTCCTGGTTTAGACCTGGTTTAGTCCTGGTTTAGTCCTGGTTTAGTCCTGGTTTAGACCTGGTTTAGTCCTGGTTTAGTCCTGGTTTAGTCCTGGTTTAGTCCTTACATTAGACCAGGTACAGGTGGTTTTAGAGACATAGTGACTGTGAGCGGGGACGCCTCTCCACAGATCTGACCTGGGACTTGGTCTGGTTTGGTCTCCATGGAGATAGAATGGTTTAATGCCGTACTGTGGAACATTCCAGACGAAGCAATAATGGCAGAAAATGTAGAAAAGCGTTTGCTTGGAGCCGTTTTTTGCCGTTTCTGTCGGTTGTACTTGGCGATCTTTGACCCCGTCCGCCGCCTGTTTTTATAACGTTTTTTTTTATTCTTTCGCTGCCGACAAAGATCGTACGGTTTCTAGGCAACTGTACGTCTTTCATGCATTATTCAAGTAAAAACAAGGAACCTGCACAGATGTTCCAGACCGTATGGAAATGTGGAGAAAATGTGAGTTTAGAATCACATTTTTCACCAGTGATTTTATTTTTTATTCGTTTGGTTTTGGTTTGGACAATTTTTGATCAGTTTCAAATCAGTTTTAGATCAGTTTGAGTCCTTTTACAGTCCTGGTTTAGTCCTAGTTTAGACCTGGTTTAGACCTGGTTTAGACCTGGTTTAGACCTGGTTTAAGTCCTGGTTTAGTCCTAGTTTAGACCTGGTTTAGACCTGGTTTAGTCCTGGTTTAGTTCTAGTTTAGACCTGGTTGAGTCCTCATTTGGTCCTGGTTTAGTTCTAGTTTGGACCTGGTTGAGTCCTGGTCTGAGTCCTGGTCTGAGTCCTGGTCTGAGTCCTGGTCTGAGTCCTGGTCTGAGTCCTGGTCTGAGTCCTGGTCTGAGTCCTGGTCTGAGTCCTGGTCTGAGTCCTGGTCTGAGTCCTGGTCTGAGTCCTGGTCTGAGTCCTGGTCTGAGTCCTGGTCTGAGTCCTGGTCTGAGTCCTGGTCTGAGTCCTGGTCTGAGTCCTGGTCTGAGTCCTGGTCTGAGTCCTGGTCTGAGTCCTGGTCTGAGTCCTGGTCTGAGTCCTGGTCTGAGTCCTGGTCTGAGTCCCGGTCTGAGTCCCGGTCTGAGTCCCGGTCTGGGTCCCGGTCTGGGTCCCGGTCTGGGTCCCGGTCTGGGTCCCGGTCTGAGTCCCGGTCTGAGTCCCGGTCTGAGTCCCGGTCTGAGTCCCGGTCTGAGTCCCGGTCTGAGTCCCGGTCTGAGTCCCGGTCTGAGTCCCGGTCTGAGTCCCGGTCTGAGTCCCGGTCTGAGTCCCGGTCTGAGTCCCGGTCTGAGTCCCGGTCTGGGTCCCGGTCTGGGTCCCGGTCTGGGTCCCGGTCTGGGTCCCGGTCTGAGTCCCGGTCTGAGTCCTGGTTTGGGTCCCGGTCTGGGTCCCGGTTTGTGATCAAAATCTGTGATCTGTATTTTTAGTTTAGTTTGGTTATGTCCTCGTTTAGTCCTTGTTCAGACTTGGTTCAGTTCTAGTTTAGACCTTGTTTAGTCCTCGTTTAGTCCTGGCTTAGTCCTGTTTTAGTCCTGGCTTAGTCCTGGTTTAGTCCTGGCTTAGTCCTGGCTTAGTCCTGCTTTTGTCCTGCTTTTTGGTCCTGGCTTAGTCCTGGTTTAGTTCTGGTTTAGTCCTGCTTTAGTCCTGGCTTAGTCCTGCTTTTGTCCTGCTTTTGTCCTGGCTTAGTCCTTGTTTAGTCCTGGTTTAGTCCTGGTTTAGTCCTGGCTTAGTCCTGGCTTAGTCCTGGCTTAGTCCTGGTTTAGTCTCATTCTTTACTTTTATTCAGCATCGTGCAGGAATTTAAATAA
>JAVJIX010000115.1:1117500-1190000 GCA_036785185.1 Paratrypauchen microcephalus | reverse complement strand
AGAGCGTCTCAGTGTCTCAGAGCGTCTCAGTGTTTCAGAGCGTCTCAGTGTTTCAGATCGTCTCAGTGTTTCAGATCGTCTCAGTGTTTCAGAGTGTCTCAGTGTTTCAGAGCGTCTCAGTGTTTCAGAGCGTCTCAGTGTTTCAGAGCGTCTCAGTGTTTCAGAGCGTCTCAGTGTTTCAGAGCGTCTCAGTGTTTCAGAGCGTTTCAGAGCGTCTCAGTGTTTCAGAGCGTCTCAGTGTGTTTCAGAGCGTCTCACTGTGTTTCAGAGCGTCTCAGTGTTTCAGAGCGTCTCAGTGTTTCAGATCGTCTCAGGGTGTTTCAGATCGTCTCAGGGTGTTTCAGATCGTCTCAGTGTCTCAGAGCGTCTCGGTGTCTCAGAGCGTCTCAGTGTTTCAGAGCGTCTCAGTGTCTCAGATCGTCTCAGTGTCTCAGAGCGTCTCAGTGTTTCAGAGCGTCTCAGTGTTTCAGAGCGTCTCAGTGTTTCAGATCGTCTCAGTGTTTCAGATCGTCTCAGTGTTTCAGAGTGTCTCAGTGTTTCAGAGCGTCTCAGTGTTTCAGAGCATCTCAGTGTTTCAGAGCGTCTCAGTGTTTCAGAGCGTCTCAGTGTTTCAGAGCGTCTCAGTGTTTCAGAGCGTCTCAGTGTTTCAGAGCGTCTCAGAGCGTCTCAGTGTTTCAAAGCGTCTCAGTGTGTTTCAGAGCGTCTCAGTGTGTTTCAGAGCGTCTCAGTGTGTTTCAGAGCGTCTCAGTGTTTCAGAGCGTCTCAGTGTTTCAGATCGTCTCAGTGTTTCAGATCGTCTCAGTGTTTCAGAGCGTCTCAGTGTTTCAGAGCGTCTCAGTGTTTCAGAGCGTCTCAGTGTTTCAGAGCGTCTCAGTGTTTCAGATCGTCTCAGTGTTTCAGAGCGTCTCAGTGTTTCAGATCGTCTGTGTTTCAGATCGTCTCAGTGTTTCAGAGCGTCTCAGTGTTTCAGAGCGTCTCAGTGTTTCAGAGCGTCTCAGTGTTTCAGACCGTCTCAGTGTTTCAGATCGTCTCAGTGTCTCAGAGCGTCTCAGTGTTTTAGAGCGTCTCAGTGTTTCAGAGCGTCTCAGAGCATCTCAGAGCGTCTCAGTGTTTCAAAGCGTCTCGGTGTGTTTCAGAGCGTCTCAGTGTGTTTCAGAGCGTCTCAGTGTTTCAGAGCGTCTCAGTGTTTCAGATCGTCTCAGGGTGTTTCAGATCGTCTCAGGGTGTTTCAGATCGTCTCAGTGTCTCAGAGCGTCTCGGTGTCTCAGAGCGTCTCGGTGTTTCAGAGCGTCTCAGTGTCTCAGATCGTCTCAGTGTCTCAGAGCGTCTCAGTGTCTCAGAGCGTCTCAGTGTTTCAGATCGTCTCAGTGTCTCAGATCGTCTCAGGGTGTTTCAGAGCGTCTCAGTGTTTCAGATCGTCTCAGGGTGTTTCAGAGCGTCTCAGTGTTTCAGAGCGTCTCAGAGCGTCTCAGTGTTTCAAAGCGTCTCAGTGTTTCAGAGCGTCTCAGAGCGTCTCAGAGCGTCTCAGTGTTTCAAAGCGTCTCAGTGTGTTTCAGAGCGTCTCAGTGTGTTTCAGAGCGTCTCAGTGTTTCAGAGCGTCTCAGTGTTTCAGAGCGTCTCAGGGTGTTTCAGATCGTCTCAGGGTGTTTCAGATCGTCTCGGTGTCTCAGAGCGTCTCGGTGTCTCAGAGCGTCTCAGTGTTTCAGAGCGTCTCAGTGTCTCAGATCGTCTCAGTGTCTCAGAGCGTCTCAGTGTTTCAGAGCGTCTCAGTGTTTCAGATCGTCTCAGTGTCTCAGATCGTCTCAGGGTGTTTCAGAGCGTCTCAGTGTTTCAGATCGTCTCAGGGTGTTTCAGAGCGTCTCAGTGTTTCAGAGCGTCTCAGAGCGTCTCAGTGTTTCAGATCGTCTCAGTGTCTCAGATCGTCTCAGGGTGTTTCAGAGCGTCTCAATGTTTCAGATCGTCTCAGGGTGTTTCAGAGCGTCTCAGAGCGTCTCAGTGTTTCAGATCGTCTCAGTGTCTCAGATCGTCTCAGGGTGTTTCAGAGCGTCTCAGGGTGTTTCAGATCGTCTCAGGGTGTTTCAGATCGTCTCAGTGTCTCAGAGCGTCTCAGTATTTCAGAGCGTCTCAGTGTTTCAGAGCGTCTGTGTTTCAGAGCGTTTCAGATCGTCTCAGAGCGTCTCAGAGCGTTTCAGAGCGTTTCAGAGCGTTTCAGAGCGTTTCAGAGCGTCTCAGTGTTTCAGAGCGTCTCAGAGTGTTTCAGAGCGTCTCAGAGCGTCTCAGTGTTTCAGAGCGTCTCAGAGTGTTTCAGAGCGTCTCAGTGTTTCAGAGCGTCTCAGTGTTTCAGAGCGTCTGTGTTTCAGAGCGTTTCAGATCGTCTCAGAGCGTCTCAGAGCGTTTCAGAGCGTCTCAGTGTTTCAGAGCGTCTCAGAGTGTTTCAGAGTGTTTCAGAGTGTTTCAGAGTGTTTCAGAGTGTTTCAGAGCGTCTCAGAGCGTCTCAGAGCGTCTCAGAGCGTCTCAGAGCGTCTCAGAGCGTCTGAGTGTTTCAGAGCGTCTGAGTGTTTCAGAGCGTCTGAGTGTTTCAGAGCGTCTCAGTGTTTCAGAGCGTCTCAGTGTTTCAGAGTGTCTCAGAGTGTCTCAGAGCGTCTCAGTGTTTCAGTGTTTTAGAGCGTCTCAGAGCGTCTCAGTGTTTCAGTGTCTCAGAGCGTCTCAGTGTTTCAGAGCGTCTCAGTGTTTTAGAGCGTCTCAGTGTTTCAGAGCGTCTCAGTGTTTCAGAGCGTCTCAGTGTTTCAGAGCGTCTCAGAGCCTCTCAGTGTTTCAGAGCCTCTCAGTGTTTCAGAGCGTCTCAGTGTTTTAGAGCGTCTCAGTGTTTCAGAGCGTCTCAGAGCCTCTCAGTGTTTCAGAGCGTCTCAGTGTTTCAGAGCGTCTCAGTGTTTCAGTGTCTCAGAGCGTCTCAGTGTTTCAGAGCGTCTCAGTGTTTTAGAGCGTCTCAGAGCGTCTCAGTGTTTCAGAGCGTCTCAGTGTTTCAGAGCGTCTCAGAGCGTCTCAGTGTTTCAGAGCGTCTCAGTGTTTTAGAGTGTCTCAGAGCGTCTCAGTGTTTCAGTGTCTCAGAGCGTCTCAGTGTTTCAGAGCGTCTCAGTGTTTTAGAGCGTCTCAGTGTTTTAGAGCGTCTCAGAGCGTCTCAGTGTTTCAGAGCGTCTCAGTGTTTCAGAGCGTCTGTGTTTCAGAGCGTCTCAGAGCGTCTCAGTGTTTCAGAGCGTCTCAGAGCGTCTCAGTGTTTCAGAGCGTCTCAGAGCGTCTCAGTGTTTCAGAGCGTCTCAGTGTCTCAGAGTGTCTCAGAGCGTCTCAGTGTTTCAGAGCGTCTCAGAGCGTCTCAGTGTTTTAGAGCGTCTCAGTGTTTCAGAGCGTCTCAGAGCGTCTGTGTTTTAGAGCGTCTCAGTGTTTCAGAGCGTCTCAGTGTTTCAGAGCGTCTCAGAGCGTCTCAGTGTTTCAGAGCGTCTCAGAGCGTCTATGTTTTAGAGCGTCTCAGTGTTTCAGAGCGTCTCAGAGCGTCTCAGAGCATCTCAGTGTTTCAGAGCGTCTCAGAGTGTCTCAGAGTGTCTCAGTGTTTCAGAGCGTCTCAGAGCGTCTCAGTGTTTCAGAGCGTCTCAGTGTTTCAGAGCGTCTCAGTGTTTCAGAGCGTCTCAGAGCGTCTCAGCGTCTCAGAGCGTCTCAGAGCGTCTCAGAGCGTCTCAGTGTTTCAGAGCGTCTCAGAGCGTCTCAGTGTTTCAGAGCGTCTCAGAGCGTCTCAGTGTTTCAGAGCGTCTCAGTGTTTCAGAGCGTCAGTGTCTCAGAGCGTCAGTGTTTCAGAGCGTCTCAGAGCGTCTCAGAGTGTCTCAGAGTGTCTCAGTGTTTCAGAGCGTCTCAGAGCATCTCAGTGTTTCAGAGCGTCTCTGAGTGTTTCAGAGCGTCTCAGAGTGTTTCAGAGCGTTTCAGAGCGTTTCAGAGCGTTTCAGAGCGTCTCAGAGTGTCTCAGAGTGTCTCAGAGTGTCTCAGAGTGTCTCAGAGTGTCTCAGAGTGTCTCAGAGTTTCAGAGCGTCTCAGAGCGTCTCAGTGTTTCAGAGCGTCTCAGAGCGTCTCAGTGTTTTAGAGCGTCTCAGAGCGTCTCAGTGTTTCAGAGCGTCTCAGAGTGTCTCAGAGTGTCTCAGAGTGTCTCAGAGTGTCTCAGAGTGTCTCAGAGTGTCTCAGAGTTTCAGAGCGTCTCAGAGCGTCTCAGTGTTTCAGAGCGTCTCAGAGCGTCTCAGTGTTTCAGAGCGTCTCAGAGCGTCTCAGTGTTTCAGAGCGTCTCAGAGCGTCTCAGTGTTTTAGAGCGTCTCAGTGTTTCAGAGCGTCTGTGTTTCAGAGCGTCTCAGTGTTTCAGAGCGTCTCAGTGTTTCAGAGCGTCTCAGTGTTTCAGAGCGTCTCAGTGTTTCAGAGCGTCTCAGAGCGTCTCAGTGTTTCAGATCGTCTCAGGGTGTTTCAGATCGTCTCAGGGTGTTTCAGATCGTCTCAGGGTGTTTCAGATCGTCTCAGTGTCTCAGAGCGTCTCGGTGTCTCAGAGCGTCTCGGTGTTTCAGAGCGTCTCAGTGTCTCAGATCGTCTCAGTGTCTCAGAGCGTCTCAGTGTCTCAGAGCGTCTCAGTGTTTCAGATCGTCTCAGTGTTTCAGAGCGTCTCAGTGTTTCAGATCGTCTCAGTGTTTCAGAGCGTCTCAGTGTTTCAGAGCGTCTCAGTGTTTCAGATCGTCTCAGTGTCTCAGAGCGTCTCAGTGTTTTAGAGCGTCTCAGTGTTTCAGAGCGTCTCAGAGCATCTCAGAGCGTCTCAGTGTTTCAAAGCGTCTCAGTGTGTTTCAGAGCGTCTCAGTGTGTTTCAGAGCGTCTCAGTGTTTCAGAGCGTCTCAGTGTTTCAGATCGTCTCAGGGTGTTTCAGATCGTCTCAGGGTGTTTCAGATCGTCTCAGTGTCTCAGAGCGTCTCGGTGTCTCAGAGCGTCTCAGTGTTTCAGAGCGTCTCAGTGTCTCAGATCGTCTCAGTGTCTCAGATCGTCTCAGTGTCTCAGAGCGTCTCAGTGTTTCAGATCGTCTCAGTGTCTCAGATCGTCTCAGGGTGTTTCAGAGCGTCTCAGTGTTTCAGATCATCTCAGGGTGTTTCAGAGCGTCTCAGTGTTTCAGAGCGTCTCAGAGCGTCTCAGTGTTTCAGATCGTCTCAGTGTCTCAGATCGTCTCAGGGTGTTTCAGAGCGTCTCAATGTTTCAGATCGTCTCAGGGTGTTTCAGAGCGTCTCAGTGTTTCAGAGCGTCTCAGACCGTCTCAGTGTTTCAGAGCGTCTGTGTTTCAGAGCGTTTCAGATCGTCTCAGAGCGTCTCAGAGCGTTTCAGAGCGTCTCAGTGTTTCAGAGCGTCTCAGAGCGTCTCAGAGCGTCTCAGTGTTTCAGAGCGTCTCAGAGTGTTTCAGAGCGTCTCAGAGCGTCTCAGAGCGTCTCAGAGCGTCTCAGTGTTTCAGAGCGTCTCAGAGTGTTTCAGAGCGTCTCAGTGTTTCAGAGCGTCTCAGTGTTTCAGAGCGTCTCAGTGTTTCAGAGCGTCTGTGTTTCAGAGCGTTTCAGATCGTCTCAGAGCGTCTCAGAGCGTTTCAGAGCGTCTCAGTGTTTCAGAGCGTCTCAGAGTGTTTCAGAGTGTTTCAGAGCGTCTCAGAGCGTCTCAGAGCGTCTCAGAGCGTCTCAGAGCGTCTCAGAGCGTCTCAGTGTTTCAGAGCGTCTGAGTGTTTCAGAGCGTCTCAGTGTTTCAGAGCGTCTCAGTGTTTTAGAGCGTCTCAGTGTTTCAGAGCGTCTCAGTGTTTCAGAGCGTCTCAGTGTTTCAGAGCGTCTCAGTGTTTCAGAGCGTCTCAGAGCCTCTCAGTGTTTCAGAGCGTCTCAGTGTTTTAGAGCGTCTCAGAGCGTCTCAGTGTTTCAGTGTCTCAGAGCGTCTCAGTGTTTCAGAGCGTCTCAGTGTTTTAGAGCGTCTCAGAGCGTCTCAGTGTTTCAGAGCGTCTCAGTGTTTCAGAGCGTCTCAGAGCGTCTCAGTGTTTCAGAGCGTCTCAGTGTTTTAGAGTGTCTCAGAGCGTCTCAGTGTTTCAGTGTCTCAGAGCGTCTCAGTGTTTCAGAGCGTCTGTGTTTTAGAGCGTCTCAGTGTTTCAGAGCGTCTCAGTGTTTCAGAGCGTCTCAGTGTTTCAGAGCGTCTGTGTTTCAGAGCGTCTCAGAGCGTCTCAGTGTTTCAGAGCGTCTCAGAGCGTCTCAGTGTTTTAGAGCGTCTCAGTGTTTCAGAGCGTCTCAGAGCGTCTGTGTTTTAGAGCGTCTCAGTGTTTCAGAGCGTCTCAGTGTTTCAGAGCGTCTCAGAGCGTCTCAGTGTTTCAGAGCGTCTCAGAGCGTCTATGTTTTAGAGCGTCTCAGTGTTTCAGAGCGTCTCAGAGCGTCTCAGAGCATCTCAGTGTTTCAGAGCGTCTCAGGGTGTTTCAGAGCGTCTCAGTGTTTCAGATCATCTCAGGGTGTTTCAGAGCGTCTCAGTGTTTCAGAGCGTCTCAGAGCGTCTCAGTGTTTCAGATCGTCTCAGTGTCTCAGATCGTCTCAGGGTGTTTCAGAGCGTCTCAATGTTTCAGATCGTCTCAGGGTGTTTCAGAGCGTCTGTGTTTTAGAGCGTCTCAGTGTTTCAGAGCGTCTCAGTGTTTCAGAGCGTCTCAGTGTTTCAGAGCGTCTGTGTTTCAGAGCGTCTCAGAGCGTCTCAGTGTTTCAGAGCGTCTCAGAGCGTCTCAGTGTTTTAGAGCGTCTGAGCGTCTCAGTGTTTTAGAGCGTCTCAGTGTTTCAGAGCGTCTCAGTGTTTCAGAGCGTCTCAGTGTTTCAGAGCGTCAGTGTCTCAGAGCGTCTCAGTGTCTCAGAGCGTCTCAGTGTTTCAGAGCGTCTCAGTGTTTCAGAGCGTCTCAGTGTTTCAGAGCGTCTCAGTGTTTCAGAGCGTCAGTGTCTCAGAGCGTCTCAGTGTTTTAGAGCGTCTCAGTGTTTCAGAGCGTCTCAGTGTTTCAGAGCGTCTCAGAGCGTCTCAGTGTTTCAGAGCGTCTCAGAGCGTCTATGTTTTAGAGCGTCTCAGTGTTTCAGAGCGTCTCAGAGCGTCTCAGAGCATCTCAGTGTTTCAGAGCGTCTCAGAGCGTCTCAGAGTGTCTCAGAGTGTCTCAGTGTTTCAGAGCGTCTCAGAGCGTCTCAGTGTTTCAGAGCGTCTCAGTGTTTCAGAGCGTCTCAGTGTTTCAGAGCGTCTCAGAGCGTCTCAGTGTTTCAGAGCGTCTCAGAGCGTCTCAGTGTTTCAGAGCGTCTCAGAGCGTCTCAGTGTTTCAGAGCGTCTCAGAGCGTCTCAGTGTTTCAGAGCGTCTCAGTGTTTCAGAGCGTCAGTGTCTCAGAGCGTCAGTGTTTCAGAGCGTCTCAGAGCATCTCAGTGTTTCAGAGCGTCTCTGAGTGTTTCAGAGCGTCTCTGAGTGTTTCAGAGCGTCTCTGAGTGTTTCAGAGTGTCTCAGAGTGTCTCAGAGTGTCTCAGAGTGTCTCAGTGTTTCAGAGCGTCTCAGAGCGTCTCAGTGTTTCAGAGCGTCTCAGAGCGTCTCAGTGTTTTAGAGCGTCTCAGTGTTTCAGAGCGTCTCAGTGTTTCAGAGCGTCTCAGTGTTTCAGAGTGTTTCAGAGCGTCTCAGAGCGTCTCAGTGTTTCAGAGCGTCTCAGAGCGTCTCAGTGTTTCAGAGCGTCTCAGTGTTTCAGTGTCTCAGAGCGTCTGTGTTTCAGAGCGTCTCAGTGTTTCAGAGCGTCAGTGTTTCAGAGCGTCTCAGTGTTTCAGAGCGTCTCAGTGTTTCAGTGTCTCAGAGCGTCTCAGTGTTTCAGAGCGTCTCAGTGTTTCACAGTGTTTGAGTGTCTGAGCAAACACTGGAGTGATTTAACTTGTTGAAAATTATCACATTTTATTTTCTCATTTTCAACAGTGTTGACTTTTTATTCAATTTAACTTTATTTTATTAATAACAAATAAAAATCCTGTTCAGTGTTGATTTCCTGAACATAAACAACACATGTTTTAATTATTACCTTTAATATTTAAGTCTGAACTCTCCAAACCACAGACTTTTACTGACTCAGGATCTGAGGACCTGTGACCGTCTCCATTTAAATCTCATTATGGTCATTATTTAGTTAGTTTGAGCTGTACAAACATGTTATAAAGCGTCAGATGCCCTCCCTGTGTCTCCACAGGGTCTTATCCTGCATAAAAACATTGAACCCTGTACAAACCTGTTCTGAAATCTACCGGATCTGTGGTGGGTGCTGCTCAGTCCTGATCGGTTTATAAAATATTAGGTCTAAAGTCAGCTTTATTGTCAATTTATTGTCAATTCTGTCATATGTGTTCAACAGTGAATCGAAATATCGTTTCTCTCTGGCCAAAGTAGTGCAAAAAGACAGTGTAAAAATACAATATAAAGAGGAAACAAATACTTCTAAAGCCAAATTCGGACGGGATTATTTTTATGGGATGAAGTAATAATTACCAGGGAATTTAGTCGTGTCTGAACGCACCATGTCCGTAAACATAAGGGAGTATGTGTGTGAAATTTACAGTGAGTTTCACCTTCTGTAAAACGGTCTGGGGGAATGACCATAGGTAATATTAATCCCATGCGAATGTGACCCTTGGTAAAGATGTATGTAATATTTCGTCACATCCATTTAAAGAAATAATTTACCGCAGTTTTGAAACACGGAGGAGCTTGAAGCGCTTTGTTTTGCCGGCAAACAAAATGATCTGCTGGTACTCTCAAACAAACGCACACATCGACCAATGAAAAAGACCAAGAGGGATAAATCAGTCGTCAGAGGCATGAAACTTCTGCTTGTTTTAGGTCATGTATGCTCTGTTAGTCCTGATTATGGGACATAATTTGCATGGTTCGCTAATATTTCACATAATCATGACTTCTCCATCTACGGAAGTGACGTGCACAGCGACGAATACGTGACGGCAGAGCGTAAACAAACTCCTCCCGTGTCAAATAAATATTCCGGACATTTCTTGTCCTGTGTGAATGGGTCATTTATATTCCAGAGGTCCTGTGATAAACCCACATTACTCTACATCCCCCTGGAAAACTAATCCCGTCAGAACAGGGCTTTTGACTGAAATGGGAGACAAATGATGTCTGAGCCCTCCATTTCTGTTCAAGGAAGGATTCTCTTATCTTTTAAAGATCCCATGACATGGTACTTGTTGATGCTTTTATATGGCTCCTTAATGGTTCGCTAATACTGCAAATGAATCCTTCTTCAAAATCAACACTCAGTGCATGAGAAAGACACATGTACACAGTCAGTCAGAAAGTCTCTCTCTGAACACCTCAACTGTTGCTTGAATGCAAATGAGAAGGACAGAGATAGGTTAGAGGAGCGGGTGGCGGGGGCCAAACTCTCCGCTGTTCCTTGTTTTAGCGGTGCGCTGTGTGCTGTCTCCCACTTCCGCGTTTTAAGTGTGGAGGAAGAAAAGAGAGGCATTTCAATGAAAAAAAAACACATTTTCACAGAAAATAAAATTAAACCACTGCTGTTACAGAGGTCCAGAGGCTCAGATAAAGGACTTCTGAACCTGGAAACACTCACACGTGCCTCCAGGCAAATAAAAAAACGCATTTCGCATTGCGTAGCTCATTCGCGGTCCAAACTCTCTGGGCGTGATTTACAGAGACGGTGGGTAGACATCCAGACGGGGGGTGGAGCTGCATTTTTTGATGTGACGTCTGAAGGTTCGCCTGGGTTCTAAAAATGTATTGATTGTGCTAAATTTCCCGGTGTAATTAATTGTCCTGAAAATGTGATTCAACGGGACTTTGTTTTGACTACATCTTCTGCACAAACACATCCAAGGTAGAGGTAAGATCGGGCCTAAAAAATCCAGCCCGACCCGATCCGGCCCGCGGGTATTAAAGCCCGACCCGGCCCGAACCCGACCAATTAACTTGATTTGCAGGCCCGAGCCCGAAGCAAACCCGAAATTTCATATTTTATTTGTGAGGACTCGGGAGGAGGAGGGGTGATTTATGATAAAGCCTGTCTTTTGTAACGAAATCTAAGTTAAACAAGACTGTATAAACATTTACATCTTTTATATTTGTTTCTGCAGAGGTACATTAACCGACAATTTTCCATCATTGGCGGATTTTTTAAAGAGTTGACGGGAAAAATTTAAGGCCGTCCGTCATTTTGACGGGTTGAAAGTTGGGCCATAAACCACAGCAGCAGTACGTCCTTAAGAATCTAGCGCGGCACTTTAAGAGAGAGAAGCAGAGAGAGTGGAGCGGAGGAGAAGCAGAGAGCTCGGAGCGGAGGGGAAGATTATTAAGAGGGCGGCGTTCACATGCGCAGAGCTCTGGCTCTGCGGCTCCTGTTTAGTAGTTAAATAGCAATTACATTACAGCGCCTTCTCTGTTTTATCCAAATTATTTATTTTAAAACAAGTATTCCTTAGTTTAGTATCCACACATCGTTTTATTATACATTTTTATAAACATATATTTATTTTTAAAAAGTCAGCGAGAGAGAAGCCCGAGCCCGAACCGACCCGAAGCAATGATTGACATTTTAGGCCCGACCCCGACCCGAATTTCGGGTCGGGTCGTCTCGGGCTCGGGCTTAAGATCTTACCTCTAGTCCAAGGTCACAGCTGGGGCCTTATCTTACACAGCACTCTACAAAACAAAAACAACACATTCCATTCGGCTCACACTGACATTTTTATGTAAAACACTCTGCCCTGTCTATTTAGTAAGTCTGCCTCTGCGTCAGTTTCCGATCAATTACTGATTTACAATCTGACCCCCCCCCCCCCTTCCTTCTGTTGCCAAAGAAAAAGATCACAGTACGTTTACCTCTCCAATTGTTTTTTCTGTCATTACATGTTGTAAAATTCTCTGCATCTTTTTTTTTTTTCTACTCTGTTGTAACCCAGTTGGCGCCGCGAATGGCCGCCCTGGTGCTCGGAGTGTCTGTCCGCTCCAGGTATCGAAGCAAGTTCCTAATGTGAACCTGTTCACTCATATGGCAATAAAAACCTTCCTTGTTCAGAATCGCCCGTTTGAGCTGTGTTTTTTTCAAACGCAGAAAAGGATCGCAAATGCTCAGTTTAGACATTTCGCAACTTTTAGCCATGGGAGGGCTAAACAGGGTAGGGGAGCTCACATTAACGTTGAAAAACCTCACAAAGTGAAAATTTCATGCCATGGGACCTTTAACAAACTATTATTGTGCACCATTTTTATCCTGATTGTTTATTGTCCCATCCCTAACCCCTCACATTTTCCCCGTACACTCTGTCCTCAGTTCCACGCCATGGACAGCCTCCACGTGGCGGGTTACGACATGACCCGGGCCATAGCGTCTCTGGTGCCGCAGGGGGGGCCGGTGCTCTGCCGGGACGAGATGGAGGAGTGGAGCGCCTCTGAAGCCAACCTGTTTGAAGAAGCTCTGGAGAAGTACGGCAAGGACTTCACAGACATACAGCAGGACTTTGTGAGTGACTGAAATAATGAGGATTTTTAAACTTCTATTCAACATTCTACCTGCTTAGTCCTGATCACATTTAGAATACTTTGGTAAAAGTGTGGGTGTGGTAAAAGACGACACTCACAAACAAAACAAAGTGGTAAATATAAATGTTCTTCTGTAAATTCTATTGGAATTGCAGCCGACCTCACCGCAGTGATTTTAGAAGAAATTTAAAACATTCCCTTGTGAGTATTCCAGTGAAAAAAAACAAACTACACTTTAAGAAATGTTTAAAGTAATGTCTGGTATTGGTATCGGTACTCGTATTGGCAAATACTGGTTTAGTCCTGCTTTAGTCCTGCTTTAGTCCTGGTTTAGACTTGGTTTATGCCTGGTTTACTCTTGGTTTACTCTTGGTTTAGTCCTGGTTTAGTCCTGGTTTAGTCCTGGTTTAGCCCTGCTTTAGACCTGGTTTAGCCCTGGTTTAGTCCTGGTTTATGCCTGGTTTACTCTTTGTTTAGTCCTGGTTTAGACCTGGTTTAGTCCTTGTTTAATCCTGCTTTAGTCCTGGTTTAGACCTGGTTTAGTCCTTGTTTAATCCTGCTTTAGTCCTGGTTTAGACCTGGTTTAGGCCTGGTTTAGTCCTGGTTTAGTCCTGTTTAGTCCTGGTTTAGTCCTGCTTTAGGCCTGATTTAGTCCTGGTTTAGTCCTGGTTTAGTCCTGGTTTAGGCCTGGTTTAGGCCTGGTTTAGTCCTGGTTTAGTCCTGGTTTAGTCCTGGTTTAGACCTGGTTTAGACCTGGTTCAGTCCTGGTTTAGTCCTGGTTCAGTCCTAGTTTAGTCTTGGTTTAGGCCTGGTTTAGTCCTGGTTTAGTCCTGTTTAGTCCTGGTTTAGTCCTGCTTTAGGCCTGATTTAGTCCTGGTTTAATCCTGGTTTAGGCCTGGTTTAATCCTGGTTTAGGCCTGGTTTAGTCCTGGTTTAGTCCTGGTTCAGTCCTGGTTTAGACCTGGTTCAGTCCTGATTCAGTCCTGGGTTAGACCTGGTTCAGTCCTGGTTTAGACCTGGTTTAGTCCTGGTTTAGTCCTGGTTTAGTCCTGGTTCAGTCCTAGTTTATTCCTGGTTCAGTCCTGGATGTTTTTGTGTCGTTCTTTGTGCCCTCACAGCGAGCACCACTCTGCCCCCTGGTGGACGGACAGAGTCAGTGCAGCTCACTCGGGTTTCCACAAACGAGACCTCGGCTTCGTTTTGGGTGGAGTTTGAGGCTAATTTTGCTCTTAAAACTTTCAGAACAGACCTGGTCTCTGTGCTCAGACGCCAAAGGGATATTCTGAACCACATCTGAGGAGAAAAGTGTGGAAATAAAAGGCCTAAATGTGGTTAAAGTTGAATTATTTTGAGTGTTAAGTTGACGTTTGTTTTTGTTTGGCAGCTCCCGTGGAAGTCTCTCACCAGTATTATCGAGTATTATTACATGTGGAAGACGACAGACAGATATGTGCAACAGGTAAGAAAATATTACTATAATTTACAGCATTTTAAAGACCTAACAGCTCCCATTTGAGTTCCTAAAATAATTTAACTTCAACTGGGTTTTTTAAAAAATGTGTCAGACTCATGTCAAACTCATTCTGGTCCGGGGGCCGTGTCCAGCCGACTCCCCAAAAAACTCATGGCAAATATACCCCAAAAAATAGCAATAAGTCCAAATATTTGTGCAGAGAAACACAAATCTATCACAGAAGTCTTTTTTATTTGATGAACTCTTTCTTTTACAAAATATTATAATATTATGAACAAACTGAAACTTTAAAGGGATATGCCACCCCCAGGTCAAATTTGGGCATCTCCCCACAGTCCAGAGACTAAAATAAGTGATGAAAAGCGTTTTCCTGGTCACCCAGCCATTGTCCGAGTCTGTCGCCACTGACCGCCGCGGTATCTGCTGCTCCTCCGCCTTAGACTGGAGTCTAACGTCGCCAGAGAAAGATTTCGGCCAAAAGGAATTAATTTGCTCGATGCGTTTCCCAATTACTTTCTGTGTAGTGCACATTCATATCGAGTGCAAATAAATGTGCAAATCAACACGGAGAGCTTGACTTGGTCATTTTGGGTGGGAACTATTTTCCAGTGCGTAAGAATACAGCCGTATCACGCACCACGTTGTGCAACAGGGGAACTCCCTTCCCGGTGCGTAACAGGGATTCCCCTGGCAGCGTGCTGCGTGATACGGCTGTATTCTAATGACCAAGTCAAGCTCTCCGTGTTGATTTGCACATTTATTTGCACTCGATATGAATGTGCACTACACACAAAGTAATTGGGAAACACATCGAGCAAATTAATTCCTTTTGGCCGAAATCTTTCTCTGGCGACGTTAGACTCCAGTCTAAGGCGGAGGAGCTGCAGATACCGCGGCGGTCAGTGCTGACAGACTCGGACAATGGCTGGGTGAGCAGGAAAACGCTTTTCATCACTTATTTTAGTCTCTGGACTGTGGAGAGATGCCCAAGTTTGACCTGGGGGTGGCATATCCCTTTAAGAAAAATGCAATGTCAACACAAACATACAGGTTTCCCATTCACCTCCTGAACAAAGAATTAGTCCTGGTTTAGGCCTAGTTTAGGCCTAGTTTAGTCCTGGTTTAGTCCTGGTTTAGTCCTGGTTTAGGCCTGGTTTAGGCCTGGTTTAGGCCTGGTTTAGTCCTGGTTGAGTCCTGGTTGAGTCCTGGTTTAGACCTGGTTTAGTCCTGGTTTAGGCCTGGTTTAGACCTGGTTTAGACCTGGTTTAGACCTGGTTTAATCCTGGTTTAGGCCTGCTTTAATCCTGTTTTTTAGGCCTGCTTTAATCCTGGTTTTTAGGCCTGGTTTAGTCCTGATTTAGACCTGGTTTAGTCCTGGCTTAGGTCTGCTTTAGGTCTGCTTTAGGCCTGGTTTAGGCCTGGTTTAGGCCTGGTTTAGGCCTGGTTGAGTCCTGGTTTAATCCTGGCTTAGTCCTGGTTTAGTCCTGGTTTAGGCCTGCTTTA
This sequence comes from Paratrypauchen microcephalus, assembly GCA_036785185.1. Classification (NCBI taxonomy): domain Eukaryota; kingdom Metazoa; phylum Chordata; class Actinopteri; order Gobiiformes; family Gobiidae; genus Paratrypauchen; species Paratrypauchen microcephalus. Next base: position 1,175,442 of record JAVJIX010000115.1, on the reverse strand, counting down.
ATCCTGGTTTAGGCCTGCTTTAATCCTGGTTTAGGCCTGCTTTAATCCTGGTTTAGGCCTGCTTTAATCCTGGTTTTTAGTCCTAGTTTAGTCCTGTTTCAGGTCTTAGTCCTTGTTTACACCTGGTTTAGTTGTGGTTTAATTAGGAAATCCTGCACTCTTGCACCACTTTTCTCATTTTTGACATTTTGCTGATGAGGGTGTCACGGTCGACAGTCAAAACGATGGTCCTTTAAGAGCGTTTGGAAAGAGGCGAGTCTTCATTTGTGCTGCTCTGGTGGGAGGGGCCACGCACAGAGGCACTGGTGGGAGGGGCCACGCACAGAGGCGATGGAGACGCTGCTATGCTCAGCTGCACAGAAAAGTGGCGCCAAAAATTACCAATATTTTAATAGAAAATTAAAATATAATTAAATATTTGAATAGAAAATCAACCGAGGGCCGATTAAAGGTCTTGGAGGGCCGGATCTGGCCGCCGGGCCGAATGTTTGACACCCTGCTCTACTTAATTTCATTTTTTGTACTTGTAGAATTATTTTCCGTCCGCTCTGAGACTCGGGCCAGGCTCTGGGCACAAGTACACGTTAATTACATTTATAATATTCATTGACTTTTGAAATCACTTGACATTTAGAGTTTAAGTATTTTAGATTATCTGATTTGATTTGATTTAATCACGGGTCAGTGGGCATACTTTTATATTTTTATATTTTATACACCGCTTTTCCACCTTCAAGGCTCAAAGCTCAGAGATGGGACGAGAGAATAAGACACGATATTGATACAATTTCCAATATATTAATTGTGCGACCCGGTTTCCAAGTTCGCCTCACAATTTTTGTATCTATTGTATTTCATATTTTCTGTGTTTTGTCTCTCAGGGACTGCAGATGGGAATTATCTGAGAGTAACGGTCTCGTACAAAGCGTCACTTTATGTTCCCTGTCACGTAAACTTAGGTTACGTTCAGACTGCAGGGCTTAATGCTCGTTTCCGATTTTTTGCGAGGTCGTTCACATTTCCACTTAAATGCGACTTGTATGTGTGTTAGCCCCATGGCAGAAGATGCATCAAGGCCTGTTGTGACGTGAGCCGTCCTCCTGTGGACCCACCACCTGCGGGAGGATTCATGGGGGCTGGTGCATTGTGTTCTGGGCAGCAGAACACTGCTTGGACTGCTGCCCCCGTGACCCAGAAAATGGAAAAAGCGGAAGAAAATGAATGAATGAATGTGATCTCCAGTGTGAACTTTAAACGCCCCAAAAGTGTCCCGCATGCGCCTTGGAGGACACGACGAGGTCACGTGCGGCGAGCGCGCTCAGTGTTTACGGAAGTCGCCTAAAGTTGCTGTCGTACCGGAGCCACAACATGTCCAGCTTATTTGTTTTAAGGAGGAGACGGACGAGGTTTTTGGCCACGGCGTTTTGTGGGGCAGTGGCAACGTCTGTAGAAGTGCTTTCCTGCTTTAGTCCTGGTTTAGTCCTGTTTTAGTCCTGGTTTAGTCCTGTTTTAGTCCTGGTTTAGTCCTGGTTTAGTTCTAGTTTAATCCTGGTTTAGTCCTGGTTTAGTCCTGGTTTAGTTCTGGTGTAGTCCTGGTTTAGTTCTGGTTTAGTCCTGGTTTAGTTCTGTTTTAGGTCTGGTTTAGTCCTGGTTTAGTCCTGGTTTAGTTCTAGTTTAATCCTGGTTTAGTCCTGGTTTAATCCTGGTTTAGTCCTGGTTTAGTCCTGGTTTAGTTCTGGTTTAGTTCTGGTTTAGTCCTGGCTTAGTTCTGGTTTAGGTCTGGTTTAGTTCTGGTTTAGTCCTGGTTTAGTTCTGTTTTAGTCCTGTTTTAGTCCTGGTTTAGTTCTGTTTTAGTCCTGGTTTAGTCCTGGTTTAGTCCTGGTTTAGTTCTGGTTTAGTCCTGGTTTATTCCTGGTTTAGTCCTGGTTTAGTTCTGGTTTAGTTCTGTTTTAGTCCTGGTTTAGTTCTAGTTTAGTCCTGGTTTATTCCTGGTTTAGTCCTGGTTTAGTTCTGGTTTAGTTCTGTTTTAGGTCTGGTTTAGTCCTGATTTAGTCTTAGTTCAGCCCTGCTTTAGTCCTGGTTTAGTCTTAGTTCAGCCCTGCTTTAGTCCTAGTTTAGTCTTAGTTTAGTCCTGGTTTAGTCCTGCTTTAGTCCTAGTTTAGTCTTAGTTTAGTCCTGCTTTAGTCTTAGTTTAGTCTTAGTTTAGTCCTGCTTTAGTCCTGGTTTAGTCCTGGTTTAGTCCTGGTTTAGTCCTGGTTTAGTCTTAGTTTAGTCTTAGTTTAGTCTTAGTTTAGTCCTGGTTTAGTCCTGCTTTAGTCTTAGTTTAGTCCTGCTTTAGTCTTAGTTTAGTCCTGCTTTAGTCCTGGTTTAGTCCTGGTTTAGTCCTGGTTTAGTCCTGGTTTAGTCCTAGTTTAGTCCTAGTTTAGTCTTAGTTTAGTCCTGCTTTAGTCCTGGTTTAGTCCTGATTTAGTCCTGATTTAGTTCTAGTTCAGCCCTGCTTTACGTCCTGTACAATCTTCCTTAATTTATTTACTTAACTTTTTATTTTAAATTAATTAATTTAACTTAATTTACTTTATAAATATAAATATCCAGAAATGGTGACTTAAACACGTACGTGGCGTCAGTGTTTTTTTTTTTTAATCTTATCCTGGAAGATCTTGTTCCATCCCTGCCCATGAGATTGTCTTTTATGCTGTTCAGTGCTTCTGTTTTTGTGTTTGTGCGTCTGTTTTCACCTCTGTGTAATTTCCCTGTGTTTCAGAAACGATTAAAAGCCGCAGAAGCAGAGAGCAAACTGAAGCAGGTCTACATCCCAAATTAGTGAGTCTCTGTTGGATCACGTTAAATAAATAAACTTCCGTTCACTTCATCACACGGACTGTATAAAGGAGCCGACTGAGGCTACGTTTATACGACGACGGTCTGAACAGAAGACGCAAAAGTGCTGTCGCATCTTCGCTTTTCATTACGCGTTTAGACAAGCGTTTTCGGGAGGAAATCTGCGTGCATACGGTGACGCGAAAGTGTGTGGAATTGGATTGGGTATGCATGCCAGGCGGCTAGGGGGCGCTGTGATACATTATCACTATGTCCGCGCACAGTTATTGTTTTTTTTCTTTTAATTGTCCTAATTTAGTCCAGGTTTAGTCCTAGTTTAGTATGAATTTAGTCCTAGTTTAGTCCGAATTTAGTCCTTGTTTAGTTCTAGTTCAGTCCTGCTTTGCGAACAATCTTCCTTAATTTATTTACTTAACTTTTTAATTTAATTTATTTAACTTAATTTACGTGAAGAATCCCTCTGTCGTCCAGGTAGAATCCATGATACAAGGAGAAATTCAATTTGTCAACTGGACAACCGACCAAATAAACTTTGTCCAGTTGACAAATTGAATTTCTCCTTCTATCATTAACTTAATTTACTTAATAAATATAAATATCTAGAAATGGTGACGTAAACGCGTATGCGACGTCAGCAGATTTGACCAGAGTTTTGCGTCTTGGGCAGTGCAGACGAAAATGCTCTGGCGGAGCGTATTCAAGTTTTCCACTTTGGAGGGCAGTTTCAGTTTTTTGCGTTTGAAGCCCCCAAAACGCCGTCACCGTCTAAACAAAAGGCACTTCCAATAAAATATTTATGTATATTATAATATTTAGTTTTTACCCTTAAGTGTTCTCGTGTAAACCGGCCCGGTGTGAGTGTGACGTCATCTACAGTGTTCAGCTCCAGTCAAATGAAGCTCATCGAGGCTTGCAGTGAATTTGGAGCCTGGTCCGTATTAGGAATAGGAATTTATTAATGGACAAAATGTTGAAATAAAAAGGATCATTTATAGCAGGTTAAAGCCCTATTCTGACGGGATTAGTTTTCCAGGGGGATGTAGAGTAATGTGGGTTTATCACAGGACCTCTGGAATATAAATGACCCATTCACACAGGACAAGAAATGTCCAGAATATATATTTGTAGGGATGCACGATATATCGGCATTAACATCGGTATCGGCCAATATTGCAAAATTTTAACATATCGGTATCGGCCCGATGTGTAAAAGTGGCCCGCTATTAATGACCGATATTTGTCAGTACAGTAATCCCTTGAATTAACGTTTTCTCACATTTCTCTCTCGTTTAAACACTCAAACTTTTGTAGATTTTCAACAAAATGTATTAAAGGTCCCATGACATGGTACTTCTTGATGCTTTTATATGGCTCCTTAATGGTTCCCTAATACTGTAAATGAATCCTTCAAAATCAACACTCAGTGCATGAGAAACAGAGATAAGATGAGAAAGAGTCATAAATATCTCTCTCAAACTCTATTCTGGGCGTTGTTGCTTGAATGCAAATGAGGAGAAAAGAGCTGGCCAATAGTAGAGGGTGGGGGCGTGGCCAAACTCTCCGCTCAGAGCTCTCAGCTGTGCGCTCTGATCCATTTCCTTGTTTTTGCACGGGGGAGAGATTTGAAGCGTTCCATTGAAAAATAAACACATTTCCACAGAAAATAAAATTAAACCACTGCTGTTCAAAGGTCCAGAGGCTCAGATAAAGGACTTCCGAGCCTAGAAACACTCGGACGTGCCTCCAGGCAAATAAAAAAACGCATTTCACATTGCCTAGTGCATTCGTAGTCCAAACTCTCTGGGCGTGATTTAGAGACGCTGAGTACAGACAGACGGGGGTGGAACTGCATTTGCATTTCTTTTTTCCATCTGACGTCAATAAGGTGCCTTGTTCAAAATCGCCCGTTTGAGCTCCGATTTTTTCTAACGCAGAAAAGGATCGTAAATGCTCAGTTTAGACATTTCACAACTTTTAACCATGGGGGGGGGGGGGGGTAAACAGGGTAGGGGAGCTCACATTAACGTTCAAAAACCTCAGAAAGTGAAAATTTCATGCCATGGGATCTTTAATAGTGAAGAGTGGGGGGGGGCAGGCACGTGCGCTCATCGTGCTCAAATCCGTGATAGGCGTGAGACCGCGGGTCCCACCCGGGGCTGCGAGCACGAGACCCGTGCCCAAACCGTGCCGCCTCCTCGGGACCGCGAACACGCACATCAAACCTCGACATGAACGAACGCAAGAGCCGCACGAAACCAGGCAAAGAGCCGCACGCCGTGGTTTAATCCTGGTTTAGACCTGGTCTAGTCCTGGTCCAGTCCTGGTTTAGTCCAGGTTTAGTCCTGGTCCAGTCCTGGTTTAGTCCAGGTTTAGTCCTGGTCCAGTTCTGGCTTAGACCTGGTTTAGTCCTGGTCTTGTCCTGGTCCATCCTGGTTTAGTCCAGGTTTAGTCCTGGTCCAGTTCTGGCTTAGACCTGGTTTAGTCCTGGTCTAGTCCTGGTTCAGTCCTGGTTTAGTCCAGGTTTAGTCCTGGTCCAGTTCTGGCTTAGACCTGGGTTAGACCTGGTCTAGTCCTGGTCCAGTCCTGGTTTAGTCCAGGTTTAGTCCTGGTCCAGTTCTGGCTTAGACCTGGTTTAGTCCTGGTCTAGTCCTGGTCCAGTCCTGGTTTAGTCCAGGTTTAGTCCTGGTCCAGTTCTGGCTTAGACCTGGTTTAGACCTGGTCTAGTCCTGGTCCAGTCCTGGTTTAGTCCAGGTTTAGTCCTGGTCCAGTTCTGGCTTAGACCTGGTTTAGTCCTGGTCTAGTCCTGGTCCATCCTGGTTTAGTCCAGGTTTAGTCCTGGTCCAGTCCTGGTTTAGTCCAGGTTTAGTCCAGGTTTAGTCCTGGTCTGGCTTAGACCTGGCTTAGACCTGGTCTAGTCCTGGTTCAGTCCTGGTTTAGTCCAGGTTTAGTCCAGGTTTAGTCCTGGTCCAGTCCTGGTTTAGTCCAGGTTTAGTCCTGGTCCAGTTCTGGCTTAGACCTGGTTTAGTCCGCGTTTAGTCCGCGTCTAGTCCTGGTCTAGTTCCAGTCTGGTCCCGGCCCCATGATTTTCAGTCTGTATAAAATGTTATCTCAGAATTAGAAATAAATAAATAAATATTGGTATCGGCCAATATCGGTATCGGCCGATAACAGCAACATTAACATCGGATATCGGTATTGGCAAAAATGTTCACATTGGTGTATCCCTATTTATTTGACATGGGAGGAGTTTGTTTACGCTCTGCCGTCACGTATTCGTCACCGTAAAAGCATCAGCTGGAGATCAAGAAGTCATGATTAGCCTATCTGGAATAGTAGCGAAGTATGCACTATTATTGCCCATAATCAGGACTAACAGAGCAAACATGACCTAAAACAAGTTTCATGCCTCCGACGACTTGGTCTTTTTCATTGGTCGATGTGTGCGTTTGTTTGAGAGTACCGGTAGATCATTTTGTTTGCCGGCAAAACAAAGCGCTTCAAGCTCCTCCATGTTTGAAAATTGCGGTTAATTATTTCTTTAAACGGATGTGACGAAATATTACATACATCTTTACCGAGGGTCGCATTCGCACGGGATTAATATTCCCTATGGTCATTCCTCCAGACCGTTTTACAGAAGGTGAAACTCACTGTAAATTTCACGGACATACTCCCTTATGTTTACGGACATGGTGCGTTCAGACACGACTAAATTCCCTGGTAATTATTACTTCACCGCATGTCACCCCATAAAACTAATCCCATCCGAACAGGGCTTAATACGAACATTTTAAGACCAAAGTGCCGAGGCCACAGCAGCAGTGACAGAGAGAGAGGGGTGACAATATTCTAAAAAGTCACAGGAGCCTTTGTCCATTTATATAAACAGTCTGTGGTTCATCGTTAGTCATTAGTTTCACTGTATAATTAGTCTTAATAAAAGCAAGAACGTAGAATTAAAACGCCTATGACAGATTGGATTACTCATTTCGTCAAAAAAGATCAGCATATTTAAGGTTTTGCTAAAGAATTGACATGTTCTTTCCCAGTTTGTCCATTTTTAGGTTTATATTTTTACTTGTTTACACGTTGGAAATCCTGACGTCACTTTAGGGAATTCTGTAACTGTTACCTGGCAACTTGTACACAAAAAATACAAAATTCATCGAATGTACTCAGAAAAACACAAAAATCCCCCCAAAAAATTAATATTCTGGGGAAAAATTTGCCGTTTTGTGTAAATTGTGTTGAACTTTCGGACAGAATTCAACCAGTGTGTTTAGAATTCTCGAGTTTTCAGGGTATTTTTCAACTTTTCTTCACAAACTGCGTCTTGATTTGTGTAAAACTATAATTTATATTTACAATAAAAAAATTAAAAAAATAAATAAAAATAAATAAATTAAAAATATTAAAATTAAATTAAAAATATAAATATAAAACATATAAAATATATAAAATAAAAATATATATAAAATAAAAATTAAAAATATATAAAAATAAAATAAACAAAATAAAAAAAGTATATATATATATATACAAAAAAAAATATATATATATATATATATATATATATATATATATATATATATATATATATATATATATACAAAATACAAAAAATTAAAAATATATAAAAATTAAAAAATATATACAAATAAAATAAAAATGTGTCTTAAGCCTTATTCGCACTGGAGAAGTACAACCTGGGGACATGTGGTAATCTGCAAATGACCTCTTCACCTCCGTGTTACGAGATAAGCGAAGTCCGTAAAAGACTTGACTGAGATTGAAAGAGAAAAGAAAGAGATCGAAAAGACACGCAGTTACAACAACAAACGAATTCGCAACTAATTCTCTCACCGGACGTGTGTGTTTGGCCAAATATAGTCTGTAATTTGCGGCAGAATTACAGACATGGCGTATTCGCACGGGATTAAGATTTCAGGCGTCCGCCGCGATTATTACGAATCACCAAAGGTCCACGGGTCAAACTAACCCCGTGTGAAAAGGGCTTTAGGCACTTTCAGCTGTAGTCTTCATAGAGTAACTCGTATTTGTCTCGTTTCAGTAACAAACCGAACCCAAACCAGCTCAGTAACAGTGTGAAGCCCCTGGTGAACGGAGCCGGTAACGGACCTCCTCAGACTCCAGGACTGGGCCGGGCCTGTGAGAGCTGCTACAGTAAGGACTGGAATACCTCAACACTCACACGACACGAAGGGTGTCCGAACTTTCAGGGGTGTCCGAACTTTCAGGGGTGTCTGAACTTTCAGGGGTGTCCGAACTTTCAGGGGTGTCCGAACTTTCAGGGGTGTCCGAACTTTCAGGGGTGTCTGAACTTTCAGGGGTGTCCGAACTTTCAGGGGTGTCTGAACTTTCAGGGGTGTCCGAACTTTTCCCACCCAGATACACAGATACAAACATGTTCACAGTGGAATTTAACGGAGCCACAACACCCACAGCTCAGGGAATTCAAATTTTAGTCCTGGTTTAGTCCCGATTTAGTCAAGGTTTAGTCCATGTTTAATCCAGATTTAGTCCAGATTCAGTCCAGGTTTAGTCCAGGTTCAGTCTAGTCCTGGGTTAGTCCAGGTTTAGTCCATGTTTAGTCCATGTTAAGTCTAGTCCTGGGTTTAGTCCAGGTTTAGTCCATGTTTAGTCCATGTTTAGTCCATGTTAAGTCTAGGATCAATCTAGGTTTAGTCCATGTTTAGTCCAGATTTAGTCCATGTTTAGTCCATGTTAAGTCTAGGTTTAGTCCAGGTTCAGTCCAGGTTTAGTCTAGGTTTAGTCCAGGTTCAGTCCAGGTTTAGTCCAGGTTCAGTCCAGGTTTAGTCCAGGTTTAGTCCAGGTTTAGTCCAGGTTTAGTCCAGGTTTAGTCCAGGTTTAGTCCAGGTTTAGTCCATGTTTAGTCCAGGTTTAGTCCAGGTTTAGTCCAGGTTTAGTCCAGGTTTAGTCCAGGTTTAGTCCAGGTTTAGTCCAGGTTCAGTCCAGGTTTAGTCCAGGTTTAGTCCAGGTTTAATCCAGGTTCAGTCCAGGTTCAGTCCAGGTTCAGTCCAAGTTCAGTCCAGGTTCAGTCCAGGTTTAGTCCAGGTTGTTATTGATGTTGCAGTGATCGAGATACCAGGATTTGAAGTAAAAGTTCTGCTCTGTGATCATTTGGGCCAATTCAGCAAGATCCCTGAGGCCAACAATAATTGATCAGAGGGCCGGATTTGACCCCTGGGCCATACTTTGGACACTCCTGCATTAAGTAGTATAGATAATATACATAATGTACTGTGAATAATTTAAATAGTAGTGCGAGAACTCCACGATGCAGAGGAGAGGTGTTCCTTTGTGTTCAGACATTTGTTTACCCTTTGCTTTGGTGACGTCATGGCGATGGCCACAGAGTGAATAAAATTATTATTTTGAGGGAAAAAACATATCTGACAGTTAATTACTTTCTATCATTTATTTATATAACCTATTGGCATTTTACATAATACCTAAATCACTTGTATCAGGGGTGTCAAACTCATTTTGGTCCGGGGGCCGTGTCCAGCCCACTCTGATCCCAAAGGGGCCGGATCAGGAAACTCATGGCAGATATACCCCAAAAATATCACTAAGTCCAAATCAGGCACGAAAACCCCCTCACCTTTTGGCAAAATTAGACGTTTTGAAGTCAAAATGGGTGACCTACGTGAATCGTGTAGATCCTGAACCTGGACTGAACCTGGACTGAACCTGGACTGAACCTGGACTGAACCTGGACTAAACTTGGACTGAACCTGGACTAAACCTGGACTAAACCTGGACTAAACCTGAACTGAACCTGGACTGAACCTGGACTGAACCTGGACTGAACCTGGACTGAACCTGGACTAAATCTGGACTGAACCTAGACTAAACCTGGTTTAAACCTGGACTGAACCTGGACTAAACCTGGACTGAACCTGGACTGAACCTGGACTGAACCTGGACTGAACCTGGACTAAATCTGGACTGAACCTAGACTAAACCTGGACTGAACCTGGACTGAACCTGGACTGAACCTGGACTGAACCTGGACTGAACCTGGACTAAACCTGGACTAAACCTGGACTGAACCTGGACTGAACCTGGACTGAACCTGGACTGAACCTGGACTGAACCTGGACTAAACCTGGACTAAACCTGGACTGAACCTGGAGTAAACCAGGATTAACCTGGACTAAACCAGGTCTAAACCAGATCTAAACCGGGTCTAAACCAGATCTAAACCAGGACTAAACCAGGATTAACTGGGGCCAATTCCCGTTGCCCCTGTACAGTCGGTGAATATTGTGACTGAATAAATCCCTTAACTTCGGTCTTTGGACGTTGTTTTGTCGTGTCTAACATAAGCGTGTTGTTCTGCAGCGAGCAGTTCGTTCCAGTGGTACTCGTGGGGCCCTCCCAACATGCAGTGTCGTCTGTGCGCCTCCTGCTGGACGTACTGGAAGAAGTACGGCGGTCTGAAGATGCCCACGAGGCTGGACGGAGAGAGGCCCGGGCCCAACCGCTCCAGCTCGGTGAGGACGACGAGGTTTTACAAGTGTTTTCAGATGGACTCGAGTTTGTGGATGCACTTTGATAAATAAACCAGGTCTCAACTAGGACTAAACCAGAACTAAACCAGGTCTCAGCTAGGACTAAACCAGAACTAAACCAGGTCTGAACTAGGACTAAACCAGGTCTCAGCTAGGACTAAACCAGAACTAAACCAGGTCTGAACTAGGACTAAACCAGAACTAAACCAGGTCTCAACTAGGACTAAACCAGAACTAAACCAGGTCTCAGCTAGGACTAAACCAGAACTAAACCAGGTCTGAACTAGGACTAAACCAGAACTAAACCAGGTCTGAACTAGGACTAAACCAGAACTAAACCAGGTCTCAGCTAGGACTAAACCAGAACTAAACCAGGTCTGAACTAGGACTAAACCAGAACTAAACCAGGTCTGAACTAGGACTAAACCAGAACTAAACCAGGTCTCAACTAGGACTAAACCAGAACTAAACCAGGTCTCATCTCGGACTAAACCAGAACTAAACCAGGTCTCAACTAGGACTAAATCAGAACCAAATCAGGAATAAATAAGAGCAAAGCGGGACTAAACCAGAACTGAACCAGGTCTAAACTAAGACTAAACCAGGACTAATCCAGAAGTAATTCAGGACTAAACCAGGACTAAATCAGGAATAAACTGAGACAAAACAGGACTAAACCAGAACTGAACCAGGTCTAAGTGAGGTCTAAACCACATCTAAACCATAACTAAAATAGGTCTAAACCAGGTCTAAACCAGGTCTGAAGCAGGTCTGAACTAAATCTGAGTCAGGTTTAAACCAGGTCTAAACCATGAAAAATAAAAGTTTTTGTCAGGTTTAACTTCACATGGATTTAAAGGTCCCATGACATGGTACTTGTTGATGCTTTTATATGGCTCCTTAATGGTTCCCTAATACTGTAAATGAATCCTTCTTCAAAATCAACACTCAGTGCATGAGAAAGACCCATTTACAGAGTCAGAGTCATAATCTCTCTGTCTGAACACCTCATTCTGCGCCTTGTTGCTTGAATGCAAATGAGAAGGACACAGATTGGTTAGAGGAGTGGGGGGGGGGGCAAATACGCCGCTGGTTCCTTGTGTTAGCGGTGCGCTGTGCCTGGCTCCGCTTCCACGTGTGTAAGCGCGAAGGAGGAAAGGAGAGGCTTTTCAATGAAAAAAAACACATTTTTACAGAAAATAAAATTAAACCACTGCTGTTTCAGAGGTCCAGAGGGTCGGGTAAAGGACTTCCGAGCCTAGAAACACTCGCAGGTGCCTCCAGGCAAATAAAAAAACGCATTTCGCATTGCGTAGCTCCTCCGCAGTCCAAACTCTCTGGGCGTGATTTCCAGAGACAGGGGGTGGAGATCCAGACGGTGGTGGAACTGAATTTGCATTTCTTTTTTCGATCTGACGTCAATAAGGTGCCTTGTCCAGAATCACCCATTTGAGCTGTGTTTTTTTCAAACGCAGAAAAGGATCGCAAATGCTCAGTTTAGACATTTCGCAACTTTTAGCCATTGGGCGGCCCTAAACAGGGTAGGGGAGCTCACATTAACGTTCAAAAACCTCAGAAAGTGAAAATTTCATGCCATGGGACCTTTAACGTTATTACAGTCCATTACAGACGACATGTTTCAGTATTAGAAATAAAAATAAAATGAACAAAATGTAAATGCTCAGGTGTTCATTTCCCTCCTTCGGGTCCCAGGAGGATGATATAAGAGAAATGATGATGATACTTTGTAAAGATATGAAACCCTGTGGATTCAGTTTCTCCTGCACAGTCTTGCCAAGGACACCTCCAGTTGATTGTTGACATTTTTCTGCGCTTGGCTCTGGCGTCATCCACAGAGCACAGTACAGAACGTGTCCTCCTTTAAGATTGTGTCCTTGGTCAGCTCGTCTCACAGGAGCGGTGCTTCTCATTTCATTTGGGCAGCTCGTCTCCGGGCTGTTCTTCTGGGCGGTTTAAACCTCCTCGTGTGGAAGCAGTCGGGTTTGAACAGGCAGGACTAACGTCCAGCGTGTTAAAGTTCACCAGGTCCAGACTGATGAACTTCTGCCCCAGACTCAGAGTCTCTGTCCAGCTCCAGGATTCGTTAGGACCACACTGATTTTCCCCAGTACCAGCGGTTCAGAGGCGTTCACACAAATAAACAATATAAAGTGGGCTGTGGGCCGTGGGCAGTGGGCAGTGGACGGTGGTCTGTTGGCTGTCGGCTGTGGGCCGTTTGCCGTTGACAGTGGGCAGTAGGCTGTGGGTAGTGGGCAGTAGGCTGTGGGATGTGGACAGTGGGCAGTTGACAGTGGGCAGTGGACGGTGGTCTGTGGGCAGTGGATGGTGGGCAGTAGGCTGTGGGCAGTGGGCAGTAGGCATTGGTCAGTGGGCCGTTGACAGTGGGCAGTATGCAGTAGGCTGTGGGCCGTGGACGGTGGTCTGTGGGCCGTGGGCAGTGGGCCGTGGGCAGTGGGCCGTGGGCAGTGGGCCGTGGACTGTGGGCAGTGGGCCGTGGGCTGTGGGCTGTGGTCTGTGGTTTGTGGGCAGTGGTCAGTGGGCAGTGGACAGTGGGCAGTAGTCTGTGGGCTGTGGACAGTGGTCAGTGGACTGTGGGCAGTAGTCTGTGGGCCGTGGGCAGTGGTCAGTGGGCAGTAGTCTGTGGGCAGTGGACTGTGGGCAGTAGTCTGTGGGCAGTGGTCAGTGGGCAGTAGTCTGTGGGCTGTGGGCAGTAGTCTGTGGGCAGTGGTCAGTGGGCAGTAGTCTGTGGGCTGTGGACAGTGGTCTGTGGGCTGTGGACAGTAGTCTGTGGACAGTAGTCTGTGGGCTGTGGACAGTGGTCTGTGGGCTGTGGACAGTAGTCTGTGGACAGTAGTCTGTGGGCTGTGGACAGTAGTCTGTGGGCTGTGGACAGTAGTCTGTGGACAGTAGTCTGTGGGCAGTGGTCAGTGGGCAGTAGTCTGTGGACAGTAGTCTGTGGACAGTAGTCTGTGGGCTGTGGACAGTGGTCTGTGGGCTGTGGACAGTAGTCTGTGGACAGTAGTCTGTGGGCTGTGGACAGTAGTCTGTGGGCTGTGGACAGTAGTCTGTGGACAGTAGTCTGTGGGCAGTGGTCAGTGGGCAGTAGTCTGTGGACAGTAGTCTGTGGGCAGTGGTCAGTGGGCAGTAGTCTGTGGGCAGTGGTTAGTGGGCAGTAGTCTGTGGGCAGTGGTCAGTGGGCAGTAGTCTGTGGGCAGTGGTTAGTGGGCAGTAGTCTGTGGGCCGTGGACAGTGGGACACTGACCTGTGCTCGGTCTGTTTGTCTCTCAGAGCCCTCACGGCCTCCCCCTCAGACACAGCGGAAGTCCAAAGTTTGCGGTGAAAACTCGACAGGCGTTTTACCTCCAGACCAGCGCCGTGACCCGCGTCGCCCGGAGACTGTGTCAGGACCTGATCAGGCCCCGCCTCCTCGCACGCCACCCGTACCTCCCTGTCAACGCCGCCGCCATCAAGGCCGAATGTGAGTCACACTTTTCATGTCTTCCTCCACCTCTGTTCTCTCTGATCCTCCTCTTCCTTTCTCTCTCGACTTTCTCTCCTTCTCTCTCTGTGTCCTTCTGTTACTCCTCCCTCTCTCCTCCTTCTTTGTTCCTCTCTTTCTCCTCCTCTCTTTCCTCTTCTCCTTTGTTCCTCCTCCTCTTCCTTTGTACCTCCTCTCTCCTCCTCTCCTCCTCCTTTGTTCCTCCTCTCTTTCCTCTTCTCCTTTGTTTCTCTTTTTCTTATCCTCTCCTCTTTCTCCTCCTTTTTTCTCTTCTCCTTTATTCCTCCCTCTCCTTTATTCCTCCTCCTCCTCCTCCTCTCCTCTCCTCTCCTCCTCCTCCCCTCCTCCACACCGGCAGTACATTTGTTCAGAGGAGGGGTTGACACTCGGTGTTTCCTCAGGTGCTCTACGGTTGCCAGAGAAGCTCAAAAAGCCTTCGCTGAAACCCGTGGAACGCAAACCGCTCGAGTCTGTGGTCCGATATTTAGGTACGGCTTTACAGTCTGTGGAAATGTTATTGATTATTGATTTACATGTCTCAATATTTGATTGAAAAAGCTTTTTTTTTATCAGGGTTTAGTCCAGGTTCAGTCCAGGTTTAGTCCAGGTTTAGTCCAGGTTTAGTCCAGGTTTAGTCCAGGTTCAGTCCAGGTTCAGTCCAGGTTCAGTCCAGGTTCAGTCCAGGTTCAGTCCAGGTTTAGTCCAGGTTTAGTCCAGGTTTAGTCCAGGTTTAGTCCAGGTTTAGTCCAGGTTTAGTCCAGGTTCAGTCCAGGTTCAGTCCAGGTTCAGTCCAGGTTTAGTCCAGGTTTAGTCCAGGTTCAGTCCAGGTTCAGTCCAGGTTCAGTCCAGGTTCAGTCCAGGTTCAGTTCATCTGTGAAATGAATTCAACAAAAATAAATAAATAAAAAACTTTTATCCAGTTCACAAATTGACTTTCTCTTTTGCTTTGACTTGAGTTTTTTTTATATTTCCTGCGTTCTCCTGTGGTCCCTCCAGAAGCACACCCCCGCCCGGTGCGAGAGCTTCCCCGCTCCGGCTGCATCTCCACCGGGAGCCTCACCCCCATCAAAGCTCCGCCCATCCTCAACCACGGCTCGCCCACCATCCTGGGAAAACGCTCCTACGAACAGCACAACGGGCTGGACGGTGAGAACAGACGCACTCCTCCACAAATCATGTTCCTCCTCCTCTCTCTCCTCCTCCTCTTCTCTCGCCTCCTCCTCTCCTCCTCCGCTCTCTCTCCTCCTCCTCTTTCTCCTCCTCTCTTTATTCCTCCTCCTCTCCTCCTCCTCCGCTCTCTCTCCTCCTCTTTCTCCTCCTCTTCTCCTCCTCTCTCCTCCTCTCTTTATTCCTCCTCCTCTCCTCCTCCTCCGCTCTCTCTCCTCCTCTTTCTCCTCCTCTTCTCCTCCTCTCTCCTCCTCCTCTCTCTCCTCCTCCTCCTCTCTCTCTCGCCTCCTCCTCTTCTCTCTCCTCCTCTTCCTCTCCTCCTCCTCCGCTCTCTCTCCTCCTCCTCTTTCTCCTTCTCTTCTCTTCCTCTTTCTCTTCCTCCTCCTTCTCTCTCCTCTTCCTTTCTTTCTCCTCCTCTCTCTCCCCCCTCTCTTCCTCCTTTTCTCTCTTCTCCTCCTCTCTCTCCTCCTCTCTTTCCCCTCCTCCTCTCCTCCTCTCTCCTCCTCCTCTTTCTCCTCCTCTGTTTCCTCTTCTCCTCCTTTGTTCCTCCTCTTTTTCTCCTCTCTCTCCTCCTCTCCTCCTCCTTTGTTCCTTTCTTTCTCCTCCTCCTCTGTTTCTCCTCTCTTCCTCCTCCTCTCATCCTCTTCCTCCTCCTCTCCTCCTCCTCTTTCTCCTCCACAAATCATGTCATTTATATTCCCTGGGGTTGTGACGCTAGCTGTAGGCACTGCTCTGTCTGAAGCTACAATTAGAAAAACATGCACATATTCCCTTTAAACTCCTGATTGTACCTGATTTTTACCGTCTTAAAACATGAAAAACAGAAGTCAGAGCATCTTAATCACTCACCACGATGAGTTTATAAGCACTTTTCACAACAACTAGCATGCTAACATCGCGGATGATAAAAACTCTTTAGAATTCGAATAAGACGCAGACGGCACACATAAAGAGCTGCTTTTATAACATGCAGATGGGAACTAGCTCTAACCTGGTGGGGAACATCACTATTTTATTTTTTTATATACATATTTTACTTTTATTTATTTTTTAAATTTATTTTATATATACATGTTTTTAATATATATTTTAAGTATATTTTTAAAATGTATTTAATGATTTTATTTTATTTGCACTTTGCTTTTTATTTAACTTTTTTTTTACTTTATTTTATTTTATTATTTTTATTTATTTTTATTTTATTTTAGACATAAATGTTTTTATTTTATATATATGTGCCCGGCCATGGGAAAAAAACACAAGTCGTCCTGGCGGCGTTTTGAGTTATTCAGATTCTGAAAGTGTAGATTCTAAACTTTCCAATGACGTCTTACACATGGAAATCTGACAACATTTAAAGAATTTGGCCATTCTGAAAACGACGAGCTGAGAAAAAAATTCTCTGAAGGTTCTCTAAGTCCAGGCCTGCAGAGCTCATCTGCAGGACATTAAGATAAGCCCTCCCCCATCACTGACGTCACTGTGGTGTTTCAGGTCAGAATTAGAAGGTACTTTGTTAAAATGGAAATGCTTTTATAACAAAAAGTCCATATAATCATTCAATAATACACAGGATAATATGTTAACTCAAAGTCAAAAAGGCAGAATAAGAAATACACATAATGAATCACCTGACTCTGGATATATTCTGTTCCTCACCCTTATTTTTTTTTTTTTTTTTAACTGTATAACAGGAAAACTGCAGTTTTTTTTTGTAGTAGAATGCATTAAAATAAAGTATTTTGGTAGTCTATTGGAATAAGATGTAATATGATGCTAATGTTGACAGTTCAAAGTTCAAAGTTCAGCTTTATTGTCAAAAAACATATGTACAGGTCGCACACACAGGACTTGAAATTGCAGCGCCCCCTAGGCCCACAGTGAACATAAAACATGTGATAAACAAGACAATAAACACCATGACTAAAACATCACATATACCTGTAGCAAAAGTACAAGACAACAAACACAATGACTAAATTATGACTAAATCACACGAGCCCCCAGTTTTCAGCTAAATATCTCCCTTTGATGCAGAAATAATATGACCCACGAGCGCTGAAGTATGTAAACATGTCCTAAAGTCTGTAGTGTCAGAGTTTAGAGGCACTTTACTCACCCCAGAACACAGAGAAATGTGTTTCTCAAACGTCATTTCCTCCAAATAATATTTCACTGTGGTGTTCGGGGACACTTGACTTTTAGTCGGGGGCTGGATGTGGTCACCTCAGACGTAAATAATTGTACCGTACTGGAGCAAAACCGATTTACCATAGAACATAAACAGCTCCTTTAACTCTTTATTTATTGTGAGGTTATGTTTATATCAGCGAAAATGATGACAAAATATATGAACTTTTGGTATTGTTTTGGAGAATGAATTTTTATTGTGACTTTTGTTCAAATGACATCTTTTCTTTTCACGTTTCTGAGCCGAGCTGGGGTGTTTTCTGGTCTTTTGGGGCATCGGTTGTAAAACAGAACGAAACCGACGTCACTTCTTCACAGTTTCAGTCCAGGTTCAGTCCAAGTTTAGTCCAGGTTCAGTCCAGGTTCAGTCCAGGTTTAGTCCAGGTTTAGTCCAGGTTTAGTCCAGGTTTAGTCCAGGTTCAGTCCAGGTTTAGTCCAGGTTCAGTCCAGGTTTAGTCCAGGTTCAGTCCAGGTTCAGTCCAGGTTTAGTCCAGGTTTAGTCCAGGTTCAGTCCAGGTTCAGTCCAAGTTTAGTCCAAGTTCAGTCCAGGTTTAGTCCAGGTTTAGTCCAGGTTTAGTCCAGGTTCAGTCCAGGTTCAGTCCAGGTTTAGTCCAGGTTTAGTCCAGGTTCAGTCCAGGTTCAGTCCAGGTTCAGTCCAGGTTCAGTCCAGGTTCAGTCCAGGTTTAGTCCAGGTTTAGTCCAGGTTCAGTCCAGGTTTAGTCCAGGTTTAGTCCAGGTTTAGTCCAGGTTCAGTCCAGGTTCAGTCCAGGTTCAGTCCAGGTTCAGTCCAGGTTCAGTCCAGGTTTAGTCCAGGTTCAGTCCAGGTTCAGTCCAGGTTCAGTCCAGGTTCAGTCCAGGTTCAGTCCAGGTTTAGTCCAGGTTCAGTCCAGGTTCAGTCCAGGTTCAGTCCAGGTTCAGTCCAGGTTCAGTCCAGGTTCAGTCCAGGTTCAGTCCAGGTTCAGTCCAGGTTTAGTCCAGGTTTAGTCCAGGTTGACGGTTTAAAACACGACGGTGAGATCAATATTTCCGGACGACTTTCACCTTCGTGGCGTTTTTTGTGGGGCTCTGGGTTTTGGGTTACGCCCCAGTTTGGTCGTCCCCGGTGACAGAAGCACACACACACACACACACACAGACGACGGAGAGGATTATGGGTAAAGGAGGAGGACGAGAGCAGAGAAACGCAGGGCTGCGATTGGACCCACCGTCGTCATGGTAACAGTGATCAGGAAGTAAAGTGAGGTTATCTGAGGCTACACATCTCTGCATTGAACTCGGCTTTGGTTTTGATTAAATTTTAAACGGTTAAATATCGAATATTAACCCGTGTAAGTCCTGTGGAATTAGGGATCCTGCTTGTTTCCATGGATACGTCACTGTTCTGCCGGGAATGTTCCGCAGTGTGGCTTTAGACAGTTCTACTTTACATGTATTCAATCACAGGTGGTTTTAGAGCTCAGAAATCCTGAGAAAAACAGACATTCTGACGCCTCTGCACAGATCTGACCTGGAACTTGGTCTGGTTTGGTCTCCATGGAGATAGAAAGGTTTAATGCCATACTGTCATCTTTTAAATCACTTTTTAAAACTCATTTTTATCGGTTTTAGTTTGATTTTATTCCTTATTTAGTCCCTATTTTAGACCTGGTTTAGTTCTGGTTTAGTCCTGGTTTAGTCCTTAAATTAGACCTGGTTTAGTCCTTACATTAGACCTGGTTTTGTCCTGGTTTAGTCCTGGTTTTGTCCTGGTTTAGTCCCTACATTAGACCTGGTTTAGTCCTGGTTTAGTCCCTACATTAGACCTGGTTTAGTCCTGGTTTAGTCCCTACATTAGACCTGGTTTAGTCACTGTGGAACATTCCAGAGAAAGCACATCTCCATGGACAGACCTTCCAGTGGACAGGTTACACAGTGCAGCTTTATCGTATATTTTCTTTGTGCGCAGAGACGTGTGTTTGTGTGTTTGTTGTGTATCGACTCACTTCTGTGTGTTTGTGTCCAGGGAAGTCCAAGGTGCTGGCTCCTCAGTGGGACATCGTGGCCAAACGTTCGATTCAGGACGAGGTTCATGAACTGGACTGAAGTGGACGTCCCTCTGCACTGATACGGTACAACACACACCCGACAACACACACCACACCACACACCACAACACACACCGCAGACTACCTGTGAGCGGGAGGGCATCAGGGCCACAGCTCGAGGAGACTCTGAGCTTCCACAAAAGTCTGTCACATTCACTCTGCACCTGAACCGTGGATGAAGCAAAACCAAGTCTGTGAACAGAATTTGGCTTTTACTGTTCAGTGCGTCTGTTTTTTTTCTGTTTTTTGGGGGGTTTTGAAATTGTTTTCTGTGTCTCCTGCCCAGGCACAACAGATGAAAATGTTTTTACTCTAACCTGAAACATTTACACTGTAATTAGAGATGTTCATTTATGTGCACTGTCCCTATTAAAATAAAATAAAGTAAAAAAAAAATTGTTAAAGGTACACTGTGTAAGATTTTTACACGTTAATTACTGAAATTGAAGATACCCATTCAAAAATACAGTGTTTTCCAAGCCTTTTCACTTCCATCATGAAATCAAAGTATTCTTTTGGACTTAGATATAGTCACATAAAAGGGGGATCTTCCCCATGCAGAGGCAGCCATTTTGAATACGAGAGCCGCAGAAGGACATTTGGGCTCCGCCTTCGTTTTCTTTATAGCTGTCGGCACTGGCCCATGGATTTCACACAACGAGATAGTACGCGTTTGGATAAACAACGACAAGCATGTTGCCGGATCACACTTACTCCGCACATACATCACAGGAACAAGCAAGAGGAAAAGAAGGAGGACATAGTACCTACTGCGGCTGGGGTTTTTTCGCAGCGCGGGCCCGCACCCCAGGTTCAGACCGACCTCCGCGGTCCGGTTCCCGATTCCCCCCACCCGCGCACAGCGCCGGGTGCGCTTCACGCGTGCGCGCGGTGAACCCACCTCCGGGTACGCCGAGCTGTCCGCGTTACGTTGCGCCCGGGTGACCCTGGAGGTCTGCCGTAGCTAGAATCAGAATTGCAATACCACCATCCACCAATGCACCACCATCCTACACACTGTCCCTTTAAAAATATATAAAATAAAATAAAAACATTTGTATATAAAATAAAATAAAAAATAAATAACAGCAATAAAATAAAGTAAAAAAATATAGTTACAAATATATGGATATAATATATATATATATATATATATATATGTGTATATATATATATACACACAAAGTAAAAAAATAAGTATAATAAATAAAAATAATAAAATAAAAATAAAATTAAGCAAAATAATATAGTAAAAAAATATATAAACATTTATATATAAAATAAAATTATAAATAAATACAGATAATAAAATAAAGTTAAAAATATTGTTTAAAATATATATTAATAGTATATATATTAAAGTTAATAAGTATATATATATATACATATATAAGTCCTAAGAAGTCAGCTCAATGGCAAGAACAAGGCCCAGGCAATAAACAGCTATGCCCTGCCAGTGATCAGATACCCAGCAGGAATCATAAGCTGGCCAAAGGAGGAGATACAGACCACAGACGTTAAGACACGAAAGCTCCTGACCATGCATGGAGGGTTCCATCCCAAATCCAGCACCCTGAGACTGTACACGAGCCGGAAGGAAGGAGGCCGAGGACTAGTGAGTGTGGGAACCACTGTCCAGGATGAAACATCCAAAATCCATAAGTACATCAAGGACAAGGCCCTGACAGATGATGTGCTCAAGGAATGCCTCAGACAGTGGAGTGCAGAGGAAGAGGTGCTGGAGGGACCATCATGGCAGGACAAACCCCTACATGGGGCGTACCACCGAAACATAACTGAAGTGGCTGATATAAAGAAATCCTACCAATGGCTGGAGAGGGCTGGTCTGAAGGACAGCACAGAGGCCCTCATCCTGGCTGCACAGGAGCAGGCCTTGAGCACCCGAGCAATAGAGGCCCAGATCTACCACACCAGACAAGACCCAAGGTGTAGGCTGTGCAAAGAGGCTCCTGAGACAGTCCAGCACATAACTGCAGGGTGTAAGATGCTGGCAGGGAAAGCATACATGGAGCGACACAACCAAGTGGCGGGCATAGTGTACAGAAACATCTGTGCAGAGTACGGGCTGGAGACCCCAAGGTCAAGGTGGGAAACACCTCCGAAAGGTTGCGGAGAAGGACCGAGCCAAGATCCTGTGGGACTTCCAGACACAGACTGACAGAATGGTGATGGTGAACCAACCAGATATAGTGGTGGTGGATAAGCAACAGAACAGAGCCGTGGTGGTGGACATTGCAATACCAAGAGATGGTAACATCAGGAAAAAGGAACACGAGAAACTAGAGAAATACCAGGGGCTCAAGGAAGAGCTGGAGAAGGCCTGGAAGGTGAAGGCATCAGTGGTGCCCGTGGTGATCGGAGCACTCGGGACTGTAACCCCCAAACTGGAGGAGTGGCTACAACAGATCCCAGGAAAAACATCAGACATCTCAGTCCAGAAAAGTGCAGAACAGGAACAGCAAAGATACTGCACAGAACTCTCAAGCTCCCAGGCCTCTGGTAGAGGACCCGAGCTGTGTGTATGTATGTGTATGTATGTATATATATATATATATATATATATATATATATATATATATATATACACATATATATATATACATATAAAAATTAAAAATAAATAAAAGTAAGGCAATAAAAAATAAAAAAATAAAATATATTCAAAAAAATAAAATGAAATAGTGATGTTCCCCACCAGATTAGAGCTCATTCCCATCTGCATATCTACAACATAAATCATAGAGTGAAATTACAAACAGTCAACAATAACAAATTACAACGGGGATTAACGGGGTATTTTGTTTTTTGTTTTTTTTGTCCTTTTCCCTGTTCCGGTCTCGTGGAACTCCGCGGTTCATCGTAGAGATCGGGTTTCTCTAACCGGGTTTCTCAGAATTTCTCTAAACGTCTGTCAGAATTCCGGGCTTTAGGATGTACGGGACGTCAGTGATTTCAGACGGAGAGCAGCTCAGATGAACGGAGATACAATATTATTATAATATTAATAATTCAGTGGACTTTTATGGAGCCTCTCAAACATCCAGAGCACTTTCCATGATTCATCCTCTCCCAACTCCGGAACGATTCATCCTCTCCCAACTCCGGAACGATTCATCCTCTCCCAACTTCGGAACGGAACACTCTTACTGGAGCCACAGCTGTCCTGGGGCAGGGAGAAGGAAGAGAGACTGCCACTGTGCACCATCGGCTCTTCTCAACACAAATACAACCACAAATACACAAAAATACACACCAATACACACCTATACACACAAATATCCACAAATACACACAAATACATACAAATACATATACAAATATAGCAATGTGGGGCCAAGCAGTGACCCAGCCTAATTTGATGACGTGCGTTGGATCAGTGTTCGCCCAAAACACATTTTTGCATGTTGTAGCGCCCCCTAGTGGCCAATGTGCACCAAATTTGGTATGGCTAATTCTGTATGGATGGTACATTGCACACCAAGTTTCATTGAGAGAGCTGAAACGCACGTCAATTTGGTGCATTGGATCAGTCTTCGCCCAAGGATCCCAGGGATACCAAGTTTTTGAAAATCGGACTTACGGTTCAAAAGTTACAAGCAGAAATGAGGGAGGAGAAGCATTTTGGGTGTTTTTCATGAAATCCAAGATGGCGGACATTCTATTCCGGCGGACGTGACGTCATAGGATGCGTTGGATTCGTCTTGGCCCAAGGATTCTAGGGAAAGTTTTTGCGAGCGTACGGAAGGAATTTTCAGGTACATTTCTGCGTGTAACTTTTGAACCGTCCAATTTTCAAAAACTTGGCATCCCTGGACTCCTTGGGCCAACGCACCGTCATTTTCCGCCATTTTGAATTTTATGAAAAACACTCTAAATGCTTCTTCTCCCTCAATTTTGGACCAATTTTGCTCAAATTTGGTACATAGCATCTTTGGACCGAGCCTCATCAGAAATATGCCTGGATTTTTTGATATCTCTTATCGTTTTGTTGTGACAGCCAATCAAACCTGCAGCTTTGACCTGCTGGTGGCCCTAGAGGGTTGGGGCTGGGGTCCTATAAATTGCTGTGGGTAATTCACAACTTTTTACCAGACGGTTCTAGGGGTTGCCATAGACTCACAGAGGTGCAGGAATATATAATAATAATAATAATAATAATAATAATAATAATAATAATAATAATAATAATAATAATAATAATAATAGGAATCAGTAGAAACACTGGGTGCCTCGCAGCTTCGCTGCTTGGCCCCAAATACAACCACAAATACACACAAATACATTCAAATACACACAAATACATACAAATACACACAAATACATACAAATACACAAATACACACAAATACATTCAAATACACACAAATACATACAAATACACACAAATACACACAAATACATACAAATACACATAAATACACACAAATACATTCAAATACACACAAATACATTCAAATACACACAAATACATACAAATACACAAATACACACAAATACATACAAATACACATAAATACACACACATATACACAAATACAGACGACTACGGACAGAAATACACACATTCAAAATCCTGGTTTTAATCCTAGTTCAGTCCTGGTTTAGTCCTGGTTCAGTCCTGGTTTAGTCTTGGTTCTGTCTTGGTTTAGTCCTGGTTTAGTCCTGGTTTAGTCCTCATTCTGTCCTGGTTTAGTCCTCGTTCTGTCCTGGTTTAGTCCTGGTTTAGTCCTGGTTTAGTCCTCGTTCTGTCCTAGTTTAGTCCTCATTCTGTCCTGGTTTAGTCCTCGTTCTGTCCTGGTTTAGTCTTGGTTTAGTCCTGGTTTAGTCCTCGTTCTGTCCTGGTTTAGTCCTGGTTTAGTCCTGGTTTAGTCCTCGTTCTGTCCTGGTTTAGTCCTGGTTTAGTCCTGGTTTAGTCCTCGTTCTGTCCTGGTTTAGTCCTCGTTCTGTCCTGGTTTAGTCCTGGTTTAGTCCTGGTTTAGTCCTGGTTTAGTCCTCGTTCTGTCCTGGTTTAGTCCTGGTTTAGTCCTCGTTCTGTCCTGGTTTAGTCCTCGTTCTGTCCTGGTTTAGTCCTTGGTTTAGTCCTGGTTTAGTCCTCGTTCTGTCCTGGTTTAGTCTTGGTTTAGTCCTGGTTTAGTCCTCGTTCTGTCCTGGTTTAGTCTTGGTTTAGTCCTGGTTTAGTCCTCGTTCTGTCCTGGTTTAGTCCTTGGTTTAGTCCTGGTTTAGTCCTCGTTCTGTCCTGGTTTAGTCCTCGTTCTGTCCTGGTTTAGTCTTGGTTTAGTCCTGGTTCAGTCCTGGTTCAGTCCTGGTTCAGTCCTCGTTCAGTCCTGGTTCAGTCTGATGCTGTTGAGAGCACAGCTGTAATCGAAACACAAACACCACACATTATTTGTAACTCCGTGTAATTTTTTTCATACTAAATCCAACAGAAATGTACGAAAAAAATAAATAAATCTTTTTTTAACTTGGCACGTTTCTTTCCTTCTTTTCAGAAATGGGAGTGGCCTGATCACCACAGCGGAGGACGGATGTTGCTTCCCGTAGAAAACATCTTTTTGCTCCTCATTTGTGCGAGTCCAGCGCTCCTGTGTAAATCTGTGGTCCCAACAGCGCCCCCTTGTGTACAGGACTAATCTTACCATTATTACCGTCTGTAATTAATGTTATTATAATTTTCTACTATAACTTTGCGTATTGTTGAACGGTGATTGAAGCTGCAGAAGTTTCATGAAATGCTTGCTTAAAAACCCATTTGGGGGGAAGGACTGTAAAAAAAAAAAAAAAAAAAAAGCCACTCGCATCTAATTCTGTGTTTTATTCTCGTTTATTTTAACTTCAAAAACCGTTATTTCTGACATGAGTTAAGCCCTCCGTTTTGTTCCAATGATTTGAAAGACGTTGCTTTGGACGGTTTGGTTTGAGTCGTCGCGATGTTCGGCCTGGTGTAACTTATTCGAGAAAGAAGTGCTGTTTTTCTACCTTTTTCACAAGTAATGCATCTATGCTTCAGTAATGCAATTAAACAGGACTTGGTTTTCCACGTTTCTGCGTCTGTGTTCAACCGGGACCCGAGTCGTGACGGCACGTTTGTCCGAATGTGGTCTAGAACGGCGGATGACCGGGCGATTTCTGGGTTTGATGCCGTTCTGTGGCGTTTGCATGTTCTTGGGTTTAAAGGTTTTATGGAGGATTTTCCGGCGACTGTTTGACCTTTTTCAAATGTTCCTCATGCTTGAAACCACCCCCTCCTCCACAGCTCCGCAAGGAGAAACACCTCCTCCTCCCACCTCCTCCTGGCTCTAGAAATCCCACTTTAGTCCTGGTTTAGTCCCTACATTAGCCCTGGTTTAGTCCTGGTTTTATCCCGGTTTAGTCCGGGTTTAGTCCTGGTTTAGTCCTGGTTTTATGCTGGTTTAGACCTGGTGTAGACTTGGTTCAGTCCTGGTTTAGTCCTGTTTTTATCCCAGTTTAGTCCTGGTTTAGTCCGGGTTTAGTCCTGGGTTTATCCCGGTTTAGTCCTGGTTTTATCCCGGTTTAGTCCTGGTTTTATCCCGGTTTAGTCCTTGTTTAGACCTGGTTTAGTCTTGGTTTAGACCTGGTTTAGTCCTGGTTTTATCCCGGTTTAGTCCTGGTTTTATCTGATTTCTGGTTTTGATGCTGTTCTGTGTGGTGTTTGCATGTTCTTGGGTTTAAAGGTTTTATGGAGGACTTTCCGGCGACTGTTAGACCTGGTTTAGTTCTGGTTTAGTCCTTACATTAGACCTGCTTTAGTTCTAGTTTAGTCCTGGTTTAAGCCTAGTTTATTCCTGTTTTAGTCCGGGTTTAGTCCTGGTTTTATCCCAGTTTAGTCCTGGTTTAAGCCTAGTTTAAGCCTAGTTTATTCCTGTTTTAGTCCGGGTTATCCCGGTTTAGACCTGGTTTAGTCCTGGCTTAGTCCTTACATTAGTCCTGGTTTAGTCTTTATAGTAGACCTGGTTTAGTTCTGGTTTAGTTTTTGTATTAGACCTGGTGTAGTTCTGGTTTAGTCCTTACATTAGACCTAGTTTAGTCCCTACTTGAGACCTGGTTTAGTCCCTATTTTAGACCTGGTTTAGTCCCTATTTTAGACCTGGTTTAGTCCCTATTTTAGACCTGGTTTAGTTCTGGTTTAGTCCCTACTTTAGAGTGGTCAGACCCGCTGTGTTGGTCGAGTAAACGGCGTCTTGCATCTGTAGAATGTGCGAGCGGTGAACATAAACCACATAATCCCAGCGCGCCGGAGAGTCGGTTACTCTACAAACGGCTCATGTTTATCTGTCCACAGGTGATGGATTTTCATTCTTTTCCATCGTAATTACAAATCTGCAATGTTATTTTGAACTTTGATTGACAAAAACAAAAACCCTCCATACAACCTTAAAGTGGGTTTCTTTCGGGCACTGGGGTTTCCTCCATGAACCCAGAACTTCGTCCAGAGAAGATGTCACTTCCAGAGCCGTCGGTTCTGTTTACCCGGGGCCCAGTGCGAGGAGGGGCCCCTCACTGTGTTTGGGTAATTCTTTATTTTCAGGTAATGGCCGACTGATACAAGATTTAATTTTCAGAAAATGGCATTGTCAGGCTTTGTTTGGTTTAGTCCTGCTTTAGACCATGTTTTGTCCTGTTTTAGTCCGGGTTTATTCCCTTTTTAATCCTGGTTTAGTCCTGGTTT
Source organism: Paratrypauchen microcephalus (assembly GCA_036785185.1). NCBI lineage: Eukaryota > Metazoa > Chordata > Actinopteri > Gobiiformes > Gobiidae > Paratrypauchen > Paratrypauchen microcephalus. The sequence continues at coordinate 1,148,373 of JAVJIX010000115.1, read as the reverse complement.
AGTCCTGGTTTTATCCCGGTTTAGTCCTGTTTTTAATCCGGGTTTAGTCCTGGTTTTACCCCAGTTTAGACCTGGATTAGACCTGGTTTAGTCCTGTTTAATCCTGGTTTAGTCCTGTTTTAATCCGGGTTTAGTCCTGGTTTTATCCCAGTTTAGACCTGGTTTAGGCCTGGTTTAGATCTGGTTTAGACCTGGTTTAGTCCTGTTTAATCCTGGTTTAGTCCTGTTTTAATCCGGGTTTAGTCCTGGTTTTTAATCCTGGTTTATGATATAATTTACATGTAAACAGAACTTTGTACAGGCAGAGAGAGGAAATGTGCACACACAAGAAAAACAAATTTTCACATTTTAGACCTGGTTTAGTTCTGGTTTAGTCCCTATTTTAGTCCTGGTTTAGTCCTGGTTTAGTCCATATTTAGAGTTAAGTTAAATCTGTCTGTGAAGGTTTGATGTTTCTGACCCAGGAGGACCAGGGCCCAGAATTTGGCGCTCCGGCCCTGTTCACTGCTCCTGACAGGTTCAACCCGGAGACGCCGGAGGACGGGTCAAACGCCGGAGGACGGGTCAAACGCCGGAGGACGGGTCAAACGCCGGAGGACGGGTCAAACGCAGAGGACAGATTTCCCGGGACAGTGACACGGGACAAGATCTCGTACCACAAGATTTCGCGAGACAAAACGTCCACAAGACTGAGAAAAATGATCTTGTGAGGTTTTTGTTTCCAACTTTTAACATTTTGGATAGTCCCTATTGTAGACCTGGTTTAGTTCTGGTTTAGTCCTTATATTAGACCTGGTTTAGTTCTGGTTTAGTCCTTACATTAGACCTGGTTTAGTCCTGGTTTAGACCTGGTTTAGTTCTGGTTTAGTCCTTACATTAGACCTGGTTTAGTCCTGGTTTAGACCTGGTTTAGTTCTGGTTTAGTCCCTACATTAGACCTGGTTTAGTTCTGGTTTAGACCTGGTTTAGTCCTGGTTTAGTCCTGGTTTAGTTCTGGTTTAGTCCCTACATTAGACCTGGTTTAGTTCTGGTTTAGTCCTTACATTAGACCTGGTTTAGTCCTGGTTTAGACCTGGTTTAGTTCTGGTTTAGTCCTTACATTAGACCTGGTTTAGTCCTGGTTTAGACCTGGTTTAGTTCTGGTTTAGTCCCTACATTAGACCTGGTTTAGTCCTGGTTTAGACCTGGTTTAGTTCTGGTTTAGTCCTTACATTAGACCTGGTTTAGTCCTGGTTTAGACCTGGTTTAGTTCTGGTTTAGTCCCTACATTAGACCTGGTTTAGTTCTGGTTTAGACCTGGTTTAGTCCTGGTTTAGTTCTGGTTTAGTCCCTACATTAGACCTGGTTTAGTTCTGGTTTAGACCTGGTTTAGTCCTGGTTTAGTCCTGGTTTAGTTCTGGTTTAGTCCTGGTTTAGTTCTGGTTTAGTCCCTACATTAGACCTGGTTTAGTTCTGGTTTAGACCTGGTTTAGTCCTGGTTTAGTTCTGGTTTAGTCCTAACATTAGACCTGGTTTAGTTCTGGTTTAGTCCTGGTTTAGTTCTGGTTTAGTCCTAACATCTCCATGGAGAAAAGCGTTTGATGAAGCCTCCACCAGAAAAGTTACACACTGCAGCTTTAAGTTATTATTTGAACCCATGCTCGTAGAATTAAGTGAGCGAAAACAGTTTGATTTAATTTGAAAAGACTGATTGATTGATTGATTGATTGATTGATAACGTCGTACATATGAACATGAGTCGAATCAAATAGAAATGAAATAAATCCAGGTCTCTTTTGTTTTAACATTTGGACTGACACTTTATCGTTTCAAAAAGCAAAACCGAAATATTAAAACAAATAAAAAATGTGAGGCCAAAATTTGAAGTTGAATTGTGAAATTTCTACATTAGGAATTTTGTTATAATCTTGTTCTCGTCTCGATCTCGCGGACACGACCTCGTATCTCCTCTCGTTCTCGTTCCACCGTTACTGTGGAACCTTCCGGGCGACCAAGAACATCTCCATGGAAACCAGCAGGTGAGCCTCCACGAAAAGTTCCACAGTGCACTTTTATTGATTTTCCGTAGTGGTTTTCAATACGAGAGGTCAGAGGTGAGTCTTTATCTACTGTTATCCACTTGAATATTGAAGAGATCACCTGCTCGTTTCCATGGATACGTCACTTCTCTGTCTGGAATGTTCCGCAGTGTGACTTTAAACAGCTCTACTTTACATTTATTCAATCACAGGAGGTTTTAGAGCTCCAAAACACCTCGAAAAACAGACATTGTGACTGTGAGCGGGGTCGCCTCTCCACAGATCTGACCTGGAACGTGGTCTAGTTTGGTCTCCATGGAGATAGAAAGGTTTAATGCCATACTGCGGAACATTCCAGACAAAGCAATAACATAACCAAGGAGAAAAGCATTTTAATGGATCCTCCACCAGGAAAGTTGCACGCTGCAGCTTTAAGTTATTATTTTAACCCATGCTCGTAGAATTAAGTGAGCGAAAACAGTTTGATTTCATTTGGATTGATTGATTGGATTGATTGATTGGTAAACAAAGTAAAACGCGATTGCTTAAAAGTCGCACATATGAACATGAGTCAGATCGAATAGAAAAACAAATACAGGTCTCTTAAAAAGCTTCAAATACGATTCACATTTGTAAGAATTGATTTTTGTATTTATTGATTATCTTTTCGAGCGACCCTTGAGCTCTGACCTCTGACCAGCGTGAAATTATCCCAAGGACCTCCGTCTCCCATGAAGACGCCAAAATAAACTCCAGAAGTTCACATCACAAACTAAATTTGGATTAAAGATTCAGTCCTGTTTTAGTCCTGTTTTAGTCCTGGTTCAGTCCTGGTTTAGTCCTGGTTTAGTCCTGGTTTAGTCCTGGTTTAGTCCTGGTTCAGTCCTGGTTCAGTCCTGGTTTAGTCCTGGTTTAGTCCTGGTTCAGTCCTGGTTTAGTCCTGGTTTAGTCCTGGTCTAGTCCTGGTCTAGTCCTGCTTTAGTCCTGCTTTAGTCCTGGTTCAGTCCTGGTTTAGTCCTGGTTTAGTCCTGGTCTAGTCCTGGTCTAGTCCTGGTCTAGTCCTGCTTTAGTCCTGGTCTAGTCCTGTCTTAGTCCTGGTCTAGTCCTGATTTAGTCCTGGTTTAGTCCTGTCTTAGTCCTGATTTAGTCCTGGTTTAGTCCTGTCTTAGTCCTGGTCTAGTCCTGTCTTAGTCCTGGTTTAGTCCTGGTCTAGTCCTGTCTTAGTCCTGGTTTAGTTCTGCTTTAGTCCTGGTCTAGTCCTGGTTTAGTCCTGGTTTAGTTCTGGTTTAGTCCTGGTTTAGTCCTTGTTCAGTCCTGGTTTAGTCCTCATTTAGTTCTGGTTTAGTCCTGATTTAGTCCTGTCTTAGTCCTGGTCTAGTCCTGTCTTAGTCCTGGTTTAGTTCTGCTTTAGTCCTGATTTAGTCCTGGTTTAGTCCCGTCTTAGTCCTGGTCTAGTCCTGATTTAGTCCTGGTTTAGTCCTGTCTTAGTCCTGTCTTAGTCCTGGTCTAGTCCTGGTTTAGTTCTGCTTTAGTCCTGATTTAGTCCTGGTTTAGTCCTGTCTTAGTCCCGTCTTAGTCCTGATTTAGTCCTGGTTTAGTTCTGGTCTAGTCCTGTCTTAGTCCTGGTTTAGTTCTGCTTTAGTCTTGGTCTAGTCCTGGTTTAGTCCTGGTTTAGTTCTGCTTTAGTCCTGGTCTAGTCCTGGTTTAGTCCTGGTTTAGTGCTGCTTTAGTCCTGGTTTAGTCCTGTCTTAGTCCTGTCTTAGTCCTGGTCTAGTCCTGTCTTAGTCCTGGTTTAGTTCTGCTTTAGTCCTGGTGTAGTCCTGGTTCAGTCCTGGTCTAGTCCTGCTTTAGTCCTGGTCTAGTCCTGCTTTAGTCCTGCTTTAGTCCTGGTCTAGTCCTGCTTTAGTCCTGCTTTAGTCCTGGTCTAGTCCTGCTTTAGTCCTGGTTTAGTCCTGTCTTGGTCCTGGTTTAGTCCAGGTTCAGTCCCGGGACTCAAACGGTTAACCCCGGGAGCCGCTCTGAGCATGTGCCGCCGGGTTCGGCCGCTCTTCTTCCCGCTGATCTGTGGCTTCACTGCGGACAACCTCCCCGACCCTCTCCGCTCCTCTCCTCCGCTCCTCCACCGGAGACCCCCGCGACCAGCCGCACCAGCACACCGGGGGGATGCGCCTGCTGCCCGGCCGCGCTGCTCACAGGACCCCGCCGGACCCGAGCCAAGCTGGAGGTAAAACAACAACAACATCCGCGACGAGATTTATGGCTCCTGCTGAAACACGGACAGGGTTTAGACCGGGTTTAGACCTGGTTTAGTCCTCGTTTAGACCTGGTTTAGTCCTGGTTTAGACCTCATTTAGACCTGGTTTAGTCCTGTTTAGTCTGGGTTTAGTCCTGGTTTTATCCCAGTTTAGTCCTGGTTTAGACCTCATTTAGACCTGGTTTACTCCTCATTTAGACCTGGATTAGTCCTGGTTTAGACCTGGTTTACTCCTCATTTAGACCTGGATTAGTCCTGGTTTAAACCTGGTTTAGTCCAGGTTGTTCGTGGTGTATTCCTGGATTAGTAGACCTTGTTTAATCCTGTTTTGTCCTGGTTTAGTCCTCATTTAGACCTAGTTTAGTTCTCATTTAGACCCGGTTTAGTCCTCACATAGTCCTGGTTAATCCCAGTTTATTCCTGGGTTAGTAGACCTGGTTTAGTCCTGGTTTAGTCCTGGTTTAGTCCTCTTACCATGTTGCGTACCGAGTTTGTTGCTTTAGACTTGGGTTAGTCCAAGTTTAGTCCTGGGTTAGACCCGGTCCTACGGTCAAAATATTGTCCTATTGTCTGATTTAAGGAAATAATCGACATTTTTGCGTTTAATTTAGACAATTTTATCATAATTCTGTTGAAGTTTTGTCATTGTTTTATGACGGAAAACCTTTTTACGCACAAAGAAATGTCGGTGTAACTTGTGAGCGCGTTTTAAACAGAACCGTGTGAGTGAACTGATTTTATTTCTTTCTTTTCCATCCGAATGTGCCGCTTATTCACTCGCCTCATCCACAGTTTGCGCTGCACCTGTTTAAAAAAAGCGCAAATCCAGCGGTGCGCATTCTGGAGCCGAGTCCGTGACGCGTCCGGACACGGATCCACACCGGATTTGTGTCCCGTTCCTGTCGCGTTTCGGGTGGTTTTTCGGTAGTTTTGTTGCGGTAGTTTTGGTGCAGTGCTTCTGGAGGGCTGCGTGATGCTGCAGACTCTGGGCATGCGCAGTGGGGGTGAACGACATGACTTTGGCTCGGCCTCCGTGGTCACCGGATCCGTGCCAAACCCACGAGTCCGGCCCTGGTTTGGTAAACTTTTATCAGGATTTAAATTTAAAACAAATAATCCCTGGTTTAGTCCTTACATTAGACCTGTTTTAGTCCTGGTTTATTCCTGGTTTAGACCTGTTTTAGTCCGGGTTTCGACCTAGTTTAGTACTGGTTTAAACCTGGTTTTATCCCGGTTTAGTCCTGGTTTAGTTCTGGTTTAGTCCTGGTTTAGTCCTAGTTTTATCCTGGTTTAGTCCTGGTTTAGTCCTGGTTTTATCTCGGTTTAGGCCTGTTTTAGTCCGGGTTTAGTCCTGGTTTTATCCCAGTTTAAACCTGGTTTTGACCTGGTTTCGACCTGGTTTTATCCTGGTTTAGTCCTGGTTTAGTCCTGGTTTAGTCCTGGTTTAGTCCTGTTTTAGACCTGTTTCAGTCCTAGTTTAGTCCTGGTTTAGTCTGGGTTTTATCCCAGTTTAGTTCTGGTTTAGTCCTGGTTTAGACCTGGTTTAGTCCTGGTTTAGTCCTGTTTTAGACCTGTTTTAGTCCTAGTTTAGTCCTGGTTTAGTCTGGGTTTTATCCCAGTTTAGTTCTGGTTTAGTCTGGGTTTTATCCCAGTTTAGTTCTGTTTTAGTCCTGGTTTAGTCCTGGTTTAGACCTGGTTTAGTCCTGGTTTAGTCCTGGTTTAGACCTGTTTTAGTCCTAGTTTAGTCCTGGTTTAGTCTGGGTTTTATCCCAGTTTAGTCCTGGTTTAGTCTGGGTTTTATCCCAGTTTAGTTCTGGTTTAGTCCTGGTTTAGACCTGGTTTAGTCCTGGTTTAGTCCTGTTTTAGACCTGTTTTAGTCCTAGTTTAGTCCTGGTTTAGTCTGGGTTTTATCCCAGTTTAGTTCTGGTTTAGTCTGGGTTTTATCCCAGTTTAGTCCTGGTTTAGTCCTAGTTTAGTCCTGGTTTAGACCTGGTTTAGACCTGGTTTAGTCCTGGTTTAGTCCTGGTTTATGATATAATTGACATGTAAACAGAAGTTTGTACAGGCAGAGGAAATGTGCACACAAGAAAAACAAAAAACTGCGGCTTTTACCGCGAGTCCCTGGTTTGGTGAACTTTTATCAGGATTTAAATTTAAACCAAATAATCCCTGGAGCCTTCTGTGCGCCCAGATTTGATCGATTAACCTTTGCAGATCGAACCAGGCAGAGACACGGGCTCTTTAAACATTAAACATTTCAATCAATCAATCAATCAATCAATCATTATTTATAAAGCGCTTTTCATACAAAAAATGTAACACAAAGCGCCTTAGAGTGATTAAGGATTAGAAGATTGACCTTTATTGATCTCACACAGGAAAAATACATTTTCCCTCTCCGTCCCATTGGTTTAATATCTTTACTTTAATAGAGTTTGATTGATTGATTGGTTGGTGTTTATTTGGAGTTTGTGCATGTTATATCTACATGTAAACAACAGAAAAGCACATTTCTCGAAAAGGAAGAAGAAAAACTTGAACTTCTTTATAGTTTCAAAATGTGATCGCTTATGTGCATTGATCACATCTTTACAAATATCTACAGATTATATTGATCACATCTTTACAAATATCTACAGATTATATTGATCACATCTTTACAAATATCTACAGATCATACTTAAAATCATTTTTACCCAAGGTCTTTGTCTTTTTTTTTCTTCTATTTCTTACTTCTTGCCTACTTCTGCTGTACTTCCGGTGTACTTTTTGAGTACTTCTTGAGTATTTCAGGTGTACTTCCTGTGTACTTCTAGTGTACTTCTCGCGTTCTTCTGGTGTATTTCTTGTGTACTTCTGGTGTATTTCTTGTGTACTTCTGGTGTATTTCTTGTGTACTTCCTGTGTACTTCTTGTGTACTTTTGGTGTACTTCTTGTGTACTTCTTGTGTACAGTGGTACCTCACCAGAAGTGGTTTCGTAAGGTGAATTTTTCGTAAGTTGAGTCACTACTTCAATGGAAAAGGCCTGATCTGTTCCAAGGTTTTTTTATAGTGTAACTTTTTTTTTTAGTGTAACATTTGTGTTCTGTGTCCTGATTGGAATAAACCAGGTCTAGACCAGAACTAAACCAGGTCTAAACCTGGACTGGACCTGGACTAAACCAGGATTATCCCGGGACATGGCAGTGCCGTTGGAGGAGCGCGGTGCTCGTGTCTCCGCGCTCCTTGTGCGTTCCGCGCTAGAGCTCAGAGGCCGAGAAAGACGCTCTTTCAGCGGGAATAAGAGCGGGGCGGGGCGGGCTCTGGTTCTATGTGACTTCCAGTCACACGGACACTGTGAGTTGTGAGCGGGCGGGCCGAGCCGTGCGGGCCCGCGGCCCAGAGGGGGAGGCACGGCCCGGGCGCCGCGGCGCCGTGTCGACATCGCTTTTTGATCCTTCGATGTCGGCTCTTCCTGTCATTGTGAAGCAGAATTCACCAAGCGTTGGATTGTTCACTCACTAAGGGAACGTGAGCGGGGTTTAGACCGTCGTGAGACAGGTGAGTTTTACCTACTGATGATGTGTTGTTGATAGTAATCCTGTGTCTCCGCTCCCCTCACACGTTCGGCGCTATATTGAGCCGTGTCCCCCCACACTTCACTATCAACACATTCTGTTAAAAATCTATGAAAGTTCAAGTGTTCAAATGAGAGAGAAATGCGAGAAAAGCCCAACTCCAGTCTGAGAAAAGCGTAGAATGTGTGTGGTGAGGCATTTACAGCCCTAAAACATGTAGAACAATTGCCAAATACAAAGTTGTCCTACCTCGTGGACCTCTCCCACCGCGGGCCACCTCTGGAACCTAACCCCGTGTGTGCTGATAAATTTTATTTATTTTGATTTATTTATTTATTTCAGGGACAGTGCACATTAATAAACATTTGCATGTAAATATGCCAGAATTAGCCTGAGGGCTGTTTTTCATCTGTCGTCCCGGACAGGTGTAACATGTCAAACCTACAGGAAGTAAAATAGAATAAAATAGAATAAAAACAGGGTTAATATTTACACTCTAAAATCCTTCTTACATACAGTCACATACAGCTCCATGCAATTCTATACAGACATAAAACCACATTCCGCCACATACATTCATTTCCAGCCACAAACACTATATACCATTAAGAGCATCACATACACATACATACAGACTCATACAATCAAAGTCAAACAACAGTAACACACAAGAGGCAGGATAGCGACAGGGGCATCGGGAGGTGGATGTTAATGGTGACAGGACTGATTCTCAATTAACCATTTGTTTAAGTGTAATTTAAATGAGGTGTAAGTGGGGAGGTTTCTGATTGTGGTGGGGGTGGTGTTCCAGTCATGGGCAGCTTGCACAGAGAAGGACGTTTGGCCAAAGAGACTTTTTCTGAGGGGGATGATACAGTCCCCTCTCAATGCCCCTCTGGTTCTGCTGTGTTCTGACATCCTGATGTGAAGAAACTGTGTGAGTGGAGGAGATGACAAGCCATGAATGATTTTATATGTGAGACACAGATGAGCAAATTTGACCAGGTTTTCCCAGTTAAGCAGATTGTGTTTTTGCAGGATTGGACAGTGGTGATAAGAGTGGGGTTTCCGGTCCAGAGTTTTGATGGTGCGTTTATAAAGAGAGTGGATGGGTTTTAAAGCTGTAGCAGTTGAGTGAGACCAGACAGTTAGACAGTAAGTGATGTGAGACAGTATAAAGTGTGTTTACGTTTCAGGGCGTGCATCTGAGCACATTCATTGAATTTTTGAGATTCCGCGTTTCGTAACTTGAATCTAGAAACCAAAATTTACCATGAAGGCGTTTCGTAACTTGAAATTTTCGTTTGTTGGGTCATTCGTAAGGTGAGGTACCACTGTACTTCTTGTGTACTTCTTGTGTACTTCTTGTGTACTTTTGGAGTACTTCTGGTGTACTTTTGGTGTACTGCTTGTGTACTTCCGGTGTACTTCTGGTGTACTTCTTGCATACTTCTTGTGTACTGAACAGTTTTTGGATATTCAATGGTAGTATTATTTGTATTTTATTATTTGTATTTTATTATTTGTATTTTATTATTTGTATTTGTATTTTTTTTTTTTTTAGAATTTTACTAAATCAAACATTTGTAATTTAAAACGAGCCGTTTGTTTGGCCCAGGTAACCATGGTAACCTCCTGCATTATTCTCACTGTATGAAAAAGGGGAAGAGGTAAAGTTTGGGAATTGTTGATGTTTTTAACGGTGAAAGTGCCGATGTCGTTCCAGTCTGGGAAGTTATTTGGTATAATTAGAGTAAAAATGTTTTAAAAATACAGAAAAACAAGAGAAAATCACATTTACAAACTTTTTATGATTTTAATGACAAAATCTGTATTTAGTCCTGGTTTAGACCTGGTTTAGTCCTGGTTTAGTCCTGGTTTAGTCCTGGTTTAGTCCTGGTTTAGACCTGGTTTAGTCCTGGTTTAGTCCTGGTTTAGTCCAGCTTTAGTCTAGCTTTAGTCTAGCTTTAGTCCAGCTTTAGTCCTGGTTTAGTCCTGGTTTAGTTCTAGTTTAGTCCAGCTTTAGTCCAGCTTTAGTCCTGGTTTAGTCCTGGTTTAGTCCAGGTTTAGTCCAGGTTTAGTCCTGGTTTAGTACTGGTTTAGTCCTGGTTTAGTCCAGCTTTAGTCTAGCTTTAGTCCAGCTTTAGTCCTGGTTTAGTCCAGCTTTAGTCCTGTTTAGTCCTGGTTTAGTCCTGGTTTAGTCCAGGTTTAGTCCAGGTTTAGTACTGGTTCAGTACAGGTTTAGCCCTGGTTTAGTCCTGGTTTAGTCCTGGTTTAGTACTGGTTTAGTCCTGGTTTAGTCCAGCTTTAGTCTAGCTTTAGTCCAGCTTTAGTCCTGGTTTAGTCCAGCTTTAGTCCAGCTTTAGTCCTGGTTTAGTCCTGGTTTAGTCCAGCTTTAGTCCTGGTTAAGTCCAGCTTTAGTCCAGCTTTAGTACTGGTTTAGTACTGGTTCAGTACAGGTTTAGTCCTGGTTTAGTACTGGTTTAGTCCTGGTTTAGTCCAGCTTTAGTCTAGCTTTAGTCCAGCTTTAGTCCTGGTTTAGTCCTGGTTTAGTCCTGGTTTAGTCCTGGTTTAGTCCTGGTTTAGTCCAGCTTTAGTCCAGCTTTAGTCCTGGTTTAGTCCTGGTTTAGTCCTGGTTTAGTCCTGGTTTAGTCCTGGTTTAGTCCAGCTTTAGTCCAGGTTTAGTACTGGTTTAGTACTGGTTCAGTACAGGTTTAGTCCTGGTTTAGTCCTGGTTTAGTCCTGGTTTAGTCCAGGTTTAGTCCAGGTTTAGTACTGGTTTAGTACTGGTTCAGTACAGGTTTAGTCCTGGTTTAGTCCTGGTTTAGTCCTGGTTTAGTCCAGGTTTAGTACTGGTTTAGTACTGGTTCAGTACAGGTTTAGTACTGGTTTAGTACTGGTTCAGTACAGGTTTAGTCCTGGTTTAGTACTGGTTTAGTACTGGTTCAGTACAGGTTTAGTACTGGTTTAGTACTGGTTCAGTACAGGTTTAGTCCAGGTTTAGTACTGGTTTAGTACTGGTTCAGTACAGGTTTAGTACTGGTTTAGTACTGGTTCAGTACAGGTTTAGTCCAGGTTTAGTACTGGTTTAGTACTGGTTTAGTACTGGTTCAGTACAGGTTTAGTACTGGTTTAGTACTGGTTCAGTACAGGTTTAGTCCTGGTTTAGTACTGGTTTAGTCCTGGTTTAGTCCAGCTTTAGTCTAGCTTTAGTCCAGCTTTAGTCCAGCTTTAGTCCAGCTTTAGTCCTGGTTTAGTCCTGGTTTAGTCCTGGTTTAGTCCTGGTTTAGTCCTGGTTTAGTCCAGCTTTAGTCCAGGTTTAGTACTGGTTTAGTACTGGTTCAGTACAGGTTTAGTCCTGGTTTAGTCCTGGTTTAGTCCTGGTTTAGTCCTTTTAGAGACTCTCAAACCTCAGGAGGTTTCCGACGTTAGAACATGAGAAGCTCCACAAAGCTCCTGCAGGTCTGGTGTGGTCGTTGCAATCTGTGTGGTCGCTGCGGTCGGTGTAGTTGGTGTAGTTGGTCGCTGCGGTTGGTACGGTTGCTGCGGTTGGTACGGTCGCTGTGGTCGGTATGGTCGGTGTGGTTGGTGCGATCAGTACGGTCGCTGTGGTCGGTATGGTCGGTGTGGTTGGTGCGATCGCTGTGGTTGGTACGATCGCTGTGGTCGGTATGGTCGGTGTGGTTGGTGCGATCGCTGTGGTTGGTACGATCGCTGCGGTCGGTACGGTCGGTGTGGTCGTTGCAATCTGTGTGGTCGGTGTGGTCTGTACGATCGGTGTGGTCGGTGCGGTCGCTGTGGTCGGTGCGGTTGGTGCGGTGGCTGCGGTGGCTGCGGTCGGTGCAGTCGATGTGGTCGGTGCGGTCGCTGCAGTCGGTGTGGTCGGTGCGGTCGCTGCAGTCGGTGTGGTCGGTACGGTCGTTGCAATCGGTGTGGTTGCTGCGGTCGCTGCGGTTGGTGCGGCCGGTGTGGTTGGTGCGGTTGGTCGCTGCAGTTAGTGCGGTTGGTGCGGTCACTGTGGTTGGTGCGGTTGGTCGCTGCAGTTAGTGCGGTTGGTGCGGTCACTGTGGTTGGTGCGGTTGGTCGCTGCAGTTGGTGCGGTTGGTGCGGTCGCTGTGGTCGGTGCGGTCGGTGGTCTCCTTTGGTGTGGTGGAGTTTGGGTCAGACCCTGAAGTTCTGAGATGTTCGGCCCCTTCGCTCGATCAGGAGGGTTTTTCTTGGTTCAGGTCGGTTTGGTTCTCGACTCGCCCTGACCTCCGGTTTGAGTCGTGTCTGGTTCTCGAGGAGCTTCTGTCACGTTCATTAAACATGTGGAGCAGGAGATTACCCCGAGCATTGATCCTCCATTAAAGACCCGCTGTAAATCACTAAGATCTGCCTGTAATCCCGACCAGGACCCAGGACTTAACCAGGACTTAACCAGGACTTAACCCGGACTCCACCAGGTCCAGCAGAGGGGGAGGGTTCTTCTGTTCTTCGTGGTGAGGAGGTCCAGTTTGGTTTGTAGAAGTTCCTCGGTGGAGTTTGGATGTTCTCCCTGTGTCTTGTTCAGAAGCTCCCGATCAAACACTTTGATCCTGATCCACCTGAATCTGTTATTACGGCTTTATTGAACCGGTAAAAGGTGAAATCAGGACTGGACCTGGACTGAACCTGGACTGAACCTGGACTGAACCAGGACTAAACCAGGTCTAAACCAGGACTAAACCAGGACTAAACCAGGACTAAACCAGGACTAAACCAGGTCTAAACCAGGACTAAACCAGGTCTAAACCAGGTCTAAACCAGGACTAAACCAGGTCTAAACCAGGTCTAAACCAGGTCTAAACCAGGACTAAACCAGGTCTAAACCAGGTCTAAACCAGGACTAAACCAGGTCTAAACCAGGACTAAACCAGGTCTAAACCAGGTCTAAACCAGGTCTAAACCAGGTCTAAACCAGGTCCTGGGTGTACACTCGTCTCGTTCAGGTTCTGCTCTTCCTGAAAATGTTTATTTTTAGTATTGATCCCTGAATTTTTAATCGTTTTTGATCGAGGCTTTGAGATGGAATTTCACCCCCCCCCCCCCCCCCCCCCCCTTTCTCTCTCTCTCTCCTATTTCACCTCTGGCCCCTTTATTATCCTCCTTTCTTTTTCTTCCACCCCCCTCTCCTCCTCCTGCCCCTCTTCTTTCTCTCCTCCTCCTGCCCCTCTTCTTTCTCTCCTCCTCTCCCTCTTCTTCCTTTCCTCCTTCTCCCTATCTTCTTTCTCTCCCCCTCCTCCTCCTCTTCCCCCCCTTTTCTCTCCTCCTCCTCCCCCTCTTCTTTCTCTCCTCCTCCTCCTCCTCCTCTTCTTTCTCTCCTCCACCCTCTCTTCTTCCTTTCCTCCTCCTCTTCTTTCTCTCTTCCTCCTCCCCCTCTTCTTTCTCTCCTCCTCCTCTTCTTACTCTCCTCCTCCTCCCCCTCTTCTTTCTCTCCTCCTCCTCTTCTTTCTCTCCTCCTCTTCTTTCTCCTCCTCCTCCTCTTCTTTCTCTCCTCCTCCTCTTCTCTCTCTCCTTCTCCTCCTCCTCTTCTCTCTCGTCTTCCGGGTGAAATCGATGGAGCGGAGTGCTTTTCGCTCTTCCGCTCGTCTCTGATCCGTGTTGTTGCTGCCGCTGCACTTTTCCGTCTTTGTCGCTCTTTAATGTTCTGCCCTTCACTCCGCTAAAGCTGCACTGTGGAACTTTCCTGTCACCTGCTCGTCTCCATGGAGATGTTCCTCGGCCCAATAACGTGTTATTGAGTAAGCGTACCGTTTAATGCCACACTGGGACTTTCCAAAGAGGCAGCACCATCTCCATGGAGACGAGCAGATGAGTCTCCACAAGTAAAGTTACACAGTGGTCCAGGACTAAACCGGGACTAAACCAGGACTAAACCAGGTCTAAACCAGGACTAAACCAGGACTAAACCAGGTCTAAACCAGGTCTAAACCAGGACTAAACCAGGACTAAACCAGGACTAAACCAGGTCTAAACCAGGACTAAACCAGGACTAAACCAGGTCTAAACCAGGTCTAAACCAGGTCTAAACCAGGACTAAACCAGGACTAAACCAGGACTAAACCAGGTCTAAACCAGGTCTAAACCAGGACTAAAGCAGGACTAAACCAGGTCTAAACCAGGACTAAACCAGGACTAAACCAGGACTAAACCAGGTCTAAACCAGGTCTAAACCAGGACTAAACCAGGACTAAACCAGGACTAAACCAGGTCTAAACCGGGACTAAACCGGGACTAAAACGGGTCTAAAACGGGTCTAAAACGGGTCTAAACCGGGACTAAACCGGGACTAAACCGGGTCTAAACCGGGACTAAACCGGGACTAAACCGGGTCTAAACCGGGACTAAACCAGGACTAAACCAGGTCTAAACCAGGACTAAACCAGGACTAAACCAGGTCTAAACCAGGTCTAAACCAGGACTAAACCAGGACTAAACCAGGACTAAACCAGGTCTAAACCAGGACTAAACCAGGACTAAACCAGGTCTAAACCAGGTCTAAACCAGGTCTAAACCAGGACTAAACCAGGACTAAACCAGGACTAAACCAGGTCTAAACCAGGTCTAAACCAGGACTAAACCAGGACTAAACCAGGTCTAAACCAGGACTAAACCAGGACTAAACCAGGACTAAACCAGGTCTAAACCAGGTCTAAACCAGGACTAAACCAGGACTAAACCAGGACTAAACCAGGTCTAAACCAGGACTAAACCAGGACTAAAACGGGTCTAAAACGGGTCTAAAACGGGTCTAAAACGGGACTAAACCGGGACTAAACCGGGTCTAAACCGGGACTAAACCGGGACTAAACCGGGTCTAAACCGGGTCTAAACCGGGACTAAACCAGGACTAAACCAGGTCTAAACCAGGACTAAACCAGGTCTAAACCAGGTCTAAACCAGGTCTAAACCAGGACTAAACCAGGTCTAAACCAGGTCTAAACCAGGACTAAACCAGGTCTAAACCAGGTCTAAACCAAGACTAAACCAGGACTAAACCGGGTCTAAACCGGGACTAAACCGGGACTAAACCGGGACTAAACCGGGACTAAACCGGGACTAAACCAGGTCTAGACCAGGTCTAGACCAGGACTAAACCAGGTCTAGACCAGGACTAAACCAGATCTAAACCAGATCTAAACCAGGACTAAACCAGGTCTAAACCAGGTCTAGACCAGGTCTAGACCAGGACTAAACCAGGACTAAACCAGGTCTAAACCAGGTCTAGACCAGGACTAAACCAGGACTAAACCAGGACTAAACCAGGTCTAAACCAGGACTAAACCAGGACTAAACCAGGACTAAACCAGGACTAAACCAGGTCTAAACCAGGTCTAAACCAGGACTAAACCAGGACTAAACCAGGTCTAAACCAGGTCTAAACCAGGACTAAACCAGGTCTAAACCAGGTCTAAACCGGGTCTAAACCGGGACTAAACCGGGTCTAAACCGGGTCTAAACCGGGTCTAAACCGGGACTAAACCGGGACTAAACCGGGACTAAACCGGGTCTAAACCAGGACTAACCCAGGACTAAACCAGGTCTAAACCAGGTCTAAACCAGGACTAAACCAGGACTAAACCAGGACTAAACCAGGACTAAACCAGGTCTAAACCAGGTCTAAACCAGGACTAAACCAAGACTAAACCAGGTCTAAACCAGGACTAAACCGGGTCTAAACCGGGACTAAACCGGGACTAAACCGGGTCTAAACCGGGACTAAACCGGGACTAAACCAGGTCTAAACCAGGTCTAGACCAGGACTAAACCAGGTCTAGACCAGGACTAAACCAGGACTAAACCAGGACTAAACCAGGTCTAGACCAGGTCTAGACCAGGTCTAGACCAGGACTAAACCAGGACTAAACCAGGTCTAAACCAGGTCTAGACCAGGACTAAACCAGGACTAAACCAGGACTAAACCAGGACTAAACCAGGACTAAACCAGGTCTAAACCAGGTCTAAACCAGGACTAAACCAGGTCTAAACCAGGTCTAAACCAGGACTAAACCAGGTCTAAACCAGGTCTAAACCAGGACTAAACCGGGTCTAAACCGGGACTAAACCGGGACTAAACCGGGACTAAACCAGGACTAAACCAGGACTAAACCAGGACTAAACCAGGACTAAACCAGGTATCAACTAGGTCTAAACCAGGACTAAACCAGGACTAAACCGGGACTAAACCGGGACTAAACCAGGACTAAACCAGGACTAAACCAGGACTAAACCGGGACTAAACCGGGACTAAACCAGGACTAAACCAGGACTAAACCAGGACTAAATACCTCTAAACCTTAGGTACAGTTTTGTTTTTTTCCTCTGTACGTCGTCGCGTTCAAAGGAAAAAAACAGAATAAAAGTGAAACGTGTCGTCATGAGCGTCGTTTTTTCGTGTCCAGATGAGGAGGACCTGAATCATCATCACACTGCACCTCCCCGTGTGGAAATCAAACTGTTAGAACTTACTCCACTCAGGAACCCAACCCAGAACCTCCAGAACCTTCAGACCCTCCTGGACCTCCAGAACCTCCAGGACCTCCAGAACCTCCAGACCCTCCTGGACCTCCAGAACCTCCAGACCCTCCAGACCCTCCTGGACCTCCAGACCCTCCTGGACCTCCAGACCCTCCTGGACCTCCAGACCCTCCTGGACCTCCAGACCCTCCAGGACCTCCAGACCCTCCAGGACCTTAAGAACCTCCAGGACCTCTAGGACCTCCAGGCCCTCCAGACCGTCCAGAAAAAGGTTCTCCAGAAAGCCCTCACTGCTCCTCTCTCTGTGGTCCTTCTCTTGGTCTCGTTTCTTTTAATCACCTCGTCGCTTCAGGGACTTCAAACTTAATTAACTTTGCTCCAGTTTCTCTGTCGTTCTGACTGAAGAAAGATCTGGAAAAAGTGTTTATTA
Organism: Paratrypauchen microcephalus; assembly: GCA_036785185.1. Taxonomy (NCBI): domain Eukaryota; kingdom Metazoa; phylum Chordata; class Actinopteri; order Gobiiformes; family Gobiidae; genus Paratrypauchen; species Paratrypauchen microcephalus. The sequence continues at coordinate 1,131,613 of JAVJIX010000115.1, read as the reverse complement.
TTATTATACTGGATCAGGACTAAACCAGGACTAAACCAGGTCTAAACCAGGTCTAAACCAGGTCTAAACCAGGTCTAAACCAGGTCTAAACCAGGTCTAAACCAGGACTGGATCAGGAGTGGATCAGGACTAAACCAGGACTAAACCAGGTCTAAACCAGGACTAAACCAGGACTAAACCAGGACTAAACCAGGACTGGATCAGGAGTGGACCATGACTGGATCAGGACTAAACCAGGACTAAACCAGGACTAAACCAGGTCTAAACCAGGTCTAAACCAGGTCTAAACCAGGTCTAAACCAGGACTGGATCAGGAGTGGATCAGGACTAAACCAGGACTAAACCAGGTCTAAACCAGGACTAAACCAGGACTAAACCAGGACTAAACCAGGACTAAACCAGGACTGGATCAGGAGTGGACCATGACTGGATCAGGACTAAACCAGGACTAAACCAGGTCTATACCAGGACTAAACCAGGACTAAACCAGGACTGGATCAGGAGTGGACCAGGACTGGATCAGGACTAAACCAGGACTAAACCAGGTCTAAACCAGGACTAAACCAGGACTAAACCAGGTCTAAACCAGGACTAAACCAGGACTAAACCAGGACTAAACCAGGACTAAACCAGGACTGGATCAGGAGTGGACCATGACTGGATCAGGACTAAACCAGGACTAAACCAGGACTAAACCAGGACTAAACCAGGTCTAAACCAGGTCTAAACCAGGTCTAAACCAGGTCTAAACCAGGTCTAAACCAGGACTGGATCAGGAGTGGATCAGGACTAAACCAGGACTAAACCAGGTCTAAACCAGGACTAAACCAGGACTAAACCAGGACTAAACCAGGACTGGATCAGGAGTGGACCATGACTGGATCAGGACTAAACCAGGACTAAACCAGGTCTAAACCAGGACTAAACCAGGACTAAACCAGGACTGGATCAGGAGTGGACCAGGACTGGATCAGGACTAAACCAGGACTAAACCAGGACTAAACCAGGACTGGATCAGGACTGGATCAGGACTGGACCAGGACTGGACCAGGACTGGACCAGGACTGGACCAGGACTGGACCAGGACTGGACCAGGACCGGATCAGGACTGGATCAGGAGTAAAACAGGACTTGACCAGGACTAGACCAGGACTAAAGCAGGACTGCACCGGGACTGGACCGGGACTGGACCGGGACTGGACCGGGACTAAACCAAATGATTCTTGGACTAAACATGAACCCAGGAATACAGCAGGACAAAACTTCCATTACTAAACCAGACATAAAGAATAATAATAATTATTATTGATCATGATTATTGTGATTGAAGGTGTGGACCGGAGTCTGAAGTGTTTATTACCGAGCCGGAAAAACCTGTTGTGCTTCATTTCAAAACAAAGAGAAGACGTTTCCCTGTTTGTGAAAGCGCCTGTCACATTTTCACCTCCTCATTTCACTAAAACACAGTTAACTTCATCATATTTAAAGGTGCATTGTGGAACTTTCCTGCTAGATGTTCCGCAGTGTAACTTTAAACAGCTGTACTTTACATTTGTGCCGTACTGTGGAACATTCCAGACAAAGCAATAACATCATGGAGAAAAGCGTTTAATAGACCGTACACTGGAAAAGTTCCACAGTGCAGCTTTAAAACAAGATACATGTTTTTTCTTTTATTTTTATTTGTCAGATATTAATCTCTGAGCACATTGGGGGAGTTTTGACGGTTGCTAGGTAACCGTTCCCAAGCGTGACGTTGTGATTTCCAAGAAGGACGATTTCCAGGAAGTAAAATTTGAAACCTAAAAATGGCAGAATTTTACAGTTTGTTTTAGTAAAATCTTTAGTAAAATTCTGGAATGTTCCGCAGTATGGCATTTAACCTTTCTATCTCCATGGAGACCAAACCAGTCACAATGTCTGTTTTTCTCTGTATTTCTGAGCTCTAAATCCACCTGTGATTGAATACATGTAAAGTAGAGCTGTTTAAAGTCACACTGTGGAACATTCCAGGCAGATGGACGGACCCCCCCGGTTTAGTCCTGGTTTAGTCCTGGTTTAGCCCTGGTTTAGTCCTGGTTTAGCCCTGGTTTAGTCCTGGTTTAGCCCTTGTTTAGTCCTGGTTTAGCCTTTGTTTAGTCCTGGTTTAGTCCTGGTTTAGTCCTGGTTTAGCCCTGGTTTAGTCCTGGTTTAGACCTGGTTTAGTGCTGGTTTAGCCCTGGTTTAGCCCTGGTTTAGCCTTGGTTTAGTCCTGGTTTAGCCCGTGTTTAGCCCTGGTTTAGTCCTGATTTAGCCCTGGTTTAGTCCTGGTTTAGCCCTGGTTTAGTCCTGGTTTAGCCCTTGTTTAGTCCTGGTTTAGCCTTTGTTTAGTCCTGGTTTAGCCCTGGTTTAATCCTGGTTTAGGCCTGGTTTAGTCCTGGTTTAGCCCTGGTTTAGCCCTGGTTTAGCCCTGGTTTAGCCCTGGTTTATCCCTGGTTTATCCCTGGTTTAGTCCTGGTTTAGCTCTGGTTTAGTCCTGGTTCAGCCCTGGTTTAGCCCTGGTTTAGTCCTGGCTTAGTCCTGGTTTAGTCCTGGTTTAGCCCTGGTTTAGTCCTGGTTTAGCTCTGGTTTAGTCCTGGTTCAGCCCTGGTTTAGCCCTGGTTTAGTCCTGGCTTAGTCCTGGTTTAGTCCTGGTTTAGCCCTGGTTTAGTCCTGGCTTAGTCCTGGTTTAGTCCTGGTTCAGCCCTGGTTTAGCCCTGGTTTAGTCCTGGCTTAGTCCTGGTTTAGTCCTGGTTTAGCCCTGGTTTAGTCCTGGTTTAGCTCTGGTTTAGTCCTGGTTCAGCCCTGGTTTAGCCCTGGTTTAGTCCTGGCTTAGTCCTGGTTTAGACCTGGTTTAGCCCTGGTTTAGTCCTGGTTTAGCCCTGGTTTAGTCCTGGCTTAGTCCTGGTTTAGTCCTGGTTTAGCCCTGGTTTAGTCCTGGCTTAGTCCTGGTTTAGTCCTGGTTTAGTCCTGGTTTAGCCCTGGTTTAGTCCTGGTTTAGTCCTGGTTTAGCCCTGGTTTAGTCCTGGTTTAGTCCTGGTTTAGTCCTGGTTTAGTCCTGGTTTAGTCCTGGTTTAGTCCCTGACTTGTAAATTGTGGTATCAGCTGTTTGTTTCCATGGAGATGGGTAAATGTAATGCCATACCTTGGAACATTAAAGCCAGAACAATAACATCTGCAGAGACGAGGATTTGACCGACTCTACAGAAAAGTTACACGATGGACCTTTACGAATGAGAACGTCATAAAAGCGACTAATGGTGCGGGGGGTCGGGGCAGTGGGGGGTCTGCTGGCCTGGTGGTCTTTACTCTGGAATGTTCTAATCCTCTGGACTGTGGATCTGGGCCAGGACTGTGAGGAAAACCAGGTCAGATCTTTGTCCAGAGCGGCTTTTGTCGGGTCTGAATCAAAGAGTCTTTATGAAGCAGAGGAAGAGCGCTGGATCAGACGGGGATTCTCTTTACAATCCAGAGCACCAAAACCTTCAAGATGCAAACATTTAAAAGACAAAAACAACATCTGATATCCTCGATTTTTTTTTCAATATTTTAGAAAACATAAGCACTTGGTTCTTTCTGTTCTGGCGTCTCCTGCTTTGCTTTAAATGTGCATTAAACCACTACATGATGTATTTATGTATGTGTGTGTGTGTGTGTGTGTGTGTGTGTGTGTGTGTGTGTGTGTGTGTGTGTGTGTGTGTGTGTGTGTGTGTGTGTGTGTGTGTGAGTGTGAGTGTGAGTGTGAGTGTGTGTGTGTGTGTGTGTGCGCGAGCGCGAGCGTGTGTGAGTGTGAGTGTGTGTGTGCGCGAGCGTGTGCGTGTGCGTGAGTGTGTGTGTGCGAGCGTGTGTGTGTGTGTGCCCGTGCGCGTGTGTGTGTCCGTGCGTGTGTGTGTGTCCGCGTGTGTGTGTGTGTGTGTGTGTGTGTGTGTGTGCGCGTGCCCGTGTGTGTGTCCGCGCGCGTGTGTGTGTGTGTGTGTGTGTGTGTGTGTGCATTTTAATGTATCTTAATTTCATTAATTTAATTAAATTAAATTTTATTTTCTTTATATTTAAATGCATATTTATTTTAATTTTATGTATTTATTACCTGGACTAACCTTGGACTGATCCTGGACTAACCTTGGACTGGACCTGGACTGGACCTGGACTAACCTTGGACTGGACCTGGACTAACCTTGGACTGTTTATGCGTGGTCCTGTGAATCCTGATCCGGGTCGGTGTTCCGGGTCGTTATTCCGGAGTGCCGTATGTTATATAAGAAGAGCACATAAATAGTATCTGCGGGAAGGATGGTGTGTGTAAAGAATACTCCGGGGAGGATAGTACCCGCCGGAAGGACACACATTTAAAAAGTATTTTCAAAAGTACTTTTCTATTGTACTTTTCTATTGTACTTTTCTCTGGTCCAGACTGCGTCAAAGAAACTTTTGTGGGTTCAAAAGCGTTTAGTGTTTTAAAGGGTCAATCACATCAGTGGAGAGGACGGTTTAGACCTGATTTGGTCCTGGTTTAGTCCTTGTTTAGCCCTGGTTTAGTCCTTGTTTAGCCCTGGTTTAGTCCTGGTTTAGTCCTTGTTTAGTCCTTGTTTAGCCCTGGTTTAGCCCTGGTTTAGTCCTGGTTTAGTCCTGGTTTAGTCCTTGTTTAGCCCTGGTTTAGCCCTGGTTTAGTCCTAATTTAGTCTTGGTTTTAGCCTGGGCTTAGTCCTGGTTTAGTCCTGGTTTAGCCTGGGCTTAGTCCTGGTTTAGTCCCGGTTTAGTTCTGGTTTTGCACTGGTTTAGTCCTGGTTTAGTCCTTTTTTAGCCCTTTTTTTGTCTTTTAGTCCTGGTTTAGCCCTGGTTTAGTCCTGGTTTAGTCCTGGTTTAGTCCTGGTTTAGTCCTGGTTTAGTCCTGGTTTAATCCTGGTTTAGCCTGGGCTTAGTCCTGGTTTAGTCCCGGTTTAGTTCTGGTTTTGCACTGGTTTAGTCCTGGTTGAGCCCTGGTTTAGTCCTGGTTTAGTCCTGGTTTAGCCTGGGCTTAGCCCTGGTTTAGTCCTGGTTTAGTCCTGGTTTAGACCTGGTTTAGCCTGGGCTTAGTCCTGGTTTAGTCCCGGTTTAGTTCTGGTTTTGCACTGGTTTAGTCCTGGTTTAGTCACAATTTCAACTAACAATCCTCTGTCTTCTTCCAGACTTCCATCTACCCCCCGCGCTGTGACTCGTCCTCCCCGCCTTCGTGATGGTTTCCCTGGACTCGTCTCCGGCCGCCGTCCCCCTCACGGCGCTGTCCCGCTGGTACCTCTACGCCATCCACGGGTACTTCTGCGAGGTCATGTTCACCGCCGCCTGGGAGTTCGTGGTCAACCAGAACTGGAAATTCCCCGGCGTGACCAGCGTGTGGGCGTTGTTCATTTACGGAACGTGTATTTTAATCGTGGAGCGAATGTACCTGAAACTCCGCCGCCGATGCCCCATTTTGCTGCGTTGCGTAATCTACACTTTATGGACGTACTTTTGGGAGTTCGGGACGGGCTTTTTGTTGCGTCAGTTCAACGCTTGTCCGTGGGATTACTCCGAATTTAAGTACAATTTCCAGGGTCTTATAACGTTAGAATACGCTGTTCCGTGGTTCTGTGCGTCGTTTATCGTGGAGAGGTTTGTGATTCGGAAAACGTTGAGGCTGCGGTTTCACGAAGGAGTCGAAGATGGCTCTGGAAGGAGGAGAGACGACAGCACCAACGGGTTTTTAAAAGCAGATTAAGTCAAGTTTTCAGTGCGTCGTAATGGATGGAGATTCATGTTGTTGGAAAGCTGTATTATACTGGAAAAATACTGATGTTGAGGGTTCGATTCCCTCTACAATCGCCGTCTCTGTGCCCAAAAGCAAGGCACCATCTTGAAAGAAACTTCAAAATACACTATTTCGTAGGTAAGATGAACAATACCGATCAGTGACCATGTGCCCAAAAGCAAGGCACTGCGTCTCGAAACATTACAGAAATGTTTTGTAGGGCTAATAACGTAAAGTAAATGACAAACTACTGACTGGCTGCGGGTTCAATCCCCAAACGAGTGACTGTGTGCCCAAAAGCAAGGCATCTGAACCTGCCGCTTCACCGAGCGAACGCGCGTGGATTTTGTACGGCTTAGTTATAATATAAAATGTAATATTAAGAAGAAAATAACTTAGAGTTAGATAGAGACAAAGATAAAGATAGAGACAGGCAAAGTAGGTCTAAACCAGGTCTAAACCAGGTCTAAACCAGGTCTAAACCAGGTCTAAACCAGGTCTAAAACAGGACTAAAACAGAACTAAACCAGGTCTAAAACAGGTGTAAACCAGGTCGAAAACAGGACTAAAACAGGAGTAAACCAGGTCTAAACCAGGTCTAAACCAGGACTAAACCAAGGACTTAAGATACTGACTACTGTAGACCAAGATCACCCCAAAAGAGCTGCATGTATACCTGGACTAAACCAGTTCTGACACTGGTCTGGACTAAGCCAGGTCCAAACCAGGTCTGATCCTGGTCTGAACTAGGCCAGGTCCAAACCAGGCCCAGGACTAAACTAGGTCTAAAACACCTCTGATAAATACTAACTACTACAGACACAAGATCTGCAGTAAACCAGGACTATGCCAGAAATGAACCAGGTCTAACTCTGGACTGAATAAGGTCTTACGAAGGACCAAACTAAGTCTAAACCAAGACCAGAAGACCAGGACTAAACCAGGACTAAAACAAGCAAAAAGCACCTCTGAAAAATACTGACTACTGCAGGCAGGGATCACATACTGCACGAGAACTGCATTAAACCAGGTCTAAACCAGGTCTAAACCAAGTCTAAACCAGGTCTAAACCAGGTCTAAACCAGGTCTAAACCAGGTCTTATCCGGACTAGATCAGGTCTAACCAAGGACTAACTGAGGACTGAAGTATTTCTGATAAATACTGACCACTGCAATCTGAGAAAATCCTACAAAAGATGCACTAAACCAGCAAAAAACAGGACTAAACCAGGACTTAACCAGGACTTAACCAGGACTTGACCAGGACTTGACCAGGACTTGACCAGAACTTGACCAGGACTAAACCAGGACTTAACCAGGACTTAACCAGGTTTAAACCAGGTCGTATTAACACATTTTCTTAGAGAAAACTACAAACATGGCTGACAGTTGTAGTCTAAGTGGACCCGGGAGCTGCCGCCCTTTTGCCTGTCTAAAATAAGTCCTGTTAATCTTTTGAGGTTAAAAGTTTTTAAAATTTGCTGCAATGACTGAAAATAAATAGAAAACACAATCTGAGACAGAATGCTGTGTAGAAATCGCTGTGATTATGAAGATTTAGTTTTTAAATGTACATAATGTCTTTAAGTATTCTTTAAATCAGACCTGTTCTGCGTGAACCATGTTCTGACCCTCTGAACTTTGGGCTGATTCATGTTTGAGGAATCTTTGATTTCTTATTTTCAAGACGCCGTTTTGTTGATCTCCCCACGTTTTTCGCTCCACTGTGACACGCCCACTGTGACACGCCCACTGTGACACGCCCACTGTGACACGCCCCCTGTGACACGCCCCCTGCGACACGCCCCCTGTGACACGCCCCCTGCGGCGTCTCTTCTCCAGTTCGATGTTCTTCATGGAGACACTCGTAGGTTTGGGAAGCGTCGCGCCGTCGTTTTGGTCCAAATGTAAAAAAAAATTGCTCTAGTTTGATGTGCAGATATCCACAGGAGGAGCCCATAGACTGGTCTAGTCCTGGTCTAGTCTTGGTCTAGTCCTGGTCTAGTCCTGGTCTAGTCCTGGTCTAGTCCTGGTCTAGTCCTGGTCTAGTCCTGGTCTAGTCCTGGTCTAGTCCTGGTCTAGTCTTGGTCTAGTCCTGGTCTAGTCCTGGCCTAATCCTGGTCTAATCCTGGTCTAGTCCTGGTCTAGTCCTGGTCTAGTCCTGGTCTAGTCTTGGTCTAGTCTTGGTCTAGTCCTGGTCTAGTCTTGGTCTAGTCTTGGTCTAGTCTTGGTCTAGTCCTGGTCTAGTCTTGGTCTAGTCTTGGTCTAGTCTTGGTCTAGTCTTGGTCTAGTCCTGGTCTAGTCCTGGTCTAGTCCTGATCTAGTCTTGGTCTAGTCCTGGTCTAGTCCTGGTCTAGTCTTGGTCTAGTCCTGGTCTAGTCCTGGTCTAGTCCTGGTCTAGTCCTGGTCTAGTCCTGGTCTAGTCTTGGTCTAGTCCTGGTCTAGTCCTGGCCTAATCCTGGTCTAATCCTGGTCTAGTCCTGGTCTAGTCCTGGTCTAGTCCTGGTCTAGTCTTGGTCTAGTCTTGGTCTAGTCTTGGTCTAGTCTTGGTCTAGTCTTGTTCTAGTCTTGGTCTAGTCTTGTTCTAGTCTTGGTCTAGTCTTGGTCTAGTCTTGGTCTAGTCTTGGTCTAGTCTTGGTCTAGTCTTGTTCTAGTCTTGGTCTAGACTTGGTCTAGTCTTGGTCTAGTCTTGGTCTAGTCTTGGTCTAGTCTTGGTCTAGTCCTGGTCTAGTCTTGGTCTAGTCTTGGTCTAGTCCTGGTCTAGTCTTGGTCTAGTCTTGGTCTAGTCCTGGTCTAGTCCTGGTTTAATCCAGGTCTAGTCCTGGTTTAATCCTGGTCTAGTCTTGGTCTAGTCTTGGTTTAATCCTGGTCTAGTCCTGGTTTAATCCTGGTCTAGTCCTGGTCTAGTCCTGGTCTAATCCTGGTCTAGTCCTGGTTTAATCCTGGTCTAGTTCTGGTTTAGTCCTGGTTTAGTCTTGATTTAGTCCTGGTTTAATCCTGGTCTAGTCTTGGTCTAGTCTTGGTTTAATCCTGGTCTAGTCCTGGTTTAATCCTGGTCTAGTCCTGGTCTAGTCCTGGTCTAATCCTGGTCTAGTCTTGGTTTAATCCTGGTCTAGTCCTGGTTTAATCCTGATTTAGTCCTGGTCTAGTCCTGGTCTAGTCCTGGTTTAATCCTGGTGTAGTCCTGGTCTAGTCTTGGTTTAGTACTGGTTTAGTCCTGGATTAGACCTGGTTTAGTCCAGGTTTAGTTCTGATTTAGTCCTGGTCTAGTCCTGGTTTAGTCCTGGTTTAGACCTGGTTTAGTCCTGGTTTAGACCTGGTTTAGACCTGGTTTAGACCTGGTTTAGATCTGGTTTAGACCTGGTTTAGACCTGGTTTAGACCTGGTTTAGTCCTGGTTTAGACCTGGTCTAGTCCTGGTTTAGTCCTGGTTTAGGCCTGATTTAGTCTTGGTTTAATCCTGGTTTAGACCTGGTTTAGACCTGGTTTAGACCTGGTTTAGACCTGGTTTAGACCTGGTTTAGTCCTGGTTTAGACCTGGTTTAGACCTGGTTTAGTCCTGGTTTAGTCCTGGTTTAGGCCTGATTTAGTCTTGGTTTAATCCTGGTTTAGACCTGGTTTAGTCCTGGTTTAGACCTGGTTTAGACCTGGTTTAGTCCTGGTTTAGTCCTGGTTTAGACCTGGTTTAGACCTGGTTTAGACCTGGTTTAGACCTGGTTTAGTCCTGGTTTAGACCTGGTTTAGACCTGGTTTAGTCCTGGTTTAGTCTAGTTGAAGTCTGCGCGTTTGTTTCTTTCTGAAGTCGTTTTAGATCAAAATTGAAATTGAAATCGTCACAGAACAGAATCATCCACAGGAGTCAGAGCAGGTCTGATTCAAACCTCGTATTATCTGTGTCTGTGTGTTTGTGAAATGCATGAAAATCACCGTCTTCCAGAGTCTGAACATTTTCATTTAAGTTCTAATGTCTCGACGGCGGCTGGGACGAAGAACTCCAAGAACTCTTAATCGTTTTAGATTGAATGCCGTAAGATCGTGCGGTAAGCTGCATGTCGAAATGTCACTTTTAAAGCTTAGAAGAAGAACAGACGACACGAGAGAGACAAAAAAACAGAACGTGAACAAGTGTGCGCCCGACTGGAACCAGAAAATTTGCCGTTCGTCATTTACCGTCCCATCACCAACACTGGTCCAAGATCGAGTTTCCTGTTGAGGACATTGGACTCCGCCATGATATATTCCAAAAGTAAATGCACAAATGTTAAATCTGGTCATTTCCATGAGCGATTCGACTCAAGAACAAGAACAAACGTCTGGATTTTAACCAGAAGTAGCTGCTCGTCATCTGTATTGGCCTACAGAATGTCCTGAAGTCATTTGAAGGCGACCAATAGATCTTTGTCCAGAACAGTCGGAAGTGTGGTTAAATGTCTGGAAATGTCTGGCGTTCTCTCCACCAGCTTCATAAATCTGTCCACAAACTGAGAAAGAGACAAACTTGGACATGTCTCTACCTGCAGGTGAAGGATCTGGAGACTCAGGAGACGCAGATCCTTCACCTGCGTCTCCAGAACCTTCACTTGCGTCTCCAGATCCTTCACCTGCCTCTCTATCTGCAGGTGAAGGATCTGGAGGTTCAGACGTGATTGTAGAACCTTTTTAAATCTTTTAAGGCAGACTATGAAAGCTCCTACAGTTATCGCTTCATGTCAGAGGCCCAGTGATTGGAGATATGAACCATAAACCAGGTCCAAACATCTGCATTTCCCATCAGCTCGTTTCTCCAGAATCTCCAATCTCCAGAAGTCTCGCGCTGTAGGTTCTGGAACTTCATGTTAACGGTTTTCTGTGACAAAACGTGTGTGGAAATGTCTGGCGTTTTCTCCACCAGCTTCATAAATCTGCTCCATCACCAAATCTTCAACCAACAAGGTCCACAAAGGAGAAACATTCTTCATGAAGAATTTGTCCACGACGATCAAGGGAAGAACGACGAAAGCTTCAAGAAGAATGTTAGAAGTGTAATCTGTGAACCATCTCCAGCATTCAAACTGCACAAATCGATTTTTAATTTTAATTCTAGAATCAGTCTGAGTTGACCATGACCCTCACGTTAGTTTTTCTCAGTAGTTCTCTAATTCTCGTCGTTGTTCTCCTTGAAGCTTTCGTCGTTCTTCCCTTGATCGTCGTGGACAAATTCTTCATGAAGAATGTTTCTCCTTTGTGGACCTTGTTGGTTGAAGATTTGGTGATGGAGCAGATTTATGAAGCTGGTGGAGAAAACGCCGGACATTTCCACACACGTTTTGTCACAGAAAACCGTTAACCTGAAGTTCCAGAACCTACAGCGCGAGACTTCTGGAGATTGGAGATTCTGGAGAAACGAGCTGATGGGAAATGCAGATGTTTGGACCTGGTTTATGGTTCATATCTCCAATCACTGGGCCTCTGACATGAAGCGATAACTGTAGGAGCTTTCATAGTCTGCCTTAAAAGTTTTAAAAAGGTTCTACAATCACGTCTGAACCTCCAGATCCTTCGCCTGCAGATAGAGAGGCAGGTGAAGGATCTGGAGACGCAGGTGAAGGATCTTTTGTGTCTCCAGGTCCTTCACCTGCAGATACAGACACAGGTGAAAGATCCCGAGATGAAAGTGAAGGATCTGGAGACGCAGATGAAGGATGTGGAGCTGCAGGTGAAGGATCTGGAGTCATAGGTGAAGGATCGCCTGTGTCTCCAGGTCCTTCATCTGCAGATATAGACACAGGTGAAGGATCTGGAGACGCAGGTGAAGGATCTGGAGATGCAGGCGAAGGATCTGGAGTCATAGGTGAAGGATCGCCTGTGTCTCCAGGTCCTTCACCTGCAGATATAGACACAGGTGAAAGATCTGGAGATGCAAGTGAAGGATCTGGAGACGCAGGTGAAGGATCTTCTGTGTCTCCAGGTCCTTCACCTGCAGATAGAGACAGGTGAAGGATCTGAAGATGCAAGTGAAGGATCTGGAGATGCAGGTGAAGGATCTGAAGATGCAAGTGAAGGATCTGAAGATGCAAGTGAAGGATCTGGAGATGCAGGTGAAGGATCTGAAGATGCAAGTGAAGGATCTGGAGATGCAGGTGAAGGATCTCCTGTGTCTCCAGGTCCTTCACCTGCAGATAGAGACAGGTGAAGGATCTGGAGATGCAAGTGAAGGATCTGGAGATGCAGGTGAAGGATCTGGAGATGCAGGTGAAGGATCTGGAGATGCAGGTGAAGGATCTCCTGTGTCTCCAGGTCCTTCACCTGCAGATATAGACACATCCAAGTTTGTCTACTTCTCAGTTCACTTGCATCTCCAGATCCTTCAGATAGACACAGGTCCTGGATTTGTCTCCTCCTCAGGTTCTGGACAGGCTCACGTGAAGCTCAGAACCTCCAGAATTCCCTCCCTGAGCTCCACAAGCTGCACTAGCACTGAATATGAACCAAATAAATCAAATAAAACATGTGGAAAGTTGGTGTTTGAGTGTGCAGATGAAGGTCTTCTCCAAACGCATGCATTTGTCTCCTGTTGTCTTCCATAACTTGTGCTTCTTTTATTTAATATTTAATATTTATTATTTATGAATTATTATTATTCATCTGTTATAAATATTATTATGGTTTTTATTTTTTTAGTGGTCTGAAAACCGCTGCAAAGTATTAAAAATGTTCTGTGTTTTAATATCGAAATGAAGCATTAATTTAAGAAAAACACATTTTGTTGTTTACATAATTTTATTAAATCTGTATTAACCCAAACGTGTGCCATTCTTGACTCGGTGTAATTATGTGTTTAAAGGTGCATTGTGTAACTTTTCTGCTCGTTTCCGTAGAGATGTTATTGTGTTTTTTTGTATTAAATGCTCCGCAGTGTGTCTTTAAACCTCAGCTCCGTACACACGAGGACTCGAGGTGAAGTCCCAGGTCAGATCTGTGGAGAGGCGACGCCACTCATGGTAAGAATGTGTTTAATGCCACACTGCGGAACATTCCAGACAAAGCAGTAATATTTCCATGGAGACGAGCAGGTAAAGTTACATAGTGACCGTAGTAGTAGTAGTAGTAGTAGTAGTAGTAGTAGTAGCAGTAGTAGTAGTAGCAGTAGCAGCAGTAGCAGCAGCAGTAGTAGTAGTAGTAGTAGTAGTAGCAGCAGCAGTAGTAGTAGTAGTAGTAGTAGTAATAGTAGTAGTAGTAGTAGTAGCTGTAGCAGCAGTAGTAGCAGTAGTAGTAGTAGTAGTAGCAGTAGTAGCAGTAGTAGTAGTAGTAGTAGTAGCTGTAGTAGTAGCAGTAGTAGCAGTAGTAGCAGTAGCAGCAGTAGTAGTAGTAGCTGTAGTAGTAGCTGTAGTAGGTAGGCGGTGGTAGCGGTGGTAGTGGTGGTGGTAGTAGGCGGTGGTAGTGGTAGTAGCGGTAGCAGCGGTGGTGGTGGTAGCGGCGGTGGTGGTGGTAGCGGTGGCGGTGGTAGCGGTGGCGGTGGTGGTGGTGGTGGTGGTGGTGGTAGCGGTGGTAGCGGTAGTAGCGGTGGTAGCGGTGGCAGCGGTGGTGGTGTAGCGGCAGCGGCGGCCGGTGGTGGTGGTAGTGGTGGCGGTGGTAGTAGTGGCTGTAGTGGTGGCGGTGGTAGCGGTGGTAGGCGGTGGCAGCGGTGGTGGTGGTGGCTGTAGGTGGCAGCAGCAGCGGCCGTTGGTCGTCGTGGTGGTAGTGGTAGTAGCGGTGGTGGTGGTGGCTGTGGTAGTGGCGGTGGTAGTAGCGGTGGTGGTGGTAGCGGTGGCGGTGGTGGTGGTGGTAGGCGGCGGTGGTGGCGGTGGTAGCGGTGGTGGTGGCGGTGGTAGTGGTCGTGGTGGTCGTGGTGGTCGTGGCGGTGGTAGCGGTGGCGGTGGTGGTGGCGGTGGTGGTAGCGGTGGTGGCGGTGGTGGTGGCGGTGGTGGTGGCGGTCGTGGTAGTGGTCGTGGTAGCGGTGGTCGTGGTAGGCGGTGGTGGTCGTGGCGGTAGCGGTGGTGGTCGTGGTGGTGGTCGTGGTGGTGGTGGTGGTGGCGGTGGTGGTGGCGGTGGTAGAAGCGGTGGTGGTGGCGGTGGTGGTAGCGGTGGTGGCGGTGGCAGGCGGTGGTGGTGGTGGCTGTGGTAGCAGCAGCAGCGGCCGTGGTCGTCGTGGTGGTAGTGGTAGGTAGCGGTGGTGGTAGCGGTGGTGGTGGTGGCTGTGGTGGTAGCGGTGGTGGTGGTGGCGGTGGCGGTGGTGGTGGTAGTGGCGGTGGTAGGCGGTGGTAGCGGTGGTGGTGGCGGTGGTAGTGGTCGGTGGTGGTCGTGGTAGTAGGTG
>JAVJIX010000115.1:1070000-1112500 GCA_036785185.1 Paratrypauchen microcephalus | reverse complement strand
AACCTGGACTAAACCAGGTCTAAACCAGGACTGAACTAGGACTAAACCAGGTCTAAACCAGGACAAAACCAGGACTAAACTAGGACTAAATCAGGTCTAAACTAGGACTAAACCAGGTCTAAACCAGGACTAAACTAGGACTAAACCTGGACTAAACCAGGTCTAAACCAGGACTAAACTAGGACTAAACCTGGACTAAACCAGGTCTAAACCAGGACAAAACCAGGACTAAACTAGGACTAAATCAGGTCTAAACTAGGACTAAACTAGGACTAAATCAGGTCTAAACCAGGACTAAACCAGGTCTAAACCAGGACTAAACCAGGACTAAACTAGGACTAAACCAGGACTAAACCAGGACTAAACTAGGACTAAACCAGGTCTAATGTAAGGACTAAACCAGGACTAAAACGGGTCTAAACCAGGACTAAACCAGGACTAAACTAGGACTAAATCAGGTCTAAACCAGGACAAAACCAGGACTAAACTAGGACTAAATCAGGTCTAAACTAGGACTAAACCAGGTCTAAACCAGGACTAAACTAGGACTAAACCTGGACTAAACCAGGTCTAAACCAGGACTGAACTAGAACTAAACCAGGTCTAAACCAGGACAAAACCAGGACTAAACTAGGACTAAATCAGGTCTAAACTAGGACTAAACCAGGTCTAAACCAGGACTAAACTAGGACTAAACCTGGACTAAACCAGGTCTAAACCAGGACTGAACTAGGACTAAACCAGGTCTAAACCAGGATTAAACTAGGACTAAATCAGGTCTAAACCAGGACTAAACCAGGTCTAAACCAGGACTAAACCAGGACTAAACTAGGACTAAACCAGGACTAAACTAGGACTAAACCAGGACTAATGTAAGGACTAAACCAGGACTAAAACGGGTCTAAACCAGGACTAAACTAGGACTAAACCAGGACTAAACTAGGACCAAACCAGGTATAAACTAGGATTAAACCAGGACTAAACTAGGACTAAACCTGGACTAAACCAGGTCTAAACCAGGACTGAACTAGGACTAAACCAGGTCTAAACCAGGACTAAACTAGGACTAAACCAGGACTAAACTAGGACTAAACCAGGTCTAAACCAGGACTAAATTAGGACTAAACTAGGACTAAACCAGGACTAAACCAGGACTAAACTAGGACTAAACCAGGTCTAATGTAAGGACTAAACCAGGACTAAAACGGGTCTAAACCAGGACTAAACTAGGACTAAACCAGGACTAAACTAGGACCAAACCAGGTATAAACTAGGACTAAACCAGGACTAAACTAGGACTAAACTAGGACTAAACCTGGGCTAAACCAGGTCTAAACCAGGACTGAACTAGGACTAAACCAGGTCTAAACCAGGACTAAACTAGGACTAAATCAGGTCTAAACCAGGACTAAACCAGGATTAAACCAGGTCAAAACCAGGACTAAACTAGGACTAAACCAGGACTAAACCAGGACTAAACCAGGTCTTAAACCAGGACTAAACTAGGACTAAACTAGGACTAAACCAGGACTAAACCAGGACTAAACTAGGACTAAACCAGGACTAAACTAGGACCAAACCAGGTATAAACTAGGACTAAACCAGGACTAAACTAGGACTAAACCTATTACTCCTACTTCTCCCATTTTAATATTTCCTTGTTTTTTTTTAGGTTTTGTCGTAAACTCGCGCCCTCATACCTCAGCTCCATCTGCTGGTCATCACGTGAACTGCAGACGGGTGAGAAACATTTTTATGCAGAGTTTTTTGTGATTTTAAATGTGTTTTAAGCTCAAATTAAATCAGTTTATTTCTGATTTTCTTTTTTAAAGCAGTACATTTCCAGTAAAATCTCTAGAGCGATAATTAAACTGTCCTGATCCACGGCGCGTGCAGTTCTGTTCACGCTCCCGCAGAACCACAACCGACCACGAGATGGCGCTGTCCGATCACACACGAGGCTCGTTCGTGTCTTCACTGACACGTTCTGCGCGTTTAAAGGATTTTCACTATAAACCAGGACTAAACCAGGACTAAACCAGGACTAATACAGATCTAAACCAGGACTAAACCAGGACTAATACAGATCTAAACCAGGACTAAACCAGGACTAAACCAGGACTAAACCAGGACTAAACCAGGACTAATACAGATCTAAACCAGGAGTAAACCAGGACTAAACCAGGACTAAACCAGGACTAAACCAGGACTAAACCGGGACTAATGCAGATCTAAACCAGGACTAAACCAGGTCTAAACCAGGACTAAACCGGGACTAAACCGGGACTAAACCGGGACTAAACCGGGACGAATACAGATCTAAACCAGGACTAAACCAGGACTAAACCGGGACTAATACAGATCTAAACCAGGACTAAACCAGGTCTAAACCGGGACTAATGCAGATCTAAACCAGGACTAAACCAGGACTAAACCGGGACTAATACAGATCTAAACCAGGACTAAACCAGGTCTAAACCAGGACTAATACAGATCTAAACCAGGACTAAACCAGGACTAAACCAGGACTAAGCCAGGTCTAAACCAGGACTAAACCAAGACTAAACCAAGACTAAACCAGGACTAAACCAGGACTAAACCAGGACTAAACTAGGACTAAACCAGGACTAAACTAGGACCAAACCAGGTATAAACTAGGATTAAACCAGGACTAAACTAGGACTAAACCTGGACTAAACCAGGTCTAAACCAGGACTGAACTAGGACTAAACCAGGTCTAAACCAGGACTAAACTAGGACTAATACACATCTAAACCAGGACTAAACCAGGACTAAACCAGGTCTAAACCAGGACTAAACTAGGACTAAACCAGGTCTAAACCAGGACTAAACCAGGACTAAACTAGGACTAAACCAGGTCTAATGTAAGGACTAAACCAGGACTAAAACGGGTCTAAACCAGGACTAAACTAGGACTAAACCAGGTATAAACTAGGACTAAACCAGGTCTAAACCAGGACTAAACCAGGACTAAACTAGGACTAAACTAGGACTAAACCTGGGCTAAACCAGGTCTAAACCAGGACTGAACTAGGACTAAACCAGGTCTAAACCAGGACTAAACTAGGACTAAATCAGGTCTAAACCAGGACTAAACCAGGATTAAACCAGGTCAAAACCAGGACTAAACTAGGACTAAACCAGGACTAAACCAGGACTAAACCAGGTCTTAAACCAGGACTAAACTAGGACTAAACTAGGACTAAACCAGGACTAAACTAGGACTAAACCAGGACTAAACTAGGACCAAACCAGGTATAAACTAGGACTAAACTAGGACTCAACTAGGACTAAACCTATTACTGCTACTTCTCCCATTGTAATATTTCCTTGTTTTTTTTAGGTTTTGACGTAAACTCGCGCCCTCATACCTCAGCTCCATCTGCTGGTCATCACGTGAACTGCAGACGGGTGAGAAACGTTTTTATGCAGAGTTTTTTGTGATTAAATGTGTTTTAAGCTCAAATTAAATCAGTTTATTTCTGATTTTCTTTTTTAAAGCAGTACATTTCCAGTAAAATCTCTAGAGCGATAATTAAACTGTCCTGATCCACGGCGCGTGCAGTTCTGTTCACGCTCCCGCAGAACCACAACCGACCGCGAGATGGCGCTGTCCGATCACACACGGGGCTCGTTCGCGTCTTCTTCACTGACACGTTCTGCGCGTTTAAAGGATTTTCACTATAAACCAGGACTAAACCAGGACTAAACCAGGACTAATACAGATCTAAACCAGGACTAAACCAGGACTAAACCGGGACTAAACCAGGACTAAACCAGGACTAATACAGATCTAAACCAGGAGTAAACCAGGACTAAACCAGGACTAAACCAGGACTAAACCGGGACTAATGCAGATCTAAACCAGGACTAAACCAGGTCTAAACCAGGACTAAACCAGGACTAAACCGGGACTAAACCGGGACTAAACCAGGACTAATACAGATCTAAACCAGGACTAAACCAGGACTAAACCGGGACTAATACAGATCTAAACCAGGACTAAACCAGGTCTAAACCGGGACTAATGCAGATCTAAACCAGGACTAAACCAGGACTAAACCGGGACTAATACAGATCTAAACCAGGACTAAACCAGGTCTAAACCAGGACTAATACAGATCTAAACCAGGACTAAACCAGGACTAAACCAGGACTAAGCCAGGTCTAAACCAGGACTAAACCAAGACTAAACCAAGACTAAACCAGGACTAAACCAGGACTAAACCAGGACTAAACTAGGACTAAACCAGGTATAAACTAGGACTAAACCAGGACTAAACCAGGACTAATACACATCTAAACCAGGACTAAACCAGGTATAAACTAGGACTAAACCAGGTCTAAACCAGGACTAAACCAGGACTAATACACATCTAAACCAGGACTAAACTGGGACTAAACCGGGACTAATACAGATCTAAACCAGGACTAAACCAGGACTAAACCAGGACTAATACAGATCTAAACCAGGACTAAACCAGGTCTAAACCAGGACTAAACCAGGACTAAACCAGGACTAATACACATCTAAACCAGGACTAAACCAGGACTAAACTAGGACTAAACTAGGACTAAACCAGGACTAAACTAGGACTAATACACATCTAAACCAGGACTAAACCAGGACTAAACTAGGACTAAACCAGGTCTAAACCAGGACTAAACCAGGACGAATACAGATCTAAACCAGGTCTAAACCAGGACTAAACCGGGACTAATACACATCTAAACCAGGACTAAACCAGGTCTAAACCAGGACTAATACACATCTAAACCAGGACTAAACCAGGACTAAACTAGGACTAAACTAGGACTAAACCAGGTCTAAACCAGGACTAATACAGATCTAAACCAGGACTAAACCAGGACTAAACCAGGACTGAACCATGTGTAAACAAAAACAGTTACAGGACAGTTACTAAATCAGATAACTTAAACGAATCGAGTAAATCCATAAAATCAGAAGTTACGGTGAGGTTTGAGGGGGAAGCGTACACGAATATTAAAATAACCCAGAATTAAAACCTGGTTGTTTAGGGCCATTACAAAAAACAGATGCTCAAATAAAATAAAATTATTATAAAAACAGTGCATTTAAAAGCAAAAAGATTTCAACCCTAAAGACGAGATGTTCTAAATGTTCAGTAGGAGGACAGTTCTCTGTAAGATTTATAAACCTGACCAAACGTGTTCAAGTCAAACTTTTCCTGAGAACTTTTGCAATGCTGATTTATGATTGATTACAAAAACATTCAGATTCGGTCTCTGGTCTCTGGTCCTGGTCTCTGGTCTCTGGTCTCTGGTCTGGTCTCTGGTCTGGTCTCTGGTCTGGTCTCTGGTCTGGTCTCTGGTCTCTGGTCTGGTCTCTGGTCTGGTCTCTGGTCTCTGGTCTGGTCTCTGGTCTCTGGTCTGGTCTCTGGTCTCTGGTCTGGTCTCTGGTCTCTGGTCTCTGGTCTGGTCTCTGGTCTGGTCTCTGGTCTCTGGTCTGGTCTCTGGTCTCTGGTCTCTGGTCTCTGGTCTGGTCTCTGGTCTCTGGTCTGGTCTCTGGTCCTGGTCTGGTCTGGTCTCTGGTCTGGTCTCTGGTCTGGTCCTGGTCTGGTCTCTGGTCTCTGGTCTGGTCCTGGTCTCTGGTCTCTGGTCTCTGGTCTCTGGTCTGGTCTCTGGTCTCTGGTCTGGTCTGGTCCTGGTCTGGTCTCTGGTCTGGTCTCTGGTCTGGTCCTGGTCTGGTCTCTGGTCTGGTCTCTGGTCTGGTCCTGGTCTGGTCTCTGGTCTGGTCTTTGGTCCCTGCTGGTGCGAGGGAGGAAGTGGCTTCAGCAGAACATCTGGATCCAGATCTGCAGGTCTGAAATCGTTCTCAGTTTGTTTGTTGTGGCTGGTTTAATAATGACTCATCACAATTTATAACTTTAACCAAAAAACCCTGAAAAAAACAACTACAAAACAAAGATCAGGGTTAGAAGAACATTTAAGGGTCAGATGTTCTCCTTCGAATCACTGGAATAGAAATTTTACCCACAAATTAACTAAAGATGGAACCAATACACCCCTCCTTGAGCCGCCACCTTAACGTGGTGGAGGGGTTTGAGTGCCCGAATGATCCCGGGAGCTATGTTGTCGGGGGCTTTATGCCCCTGGTAGGGTCACCCAAGGCAAACAGGTCCTGGGGAACGGGTCAGACTAAGAGCGGTTCAGAAGCCCTTATGATGAGTTTCCAATCAAGGTCAGATACGTCGCCCGGACTGGCGTCACCGGGGCCTCACCCTGGAGCCAGACCTGGGGTGGGTGCTCGCCAGCGAGCGTCTGGTGGCCGGGCCTTTCCCCACGGGGCCCGGCCGGGCGAAGCCCGAAGAAGCAACGTGGGGCCGTCCTCCCATGGACCCACCACCCGCAGGAGGATCCATAAGGGCCGGGTGCAGAGAGATCTGGGCGGCAGTCAAAGGCGGGGGCCTCGACGGCTGGATCTCCGGACATGGAGACTAGCTCTGGGGACATGGAATGTCACCTCGCTGGGGGGGGAGGAGTCTGAGCTCGTGCGGGAGGTTGAGCGTTACCGACTAGATATAGTCGGCCTCACCTCCACGCACAGCTTGGGCTCTGGAACCCAACTCCTTGAGGGGGGCTGGACCCTCCATTTCTCTGGCGTTGCCCGCGGGGAACGGCGGCGGGCTGGTGTGGGTCTGCTCATTGCCCCACAGCTCAGCCGCCGAGTGTTGGAGTTCACCCCGGTGAACGAGAGGGTCGCGTCCCTGCGCCTTCGGGTCAGGGACAGGTCTCTCACTGTTGTATCAGCCTATGGGCCAAACAGCAGTGCAGAGTACCCGGCCTTCTTGGAGTGCCTGGGAGGGGTACTGAACAGTGCACCGACCGGGGACTCCATTGTTCTCCTGGGGGACTTCAACGCCCACGTGGGCAACGACAGTGACACCTGGAGAGGGGTGATTGGGAGGAACGGCCTCCCTGATCTGAACCCGAGCGGTGTTCTGTTATTGGACTTCTGTGCGATGCGCAGTTTGTCCATAACGAACACCATGTTCGAGGATCGGTGCAGCGTCGGCAGTGATGCGGTCGCTGTACCGTGAAGAGGGAGCTGAGCCGAAAGGCGAAGCTCTCAATTTACCGGTCAATCTACGTTCCTCCCCTCACCTATGGTCATGAGCTCTGGGTAATGACCGAAAGGACGAGATCGCGGATACAAGCGGCCGAAATGAGTTTCCTCCGTAGAGTGGCTGGGCGCACCCTTAGAGATAGGGTGAGGAGCTCAGTCACACGGGAGGAGCTCGGAGTAGAGCCGCTGCTTCTCCACGTTGAGAGGAGCAGCTGAGGTGGCTCAGGCATCTGTTTCGGATGCCTCCTGGACGCCTCCCTCGGGAGGTGTTCCGGGCATGTCCCACTGGGAGGAGGCCCCGGGGAAGACCCAGGAAGCGCTGGAGGGACTATGTGTCCAGGCTGGCCTGGGAACGCCTTGGAGTCCCCCCGGAGGAGCTGGAGGAAGTGTCCGGGGTGAAGGAGGTCTGGGTGTCCCTGCTTAGACTGCTTAGACCTGGCCCCGGATAAGCGGAAGAAAATGGATGGATGGATGGAACCAATACAAGTCAAGGTTTTTACATTTGTTTTATTTTTTTTTTAGTTAAAGGGTCTTAAGGTGTAGTTAAAGGGTCTTAACCCCTTGATGCCTGAATTTATTTACAATCTTTAAAAAAAAATTAATTGTCAGTGTTTTTGCTTTCTAACTGATGCTAAATGAAGTACAGATTATTAATTTTTCCATAGCACATATTGCAAATATAATTTTGGGTTTGTTGCTAATAAGTGACACCAGGCACTTAGGGTAAAAATATTAAATATATTTAAATTACAAAATGAATGTACAAATACATCAAAACTTCAAATTACAAACCATACATTTTAACAAATGACAGGATTTTGGTTTTGTAACACTATAGCACCAAATTTTATAAATAATCTCATATCTTAAGCTGATCCCCATTTTGCAGAAGCAGAGCTGGTTGCAGGAAGGGCATCAGTGCCATTTTCATTGGAATCTTCATCACTGCTGCTCCTGCTGCTGCTTCTGCTGCTGCTGTCATCTCCTGATGTAGGAAAAAAAAGGTGACAATTTATCTACATAATAAAATCATGTAAACATGGTTACATTTACAAATATAAAGTCAGTGCCAGCCCTTGGGGAAGACACTTAACCCCACCTCGCCCCCAGTGTCTGTGGACACTGGTAGCCCCATGGCAGAAGATACATCAAGGCCTGTTGTGACGTGAGCCGTCCTCCTGTTGACCCACCACCCGCGGAAGGATTCATGGGGGCTGGTGCATTGTGTTCTGGGCAGCAGAACACTGCTTGGACTGCTGCCCCTGCGACCCAGAAAATGGAAAAGCGTAAGAAAATGAATGAATGAATGAATGAATGAAGTCAGTGCCAGCATTATTATTACTGCTATTTTCATCACCTGGTCTGGGAGTCCTCATCATCATCCCCACTGTCACTGAGACATCATCATCATCACTTTCCACAGGTACAGCCTGGGCTGGGGTCCACCTTATGGTCGCTTTGCATAAAACATAGACAGCTTCATTTTGTTCTGTGTAAAATATAGAAAAAAAAAAAAAATCCAGAATGCTGTCTTACTCAGTGATTATAGAAATTTGGTAGATTTGTGTTTTCTAAAAAACAATGCTTGTTGGCACTGAAATCGATCTAAATACTACTAAAATGCACTCATTATTGCTGTATGTATGCAAGATAGAGAGGCTGACGCAGTTAGCCCTAGTGGCCGGATGTCGCTAATTCATTACAAACAGAAACCTTCAAATAACTCAAAAAGTATCATTCACATAAAGTCGATTCCAATGTATAAGTTGAAGATGGAGTCAATACACTGGTACATATTTTTATCTTAGTCCAACTTACCTCACGTTAGAAAATGTCTCTACGTTTTCAGCCTCAAAATGGAGATCTGCTATTTCAGCTACTTAGCTTCCATAACCCGGATGTTGTTCAGCCACTGAGCGGTCCTACAAGAAACAAGTGCATGCAAAAGGTTCCTAGGTGTGTCCTGACCATGCACAAACCGGCATTAGAGGAATCGCATGTATTATGTTGGCTGCAGGAAGTGGTTTGTCGCTCATTAGCGACCCCCGGCGTCAAGGGGTTAAGGTGTAGTTAAGGGTCTTAAGGAGTAGTTAAGGGTCTTAAGGTGTAGTTAAGGATCTTAAGAGGTCCCAGTAACATGGAAGTCTACTCGGACCTCCAGCGTGCACTGGGGCGGTTTGCAGCCGAGTGTGAAGCGGCTGGGATGAGGATCAGATCCTCCAATCCGAGGCCGTGGTTTTTGACCAGAAAAAGGTGGTCTCCTCTCCAGGTGGTGGAGAGTCTCTGCCTCAGGTGGAGGAGTTCAAGTATCTCAGGGTCTTATTCTCGAGTGAGGGGAGGATGGAGCGTGAGATCGACAGGTGGATCAGTGCGGCGTCGGCAGTGATGCGGTCGCTGTACCGGACCGTTGTGGTGAAGAGGGAGCTGAACCGAAAGACAGAGCTCTCGATTTACTGTCGATCTACATTTCTCCCCTCACCTATGGTCATGAGCTCTGGGTAATGACCGAAAGGACGAGATCACGGATACAAGCGGCCGAAATGAGTTTCCTCCACAGAGTGGCTGGGCACACCCTTAGAGATAGGGTGAGGAGTAGACCTGGTTCAGTCCTGGATTAGACCCAGTTTAGACCTGGTTTAGTCCCAGTTTAGACCTGGTTTAGATGTGATTTAATCCCAGCCTCCAACACCAGCCAACTTTATTGGGAGTGTTAAGGAAGAAGGAGAAAATGTCCAGAGATAGCCCCCGGGCAAAAAATAAAATAACCGAGGCACTTACCAAGTTTATTGCGCTGGACGACCAGCCCTTTTCAGTTGTGGACGATATTGGATTCCAGCGACTGACAGACGTCCTTGAGCCCAGATACGAGCTACCCAGTCGCCATTTCATCACAGATGTGATGTTGCCTAAAGTTTTCGATGGCGTCAGGACTCACGTGAAGTCGCCGGTACGTGACATCAAGTCCGTAAGTTTCACCACCGATATTTGGAGCAGCAGCGTCCGCCCAATGTCGCTCTTCAGTCTGACCGCTCAGTGGATGAAGCCTTTTCACTGTTTGCAAAGTGGAAACTGCAGAACTTATGAGAATAAAACTAAAACCTGCATTTCCATTTATTTATTTATGGTGTGTGGGGGTTAAAAAGTATTGGTATTAGTACTCGGTATCGGCAAGTACTGAAATGATTGTACTCGTACTCGTATCGGTTTTCAAAAAAGGGGTATCGGTGCATCCCTATCCAACTTAGCTATTTTCAGTATTTTTTCCCCATAAAAACAAGTATCGACTGTAGTTTCAATATCTTTTTTTCCTCTATAACTGAACCTTTGAATTTCCATTTGACACCAGTTCCCACAGTGTCGAGATGTTACAGTTACAGGAGTCCACGTGTGCGCTAACTGTATGCAAAGTCCTGTTTACTCAGCCTATCACTGTGTCAACTCCACTCATTACGTTCAGGTGGAAAGTCCCGCCAAAACGCGGCGTGTGTGCTCAGATCTTAATAAAAACTCGTCTGTTTAAACGTCGGTGTTGTCTTTGACGTGAGCCGCCGCTCTCCTCACCTGCTCTGAGTAAACGGGCGTTTCATAACCCAAACAACGATATGGATCTAACCGTATTACCCGCAGTTAAACGCCGGGACAAAGTTCTTCTTACGCAATCGTCTGGGAACCGTGAGTCTTCAGGGTCCATGTATGTCGTGGCCGTCCGATTTCCGTTTCTGATAAAATAAAAACAAAAAATGGCCTGTTTTTTTAAAATTTATTTTTAATTTTTTTTTTTTTTTTTAAATTTAACATCAATACACAGAAAACGGGAGATGACTTATATCCTGGTCCAGGTTTGGTCAAAGTTTAGTCCAGGTTTGGTCCAGTTTTATTCCAGGTTTAGTCCAGGTTTAGTCCAGGTTTAGTCCAGGTTTAGTCCAGGTTTAGTCCAGGTTTGGTTCAAGTTTAGTCCAGGTTTGGTCCAGGTTTAGTCCAGGTTTAGTCCAGGTTTGGTCCAGGTTTGGTCCAGGTTTGGTCCAGGTTTAGTCCAGGTTTAGTCCAGGTTTAGTCCAGGTTTGGTCCAAGTTTAGTCCAGGTTTGGTCCAGGTTTAGCCCAGTTTTATTCCAGTTTTATTCCAGGTTTAGTCCAGGTTTAGTCCAGGTTTAGTCCAGGTTTAGTCCAGGTTTAGTCCAGGTTTGGCCCAGGTTTGGCCCAGGTTTAGTCCAGGTTTAGTCCAGGTTTAGTCCAGGTTTGGCCCAGGTTGGTCCAGATTTAGTCCAGATTTAGTCCAGGTTTGGCCCAGGTTTAGTCCAGGTTTAGTCCAGTTTTATTCCAGGTTTAGTCCAGGTTTAGTCCAGGTTTAGTCTAGGTTTAGTCCAGGTTTGGTCCAGGTTTGGTCCAGGTTTAGTCCAGGTTTAGTCCAGGTTTATTCCAGGTTTAGTCCAGGTTTGGTCCAGGTCTGGTCCAGGTTTAGTCCAGGTTAAGTCCAGGTTAAGTCCAGGTTTTGTCACGAGTTTCCTCATGTTCAGCGGTCAAACTTTTAAATATTTAAATATTCTGTTTTGTGGAAAATCTTTAAAATGAAATCTTTGCCTAATTCTCGATGGTTGTGCCAGAGTCAGTGTTGTGAAATATTCCAGTGTGTGGCTTTATCCTGATGTCATTATACGGTCTGTAACACCCAGAGGACTCCGGCTCTGCTGCTTGTTCAGCTGGAGTCTGGATTCTTCTCCTCTGCGGGCCAGTTTTACGCTCTGCCATTTTACCCAAACATCGCCGAATCTCGCCCATAAATGAGCACGGCTCTTGTTCCCGTCGTGTTTTCGCAGGTGCGCCGATGTCGGATTATGAAATATTTGGGCCGTTCGTTGATTTTGTTGTTTTAACCGCTCCGAAAGACCTCCATTTGAGAAGAAAACCAAACACTGTCAGATCCGCGGGGGTCTTTTAGCAGTTTGAGGCTGTTTATTTTTAGAGGCACGGCGATGCGTTCAGTGACAGACGATATTTCCAGCGCTCGGCTCAATGAAGGGGCTTTCACCGCAGCACGGGGGTCCGGCGCTCACAAAACCCAGCTCCGGTGAAGTCATCGCTCACATATAGTTGTTAATGTCCCATGGAGTTCTGAAGGTCGCTGATGTTCCAGAGGTGGAGCCGGAGCAGAGAGAAGTCTGGTGTTTGATGTTTAAAAGTGAAGAAACGTTCAGTACGGAAGTCGACAGAGTTCATATTTATACACAATATTTTTTCTTCCTTGGTATCCCGAGATAACGAGATAATTAATCCGAGATCTCAAGAAAACAACTGAAACGTCTACAGCCACGTTGTGACAGGCTGACTCAGGTTTGGTCCAGGTTTAGTCCAGGTCTAAACCAGGACTAAACCAAGTCTAAACCAGGACTAAACCAGGCCTAAACCAGGTCTAAACCAGGCCTAAACCAGGCCTAAACCAGGCCTAAACCAGGTCTAAACCAGGTCTAAACCAGGCCTAAACCAGGTCTAAACCAGGTCTAAACCAGGTCTAAACCAGGCGTAAACCAGGTCTAAACCAGGCCTAAATGAGGCTTAAACCAGGTCTAAACCAAGTCTAAACCAAGTCTAAACCAAGTCTAAACCAGGTCTAAACCAAGTCTAAACCAGAACTAAACCAGGTCTAAACCAAGTCTAAACCGGGTCTAAACCGGGTCTAAACTGGGTCTAAACCAGGCCTAAACCAGGCCTAAACCGGGTCTAAACCGGGTCTAAACCAAGTCTAAACCAGGTCTAAACCAAGTCTAAACCAGGTCTAAACCAAGTCTAAACCAGGTCTAAACCAGGTCTAAACCAGGTCTAAACCAGGTCTAAACCAAGTCTAAACCGGGTCTAAACCGGGTCTAAACCAGGTCTAAACCAAGTCTAAACCAAGTCTAAACCAGGTCTAAACCAGGTCTAAACCAGGTCTAAACCAGGCCTAAACCAGGTCTAAACCAGGCCTAAACCAGGCCTAAACCAGGTCTAAACCAGGCCTAAACCAGGCCTAAACCAGGCCTAAACCAGGCCTAAACCAGGTCTAAACCAGGTCTAAACCAGGTCTAAACCAAGTCTAAACCAGGTCTAAACCAGGCCTAAACCAGGCCTAAACCAGGTCTAAACCAGGCCTAAACCAGGTCTAAACCAGGTCTAAACCAGGCCTAAACCAGGTCTAAACCAGGTCTAAACCAGGCCTAAACCAGGCCTAAACCAGGCCTAAACCAGGTCTAAACCAGGTCTAAACCAAGTCTAAACCAGGCCTAAACCAGGTCTAAACCAGGTCTAAACCAGGTCTAAACAAGGTCTAAACCAAGTCTAAACCAGGCCTAAACCAGGTCTAAACCAAGTCTAAACCAGGTCTAAACCAGGTCTAAACAAGGTCTAAACCAAGTCTAAACCAGGTCTAAACCAAGTCTAAACCAGGTCTAAACCAGGCCTAAACCAGGTCTAAACCAGGTCTAAACCAGGTCTAAACCAAGTCTAAACCAGGCCTAAACCAGGTCTAAACCAGGTCTAAACCAAGTCTAAACCAGGTCTAAACCAAGTCTAAACCAAGTCTAAACCAGGTCTAAACCAGGCCTAAACCAGGTCTAAACCAGAACTAAACCAGGTCTAAACCAAGTCTAAACCAGGTCTAAACCAAGTCTAAACCAGGTCTAAACCAGGCCTAAACCAGGTCTAAACCAGAACTAAACCAGGTCTAAACCAAGTCTAAACCAAGTCTAAACCAGGTCTAAACCAGGTCTAAACCAGAACTAAACCAGGTCTAAACCAGAACTAAACCAAGTCTAAACCAGGTCTAAACCGGGTCTAAACCAGGTCTAAACCGGGTCTAAACCAGGTCTAAACCGGGTCTAAACCAGGCCTAAACCAGGCCTAAACCGGGTCTAAACCAGGCCTAAACCGGGTCTAAACCAAGTCTAAACCAGGTCTAAACCAGGCCTAAATCAGGTCTAAACCAGGTCTAAACCAGGTCTAAACCAAGTCTAAACCAGGCCTAAACCAGGTCTAAACCAGGCCTAAACCAGGTCTAAACCAGGTCTAAACCAAGTCTAAACCAGGTCTAAACCAGGTCTAAACCAGGACTAAACCAGGTCTGAACTAGGACTAAACCAAGAATTAAAATGGTGAAGTTAAAAAAATAACTTTATAGTACAAATCATTGGACAAATATAAACATTTATTTTTTCATTAATGACTCTCGTGATGTCACTGATGTATTGATTAGCCTGGCAGCTGAGATTTGATGACATAATCGTGTTCTGTCCGAACGGCGCCAGAACCTTTGCTTTTTCCAAACGTCAGCATTAATTTCACATCAATAACACTTTTCTGAAATCACTTTTACGTCCTGCAGGATCTTCTGAGACGTGATCAGACCCGTCTTCGCTCTGTTCGCCCCAGTTGCTAATCCCCATCCATCAAGAGCCCCGCCCCCTGCTGTCACCCTGCGCCGCGATTGGCCCAGTCCCCGTGGTCAGAGTTCACCCGCTGATGATGTAAGGTCTACCTGCGGGCTGAGCTTTTGTCTGCGGTGACCTCCGTGAGTCATGTGAAGTGATTGATTCAGTGCGAGGCTCAGCGACACGCCCCAAACGCCGTTCACACCGATCGCCGCGCCTTCGCCGGCGTTTGTTTTGGCTCAAACGACCTGTCAATCAAACTCCAGCCCTCGAGACAAGGAAGGAAAAATAGGTTAGTGGTTTGCAGAATGTGGTTCACAAACATTTCACTCCTCAGTAGGTCACAGATAAAAACACTAATCAATACTCAAACTAGTATCAAAACTACATCCTCGTTTTTTGAGGTATCAATACTAAAAAAGTCCCATTTTCAGAACAGAGCAGAACTTTTCCAGAACGATTAGAACGATCTGGAACTGATCAGAACAAATATAAGAGCTCAGAGACTAATATACACCCATGGACCTGGTTTAGACCTGGTTTACACCTGGTTTACATCTGGTTTACGCCTAGTTTACACCTGGTTTAGACCTGGTTTAGACCTGGTTTAGACCTGGTTTACACCTGGTTTACACCTGGTTTAGACCTGGTTTACACCTGGTTTAGACCTGGTTTACACCTGGTTTACATCTGGTTTACGCCTAGTTTACACCTGGTTTAGACCTGGTTTACACCTGGTTTAGACCAGGTTTAGACCAGGTTTATGCCTGGTTTAGACCTGGTTTAGACCTGGTTTATGCCTGGTTTACACCTGGTTTAGACCTGGTTTAGACCTGGTTTAGGCTTGGTTTAGACCAGGTTTAGACCTGGTTTATGCCTGGTTTACACCTGGTTTAGACCTGGTTTAGACCTGGTTTATGCCTGGTTTACACCTGGTTTAGACCAGGTTTAGACCTGGTTTATGCCTGGTTTACACCTGGTTTAGACCAGGTTTAGACCTGGTTTATGCCTGGTTTACACCTGGTTTACATCTGGTTTACATCTGGTTTACGCCTAGTTTACACCTGGTTTAGACCTGGTTTAGACCTGGTTTAGACCTGGTTTAGGCCTGGCTTACACCTGGTTTAGACCTGGTTTACATCTGGTTTACATCTGGTTTACGCCTAGTTTACACATGGTTTAGACCTGGTTTAGACCTGGTTCACGCCTGGTTTAAACCAGGTTTAGACCTGGTTTATGCCTGGTTTACACCTGGTTTAGACCTGGCTTAGACCTGGTTTGGTTTACATCTGGTTTACATCTAGTTTACACCTGGTTTAGGCCTGGTTTACACCTGGTTTATGCCTGGTCAACTGTTAACCACTCTGCCACCCCGATAAGTCGACCGTTTGAATGATTATTGTGGTTTGATTATTGTGGTTTTATACCGTCCGCCTGCCCGGCCTGATCTCCCGCAGGTGCAGGAATCGTTAGTATTTCCTGGTTGGTTCTTATCTCGTTCGTAATTGTCGTTTCCGTTTTATCTTTAACTGTTTTGACACTTCACATCTGCTCATTCAAACTCCATAAACTTTATCGATCAACGTCTATGACATGGCCCTGGTCTGGTCTGGGTCTGGATGAACAAAGACCAGGACTTTGGACTCGGAGGGAAAGGCTCTTAACTCACTGCGGTGAAGAATTAGCAGCAGAGATGAGATCCTGTGGTTCTCAAACCGGATCCCCTCCGGCCCCTGACTGCGCCTAGAAATTCTGTCCATAAATATAATGAACAGAACCGGTGACAAAGGGCAGCCCTGGAGTCCAACATGCACTGGAAAGAGGTCTGACTTACTACCGGCAATGTGAACACAGCTCCTGCTCCGGTCATACAGGGACCGAACAGCCCTTAGCAAAGGGCCCCGAACCCCGTACTCCCAGAGCACTCTCCACAGGACCCCACGAGGTATATGGTCGAATGCCTTCTCCAGATCCACAAAGCACAAGTGGACTGGTTGGGCAAACTCCCATGCACCCTCGAGCACCTGATGGAGAGTATAGAGCTGCTCCAGTGTTCCCCGGCCGGGACGAAAAGCACACTGCTCCTCCTGAATCCGAGGTTCAACTATCGGTCGAATTCTCCTCTCCAGCACCCTGGAATAGACCTTACCGGGAAGGCTGAGGAGTGTGATTCCCCGAGACTTGGAACACACCCTCCGGTCCCCCTTCTTAAACAGAGGGACCACCACCCCGGTCTGCCAGTCCAGAGGTACTGTCCCCGACCGCCATGCGATGTTGCAGGGACGTGTCAGCCAAGACAGCCCCACAACATCCAGAGACTTAAGATACTCAGGACGGATCTCATCCACCCCCGGGGCCTTGCCACTGTGGAGCTTTCCAACGACCTCGGTGACTTCAGCCAGGGTGATGAACGAGTCTGACTCCGAGTCCCCAGCCTCTGCTTCCTCCTCGGAAGACCTGACGGCGGGATTGAGGAGATCCTCAAAGTATTCCTTCCACCGTCCAGTAACATCCCCAGTCGAGGTCAACAGCTCCCCACCCCCACTGTAAACAGTGTTGGCAAAGCACTGCTTCCCCCTCCTGAGGCGCCGGACGGTTTGCCAGAATTTCTTTGAGGCCATCCGATAGTCCTCCTCCATGGCCTCTCCGAACTCCTCCCAAACCCGTATTTTTGCCTCTGCGACCGCCCGGGCTGCAGCACGCTTGGCCCGCCGGTACCCATGAGCTGCCTCAGGAGTCCCACGAGCCAATAAGGCCCGATAGGACTCCTTCTTCAGCCTGACAGCATCCCTTACTTTCGGTGTCCACCACCGGGTTTTGGGATTGCCGCCACGACAGGCACCACAGACCTTACGACCACAGCTACGGGGGGCCGCATCGACAATAGAGGCTGAGAACAAGGTGTGAGTTGAAGGTACCCCTGACAGAGGGCTCTGCCAGACGTTCCCAACAGACCTTCACTACGCACTTGGGCCTGCCATGTCTCTCCGGCTTCCTCCCCCGCCAGCGGACCCAACTCACAACCAGGTGGTGATCAGTTGACAGCTCTGCCCCTCTCTTCACCCGAGTGTCCAAGCTACGCGGCCGGAGGTCAGATGACACCACAACAAAGTTGATCATCGACCTCCGTCCTAGGGTGTCCTGGTGCACTGGTGGACACCCTTGTGCTCGAACATGGTGTTCGTTATGGACAAACTGTGGCTAGCACAGAAGTCCAATAACAGAACACCGATCGGGTTCAGATCAGGGAGGCCGTTCCTCCCAATCACCCCTCTCCAGGTGTCACTGTCGTTGCCCATGTGGGCGTTGAAGTCCCCCAGGAGAACAACGGAGTCCCCGGTCGGTGCACTGTCCAGTACCCCTCCCAGGCACTCCAAGAAGGCCGGGTACTCTGCACTGCTGTTCGGCCCGTAGGCCGACACAACAGTGGGAGACCTGTCCCTGACCCGAAGGTCCCTGACCTGAAGGCGCAGGAACGCGACCCTCTCGTTCACCAGGGTGAACTCCAACACACGGCGGCTGAGCCCTGGGGCTGTAGAACAGCCTTTGCTCAAACAGCTTTTTCCTTTAGGGCTGTTCAACAGTGGAATAAGCTCCCATCTGAGTTACTGAGCATAAATAACCCCTCTGCTTTTAATCGTGAAGTGAAAGCATGTCTTTTAGAAAACCAGACATGTACGCACTTTTACCTGTAAGAATGAACTGTGTATGTTTATTGGCATGTGTGGAGTACTTGATAATTGATGTACTGGCTGTGAGTATATGAAGGTTGGGGTAATTGTATGAATGATGTTACATGGGTTTAGTTTAAATGTAAATATGGCACTGTGACCCCTCCCCCACAGGACTACAGATGGAAATGAGCTTAAAGCTAGAATCTGGTACAAGCATCTCTGCCTTTGTGCTTAATGTAACTGTACATTGTCCTTATAAATTAAAAAATGAAAAATTAAATGTGCAGGCCCACACCGGCCCGCCGCCACCCACGGGCAACGCCAGAGAAATGGAGGGTCCAGCCCTCCTCAAGGAGTTGGGTTCTACCCTCACCTATGGTCATGAGCTCTGGGTAATGACCGAAAGGACGAGATCACGGATACAAGCGGCCGAAATGAGTTTCCTCCACAGAGTGGCTGGGCGCTCCCTTAGAGATAGGGTGAGGAGCTCAGCCACATGGGAGGAGCTCGGAGTAGAGCCTCCGCTCCTCCACGTGGAGAGGAGCAGCTGAGGTGACTCGGGCGTCTGTTCCGGATGCCTCCTGGACGCCTCCCTCAGGAGGTGTTCCAGGCACGTCCCACCGGGAGGAGGCCCCGGGGAAGACCCAGGACACACTGGAGGGACTATGTGTCCCGGCTGGCCTGGGAACACCTTGGAGTCCCCCCGGAGGAGCTGGAGGAAGTGTCCGTGGTGAAGGAAGTCTGGGAGTCTCTGCTTAGACTGTTGCCCCGGCGACCTGGCCCCAGATAAGAGGAAGAACAGGGATGGATGGATGGACAAATTTGTGAGTTTTGCAAAACTTGAAAATATTTTTTGTAAACTCATAACACAAATAATATTACTTTAACCTAAATGTATGTTAAACCAGGACTAAACCAGGACTAAACCAGGACTAAACCACTAACTCAAATATAATAATGACTTTGTCCTAAACACTGTAAACGTGTCTCGTTTGGGTTTAACTCGATCCTTTGAGAATCTGTAAAACGATCTCTCAAGAATCTCGTATTGATTTTGCTGCTGTGGCACTTTCAAATTCTTTGTGAAACGTAAACTGTTCTTCTGCCCTTTCAGACTGTCCCAGATGATCTACAGGACCGTCCCAAGTCCAAAGGGGGTCCAGGAGGTCCAGGGGGTCCAGATGGGATGAGACCGGAGCCCAGATTCTTCACAGATCTCCAACCTGCCGCTGCATTGTTCAGATGTTTGGTCGATCTTCTGCAGGAGACACCAACTGTCCACATTCCGCAGTAATGGACCTCCCAACAGAAACGTATTTATTTCATCTGTCGGGTTTTGGACGAGGGGCCCATTATCTTCTTGTCTCCATGGAGATGCTTTGCCTGAAATGTTCCACAGTATTAGATGATATTAGTCCTTTAAAAATATTTTTATCTATTATCATTTGGGGAATTGGAAAGAAGATTGATATAGAATGAGGACTAAACCAGGACTAAACCAGGTCTAAACCAGGTCTAAACCAGGTCTAAACCAGGTCTAAACCAGGTCTAAACCAGGTCTGAACCAGGTCTAAACCAGGTCTAATCCAGGTCTGAACCAGGTCTGAACCAGGACTAAATCAGGACTAAATCAGGACTAAACCAGGACTAAACCAGGACTAAACCAGGACTAAACCAGGTCTGAACCAGGTCTGAACCAGGTCTGAACCAGGCCTAACCAGGTCTGAACCAGGACTAAACCAGGTCTAATCCAGGTCTGAACCAGGTCTGAACCAGGACTAAATCAGGACTAAATCAGGACTAAACCAGGACTAAACCAGGACTAAACCAGGTCTGAACCAGGACTAAACCAGGACTAAACCAGGTCTGAACCAGGTCTGAACCAGGACTAAATCAGGACTAACTCAGGACTAAACCAGGTCTAAACCAGGTCTAAACCAGGTCTGAACCAGGTCTGAACCAGGCCTAACCAGGTCTGAACCAGATCTGAACCAGGACTAAACCAGGTCTAAACCAGGTCTGAACCAGGTCTGAATCAGGACTAAATCAGGACTAAATCAGGACTAAATCAGGACTAAACCAGGTCTGAATCAGGACTAAGTCAGGACTAAATCAGGACTAAATCAGGACTAAATCAGGACTAAACCAGGTCTGAACCAGGACTAAATCAGGACTAAACCAGGTCTGAACCAGGACTAAGTCAGGTCTAAACCAGGTCTAAACCAGGTCTAAACCAGGTCTAAACCAGGTCTGAACCAGGCCTAACCAGGTCTGAACCAGGACTAAACCAGGTCTAAACCAGGTCTAAACCAGGTCTGAACCAGGTCTAAATCAGGACTAAATCAGGACTAAACCAGGACTAAACCAGGTCTGAACCAGGTCTGAACCAGGACTAAACCAGGTCTGAACCAGGACAAAACCAGGTCTGAACCAGGACTAAATCAGGACTAAATCAGGACTAAACCAGGTCTGAACCAGGACAAAACCAGGTCTGAACCAGGACTAAATCAGGATAAATCAGGACTAAATCAGGACTAAACCAGGACTAAACCAGGACTAAACCAGGACTAAACCAGGACTAAACCAGGTCTGAACAGGACTGCTTGTCTCCATGGACGTAGATATGTTTAATGCCATCCTGTGAAACATTTCAGGAGACAGACATTTCTGTCTCCATCTCCATGGAGACAGATGACCGTGCACCAGAAAAGTTCCAAACAGGAAGTGAGCATGGGCGCGCTTCCGGCTCCATCGTCTCTGCACCTGTTGTGAGCCTCGTTATTTCAGTCTGAAAATGTTCATATCGACTCTGCATCATCCTGGGGTTTTTATTTTGCTTTTTTGTCCATAAATAAATTCCGATTCCGAACTCGGACCTGGTGCAGAATTCGCTCCTATAACTGCTGGCCTCGATGAGCTTCATTTTGAGCTGAGCGCTGTGGGTGACGTCATACCTGATCGAAGGAAAACAAAATCTTAAACCCGAGTTTGTTTTAATTAAGAAAGTCATATTTCACTAATTAGAATTTAAAAAGCATCGGTTAAAAAAATCCACATTTTTGTCTGAGTCCTGGGTCCTGGGTCCTGGGTCCAGGTCTGGGGTCCGGGTCTGGGTCCGGGTCCAGGTCCGGGTCCAGGTCCTGGCTCAGGGTCCGTGTTTGTGGTGAGGGACTCTGGACTATTGGATTACATTAAACTGGAGACGGAGACCAACTGTCCACCGATAAGTGAACTTCAAAGAGAAAATGACCCTGAGACCAGACCAGGACCTCCCAAGACCAGAGACCAGACCAGAGACCAGACCAGAGACCAAACCAGAGACCAGAGACCAGGGACCAGAGACCAGAGACCAGAGACCAGAGACCAGAGACCAGAGACCAGACCAGAGACCAGACCAGAGACCAGAGACCAGACCAGAGACCAGAGACCAGACCAGAGACCAGACCAGAGACCAGACCAGAGACCAGAGACCAGACCAGAGACCAGAGACCAGAGACCAGAGACCAGAGACCAGAGACCAGACCAGAGACCAGAGACCAGAGACCAGAGACCAGACCAGAGACCAGAGACCAGACCAGAGACCAGACCAGAGACCAGACCAGAGACCAGAGACCAGAGACCAGACCAGAGACCAGACCAGAGACCAGACCAGGACCAGAGACCAGAGACCAGACCAGAGACCAGAGACCAGAGACCAGACCAGAGACCAGAGACCAGACCAGAGACCAGAGACCAGAGACCAGACCAGAGACCAGACCAGAGACCAGACCAGGACCAGAGACCAGAGACCAGACCAGAGACCAGAGACCAGAGACCAGACCAGAGACCAGACCAGAGACCAG
Source organism: Paratrypauchen microcephalus (assembly GCA_036785185.1). NCBI lineage: Eukaryota > Metazoa > Chordata > Actinopteri > Gobiiformes > Gobiidae > Paratrypauchen > Paratrypauchen microcephalus. The sequence goes on along the minus strand of JAVJIX010000115.1, from coordinate 1,090,457 downwards.
AGACCAGACCAGAGACCAGAGACCAGAGACCAGACCAGAGACCAGACCAGAGACCAGAGACCAGACCAGAGACCAGAGACCAGACCAGAGACCAGACCAGAGACCAGACCAGAGACCAGACCAGAGACCAGAGACCAGAGACCAGACCAGAGACCAGACCAGAGACCAGACCAGAGACCAGACCAGAGACCAGAGACCAGAGACCAGACCAGAGACCAGACCAGGACCTCCCAAGACCAGAGACCAGACTAGAGACCAGAGACCAGAGACCAGAGACCAGAGACCAGACCAGAGACCAGACCAGAGACCAGAGACCAGAGACCAGACCAGAGACCAGACCAGAGACCAGAGACCAGAGACCAGACCAGAGACCAGAGACCAGACCAGAGACCAGAGACCAGAGACCAGAGACCAGAGACCAGACACCAGACCAGACACCAGACCAGACACCAGACCAGAGACCAGACCAGAGACCAGAGACCAGACCAGACACCAGACCAGACACCAGACCAGAGACCAGACCAGAGACCAGACCAGAGACCAGACCAGAGACCAGACCAGAGACCAGACCAGAGACCAGACCTGAGACCAGAGACCAGACCTGAGACCAGGACCAGAGACCAGAGACCAGACCAGAGACCAGACCAGAGACCAGACCTGAGACCAGAGACCAGACCAGAGACCAGACCAGAGACCAGACCAGAGACCAGACCAGAGACCAGACCAGAGACCAGACCTGAGACCAGACCTGAGACCAAGACCAGAGACCAGAGACCAGACCAGAGACCAGACCAGAGACCAGAGACCAGACACCAGACCAGAGACCAGACCAGAGACCAGAGACCAGACCAGAGACCAGAGACCAGACACCAGACCAGACACCAGAGACCAGAGACCAGAGACCAGAGACCAGACACCAGACCAGACACCAGACCAGAGACCAGACCAGAGACCAGAGACCAGACACCAGACCAGACACCAGACCAGACACCAGACCAGAGACCAGACCAGAGACCAGACCAGAGACCAGACCAGAGACCAGACCAGAGACCAGACCTGAGACCAGAGACCAGACCTGAGACCAGGACCAGAGACCAGAGACCAGACCAGAGACCAGACCAGAGACCAGACCAGAGACCAGACCAGGACCTCCCACGACCAGAGACCAGACCAGAGACCAGAGACCAAAACACTCTGTTCCACCTTGTGATGTCATCATGTGGTGATACAGGAAGTGCTCCACTGTGTTTTTAAACTCCACACACCTTCACTAGAATCATTAGAAACTTATTATTTATTTAGTTTGTCAGTTAATTAGAAGACTGATATAGAACGAGGTCTGAACCAGGTCTGAACCTGGAATAAACCAGGTCTAACTAAACTTGACCATTTGAAATACCTGGAGGTGTGTTGTAGTCCTGGTTTAGTCCTGGTTTAGTCCTGGTTTATGGTCCTTAAACTTGACCGTCTGAAGTACCTGGAGGTGTGTGGTGGTCCCTCAGGTCTTGTAGTTGTGGTTTTGCAGCAGATCTCCAGTTGTCTGTCTGCGGAGGTGAAGTTCTCGCCGTTTGTTTGCGGAGGTGAAGTTCTCGCCGTTCTGTTGGTCTGCGGAGGTGAAGTTCTCGCCGTTGGTCTGCGGAGGTGAAGTTCTCGCCGTTCTGTTGGTCTGAGCTCGTGTTTTCTCCTGAGCAGCTGTGAGGTGTTCGCAGGTTCACTTCTGGATACAGTAAAACCCACATAAAGACCCCATTGATTCGGACTCAGACTCGGAGCTGCCAGATCCGCGTCGAATGCTAAGTGAGCGTTCTTCTAAAAGTTTAAACCGCCGTTAAACCACATGACGACGGCTGTTTTTGCACCTTTAGCTTTTGGCTGGAAAAGGAAGGATCAGCTCCAAAAATGCGGAAAAAGTGCTTGAAAATGGAAATTCCCAAGAAGTTTAAGTTTGAACGTTTGAAGGTTTCTCATGAAGTCAGTTTTATAAGAAACCAGGACTAAACCAGGACTAAACCAGGACTACACCAGGACTAAACCAGGACTAAACCAGGACTACACCAGGACTACACCAAGACTACACCAGGACTACACCAGGACTAAACCAGGACTACACCAGGACTACACCAGGACTAAACCAGGACTACACCAGGACTACACCAGGACTATACCAAAATTAAACCAGGACTAAACTAGACCTGAACCAGGACTAAACCAGGACTAAACCAGGACTACACCAGGACTGAACCAGAGCTAAACCAGGACTAAACCAGGACTAAACCAGGACTACACCAGGACTACACCAGGACTGAACCAGAGCTAAACAAGGACTAAACCAGGCCTGAACCAGGACTAAACCAGGACTAAACTGAAAAAAAAGGACTAAACTAGACCTGAACCAGGACTAAACCATGACTACACCAGGACTAAACCAGGCTGAACCAGGACTAAAGCAGGACTAAACCATGACTACACCAGGACTAAACCAGGCCTGAACCAGGCCTGAACCAGGACTAAACCAGGACTAATCCAGGACTAAACCAGGCCTGAACCAGGACTAAACCAGGACTAATCCAGGATTAAACCCGGACTACACCAGGGCTAAACCAGGAATAAACCAGGAATAAACCAGGACTAATCCAGGACTAAACCAACACTAAAGCAGGACTAAACCAGGACTAAAACCAGGACTAAACAAGGACTGCACCAGGATTGAACCAGGACTAAACCAGGTCTTAACCAGGTCTAAACCAGGACTACACCAAGACTAAATCAGGACTAAACCTGGACTAAACCAGGACTAATCCAGGACTAAACCCAGACTAAACCAGGACTACACCAGGACTAAACCAGGACTAAACTAGACCTGAACCAGGACTAAACCAGGACTACACCAGGACTAAACCAGGGCTAAAACAGGAATAAACCAGGACTGAACCAAGACTAAACCAGAGCTAAACCAGGACGACACCAGGACTAAACCAGGATTAAACTAGGACTAAACCAGGATTAAACTAGGACTAAACCAGGATTAAACCAGGATTGAACCAAAAGTAAACCAGGACTAAACTCCTGACTTTGAGCGTGTAAGTGTTGTTCTTTAGTACAGGTTTTCACTGTTTTTCCCACTGCTCCTTGGTCCGATTTATCCACTCTGGTTTTCTTAAAATGTTCATCTTTTCTTTAAAATCCCCACGGGTTTGATCCTGATCCGTCGTTTCTCCTCACAGAGAAGCTGAAGTGCTTTTTCTGAGCACCAGGGGGCAGTGGGTCCCGTGTCCCTCTGAAGAACATCTGTAGATGTTTAGATTTGTTTTATCTCGTAGAAAAGTGATGGGACCAGTGATTGGTCACAGCCACTAACTCATTTTATATTTGTTTATTTGAATTGTGATACTTGACATATGAAGATAAACCAGGACTAAACCAGGACTAAACCAGGACTGAACCAGGACTAAACCAGGACTGAACCAGGACTAAACCAAGACTAAACCAGGACTAAACCAGAACTAAACCAGGACTAAACCAGGACTGAACCAGGACTGAACTACATTTAAACCAGGACTAAACCAGGACTAAACCAGGACTGAACCAGGACTAAACCAGGACTAAACCAGGACTAAAGCAGGACTAAACCAGGGCTAAACCAGGACTAAACCAGGACTGAACTAGATTTAAACCAGGACTAAACCAGGACTGAACCAGGACTAAACCAGGACTAAACCAGGACTAAACCAGGACTAAACCAGGACTAAACCAGAACTAAACCAAGGACTAAACTAGGACTAAACCAGGACTAAACCAGGACTAAACCAGGACTAAACTAGGGACTAAACTAGGGACTAAACTAGGACTGAACCAGGGCTAAACTATTCATCATAACTCTGTTTGTCAACAGGTGGTTTTAGAGCTCAGAAATACCTAGAAATACAGACATTCTGACTGTCAACAGGTCGCCTCTCCACAGATCTGACCTGGAACTTGGTCTGGTTTGGTCTCCATGGAGATAGAATTTGATGGACCCTCCTCGAGACAAAAATGTAAATGTGAAGTTTGAAGAGCACAGTCTGTAGGTGTGGTAAATATTTGGTGCTTTCAGGGGAGGGTCTGTTCCACGAAGATCAGGTTTTTGTGGTTTTGGCTCGACTTTGGTTAAAACAGGAAAAGAACGAAACGTGGAGGATTCAACAGAGACTCAGAGCCAAACCCCAGACTCAAAATCAGAGCCAGAAACAGTTAAAATGCAAACAGGAGAAAATAGAACATTACAAGGACCCTGGAAACAAACGGTTATTAAAGAGGGGGATTCTGCCAAGTGGACGGTTTGGAGCGTTTTCCCGTGTTCTAACGCCGTTCCTCATCAAAAACATGCCCGAGAGACAGGATTTATAGTCATCCATGAATGTGTGAAAACCAGGACTAAACCAGGACTAAACCAGAACTAAACCAGGACTAAACCAGAGCTAAACCAGGGCTAAACCAAGACTAAACCAGGACTAAACCAGGGCTAAACCAGGACTGAACCAGGACTAAACCAGGGCTAAACCAGGAATAAACCAGGACTAAACCAGGACTAAACCAGGGCTAAACCAGGACTAAATCAGGACTGAACCAGGACTAAACCAGAGCTAAACCAGGGCTAAACCAAGACTAAACCAGGACTAAACCAGGGCTAAACCAGGACTGAACCAGGACTAAACCAGGACTAAACCAGGGCTAAACCAGGACTAAACCAGAACTAAACCAGGACTAAACCAGAGCTAAACCAGGGCTAAACCAAGACTAAACCAGGACTAAACCAGGGCTAAACCAGGACTGAACCAGGACTAAACCAGGGCTAAACCAGGAATAAACCAGGACTAAACCAGGACTAAACCAGGGCTAAACCAGGACTAAATCAGGACTGAACCAGGACTAAACCAGAGCTAAACCAGGGCTAAACCAAGACTAAACCAGGACTAAACCAGGGCTAAACCAGGACTGAACCAGGACTAAACCAGGACTAAACCAGGGCTAAACCAGGACTAAATCAGGACTGAACCAGGACTAAATCAGGACTAAACCAGGAATAAACCAGGACTAAACCAGGACTAAACCAGGGCTAAACCAAGACTAAACCAGGACTAAACAAGGACTAAACAAGGACTAAATCAGGTTTAAACCAGGACTAAACCAAGACTAAACAAGGACTAAACCAGGACTAAATCAGGACTGAACCAGGACTAACCCAAAACTAAACCAGGACTAAATCAGAACTAAACCAGGACGTAACAAAATCTAAACTATGACTAAATCAAGCCTAAATCAGGACTAAACCAGGACTAAACAAGGGCTAAATCAGGACTAAATCAGGACTAAACCAAAACTAAACCAGGACTAAATCAGGACTAAACCAGGACTAAATTAGAGCTAAACCAGGACTAAACAAAACCTAAACTAGGACTAAACTAGAACTAAATCAGAGCTTAACCAGGACTACATCAGGTTTAAATCAGGACTAAATCGGGGCTAAATCAGGACTAAACCAGAGCTAAACCAGGACTAAACCAGGACTAAATCAGGACTGAACCAGGACTAAACCAAAACTAAACCAGGACTAAATCAAGCCTAAATCAGGACTAAATCAAGACTAAACCATGACTAAATCAGGACTAAACCAGGACCAAAACAGGTCTAAACCAGGACTAAATCGGAGCTTAACCAGGACTAAACAAGACCTAACCAGAAGTAAATCAAAACTAAACCAGGACTAAATTAGGACGAAACCAAGACTAAATCAAAGCTAAACCAGGACTAAAGCAGGACTAAATCTGGACTAAACCAGGAACAATTCAGGTCTAAACCAGGACTACACAAGACCTAACTAGAAGTAAATCAAAACTAAACCCTAACTAAATCTGGACTAAATCAGGTCTAAACCAGGACTAAACCAGGACTAAACCAGGACTAAACCAGGACTAAACCAGGACTAACCTACTGTAACTGAGCATGTAACTATTTGTTCTCGAGTCTGAGGAGGTTTTAGAATCATCCATGCATGTTTGAGTAATCTAGAGATCTCTCCTGAGCCCTGTTCAAACCCTCTTTACGGTCAGTTGCAGTACGAGCCTGTACGAGGCTCCGCCCACAAGCTCCCACACGACGATCCTCCATAAACGTACAAAACCTGATTGTGTTGTGATAGCGCTCCGAAGGGGGAGGGACTTAAAAAATATAACAAGGTGATTATTATGTGTTACAGCTCCGACTGGGCTGTAATTATAATAATGTAATAAATCTTATAATAATAATAATCATAATTTGTTTATACGAAGGTTTAATTGTGCGGTTCTTAATGATACGGTGGAAAACAGGTTCAATCGGGCGAGACTCTTAACGGAAAACATGACGACAGCTCACAATTATTCAGAAAACTTAGTCACACATTTTTGTTTGAACTTTTTTTATTTTTTGGACTTGTTTTTTAGACGTTGCATCATTCATACGGAACAGAAACCCGAGCAAATGAACCTGAAAAGACCTGAGAACACTTCATAAATACTGCGAACAATGAGTATAAAACCATTTAAAATATTTATATATATATGTATAAAAATAAATAAACCAGGGATAAACCAGGTCTAAATCAGGACTAAACAAGAACTGAACCAGAACTAAACCAGGACTAAACCAGAACTAAACCAGGACTAAACAATAACTAAATCAGAACTAAACCAGGTTTAAATCAGAACTAAACCATGACTAAACCATGACTAAACCAGAACTAAACTAGGACTAAACCAGAATTAAACCAGTACTAAACCTGAACTAAACTAGGACTAAACCAGAATTAAACCAGGACTAAACCAGGACTAAACCAGGTCTAAACCAGAACTAAACTAGGACTAAACCAGAATTAAATCAGAACTAAACCATGACTAAACCAGGACTAAACCAGGTCTAAATCAGGACTAAACAAGAACTGAACCAGAACTAAACCAGGACTAAACTAGGACTAAACCAGAATTAAACCAGAACTACACCAGGACTAAACCAGAACTAAACCAGGTTTAAATCAGAACTAAACCATGACTAAACCAGGACTAAACCAGAACTAAACTAGGACTAAACCAGAATTAAACCAGTACTAAACCTGAACTAAACTAGGACTAAACCAGAATTAAACCAGGACTAAACCAGGACTGAACCAGGTCTAAACCATGACTAAACAATAACTAAATCAGAACTAAAACATGACTAAACCAGAACTAAACCAGGTCTAAACCAGAATTAAACCAGAACTAAACCAGGACTAAACCATGTCTTAACCAGGTCTAAACCAGAACTAAACCAGAACTAAACTAGGACTACACCAGGTCTAAACCAGAACTAAACTAGGACTAAACCAGGAATAAACCAGGTCTAATCCAGAACTAAACCAGGACTACACCAGGTCTAAACCAGAACTAAACCAGGACTAAACCAGAACTAACCCAGGACTGAGATAAGGACCGTTGCCATATGGAGGTCTCTTCTTATTCGTCCGTGTGAACCTCGCACGTTTAAACCGAATCGGTGAATACTGCGGTTTATTCGCCCTTTGCCGCCGCCATAGAGACGGCCCTTGTTCTGTGATTGGTTCCCTCCGTGGCGCCCGCTCCGAGGGGGACCTGCAGCAGGACCGTACCCGCCCGGACTGCTAATGAACCCGGGTACGGGCGCGCGCCGAGGCCCCTTCAAAGGCCCCATTCTCCGGAGGGACCAGGGGACCGGCCGCCCCACAGCCCAGCGATTATGTCACTGTGTGGGCCGCGAGCGCCGGGAGACAGGGGCCCTTCATCCAGGACCCAATCAAACGCTTCATTAAAGTCCATTCAGAGGCGAGCTGCAGCTGGTCCAAACGCTCCGACACACAAATCCTCACACGTTCGACGGGTTTAAGTGTGCGAAAAAACACAACACGACCACAGTTTAACGGACCAAGACTGCACTTGTGATGTTCTGATGTTCTGATGTTCTCATGTCGTTTCCTCGTCACAAACAGACCTGGAGTTGGGTTTTGTTTCATTCACATGTTTAAAGAAAAATGAAATGTGGGTCTAACCCAGGTCTAACCCAGAACTAAACCAGAACTAAACCAGGACTACACCAAGGCTAAACCAGAATTAAACCAGAACTAAACCAGGACTAAACCAGGACTACACCAAGGCTAAACCAGAATTAAACCAGAACTAAACCAGAACTAAACCAGAAACCAGGACTAAACCAGAAACCAGGACTAAACCAAGACTAAACCAGAACTAAACCAGGACTACACCAAGGCTAAACCAGAATTAAACCAGAACTAAGCCAGAACTAAACCAGAAACCAGGACTAAACCAGAACTAAACCAGAATTAAACCAGGACTACACCAAGGCTAAACCAGAAAAGAGGACTAAACCAGGACTAAACCAGAACTAAACCAGGACTACACCAAGGCTAAACCAGAAAAGAGGACTAAACCAGAATTAAACCAGGACTAAACCAGAACTAAACCAGAATTAAACCAGGACTAAACCAGGACTAAACCAAGACGATGCCGGGACTACACCAAGGCTAAATCAGAAACCAGAACTAAACCAGAATTAAACCAGGACTAAACCAGAAACCAGGACTAAACCAGAATTACACCAGGACTAAACCAAGGCTAAACCAGAAACCAGGACTAAACCAGAACTAAACCAGGACTAAACCAGGACTAAACCAGGACTAAACCAGAATTAAACTGAACGAAAACAGGACTAAATCAGAACTAAACCAGGACTAAAGCAGGACTGAACCAGGACTAAACCAGAACTAAACCAGGACTAAACAGAAACCAGGACTAAACCAGGACTAAACCAAGACGATGCCGGGACTACACCAAGGCTAAATCAGAAACCAGGACTAAACCAGAACTAAACCAGGACTAAACAGAAACCAGGACTAAACCAGGACTAAACCAAGGCTAAACCAGAAACCAGGACTAAACCAAAACTAAACCAGGACTAAACCAGAACTAAACCAGGACTAAAGCAGGACTCAACCAGGACTGAACCAGGACTAAACCAGAACTAAACCAGAACTAAACCAGAACTCATCCAGAACTAAACCAGAACTCAACCAGAACTCAACCAGAACTAAACCAGGACTAAACCAGGACTAAACCCTCATGAGGTGGAACAGAGCGCTTGGAGCGAATAATAAAGAGTTCCTCCAGGTCTGTTTTTAGGAGGAACATCATTAGAACACGACTTAAACCTCACACGGGTCACTTCTGCCTAAAATCAGACCTTTAAGTAAATCTTGAACTTTTGAACCGTCTTAAGTCGTGTTAGCCCGTGGAAAACCAGGCCAAGTCGTCCCTCACTCTCTCTGCTAACGCCATCGCCGCTTCGTTTTGAAACCAGAGGAATCCATTGAGCCCTGTCGCCCGGGGCAACCACCCTCCCACCCTCCCTCCTCACCGTTACCCACAAGCCCCCTCGCTCCTCTGTGTTCTCGTTTTGGCACGGCGCTCAGATTCTTTCACAGCCGCTGCCCGTTGCCAAGAGGCCGCGGCCCAGCGAAAGCCAAAGTAAATGTGCGTGGGTCGCTCAGTCTTCCCCCTCTTTTTAAATCCTTTCCTTTGACCACTTTTTGTGCGTCTTTTGTCCGTTTTTTTGCCTCTCGATGCCGAAAAGATGGTGTTGATTTGTGGCTTTGAGGTTTATTATTAGAAAGAAGAAGTAAAGTCACTAGAACGCAGCAAAATGAAAACGGAGCGTGACGAGTCAGGTCTAAACCAGGACTAAACCAGGTCTAAACCAGGACTAAACCAGGACTAAACCAGGACTAAACCAGGTCTAAACCAGGACTAAACCAGGAATAAACCAGGACTAAACCAGGACTAAACCAGGACTAAACCAGGACTAAACCAGGTCTAAACCAGGTCTAAACCAGGACTAAACCAGGACTAAACCAGGTCTAAACCAGGACTAAACCAGGTCTAAACCAGGACTAAACCAGGTCTAAACCAGGTCTAAACCAGGTCTAAACCAGGACTAAACCAGGACTAAACCAGGTCTAAACCAGGACTAAACCAGTTCTAAACCAGGACTAAACGAGGCCTAAACCAGGAATAAACCAGGTCTAAACCAGATCTAAACCAGGTCTAAACCAGGAATAAACCAGGTCTAAACCAGGTCTAAATCAGGACTAAACCAGGACTAAACCAGGACTAAACCAGGTCTAAACCAGGACTAAACCAGGACTAAACCAGGTCTAAACCAGGTCCATGGGTGTACACTAGTCTGAGGTCTTATACTTGCTCTGATCAGGTCCAGATCGTTCTAAACATGTTCAGGAAAGGTTCCTGAGAAAATGACGATCTCGTTTTGATACTAATTTTAGGATCGATTTGCATCTGATTTTCGATTCTTTTACCAACCCCATTCCATTTGTACAACTCCAGCTGTGAGCGGGCTCGCCTCTCCACAGATCTGACCTGGAACTTGGTCCGGTTTGGTCTCCGTGAAGATAGAAAGGTTTAATGCCACACTGCGGAACATTCCAGACAAAGCAATTTAACGTCTCCATGGGGAAAAGCGTCTGATGGACCCTCCACCGGAAAAGTTACACAATGCAGCTTTAGCGTAACGTAACAGGGTCCGTTTGGGGATGTGTTTACGCGGCGCTCTCCTGACCTCGTGCACTCACAGTAGACGTTTCCATGGCGACGCTCTCACTTCCTGTCAACAATCCGCACTTCCTCTTTCTCTTCCTCTTTTTCACAAGTTCAGTAGAAAAAAAAAGTGTTGATTCTGAGTCCAGAAACAGGATTTCAGCTTCAGTGACTTTGGTAAGACTTTAATGCTGATGAGCGACTGAAGAACGAATAAAGGTTTAATCCGGTTAAGTTATTTTAGATGAGTCAGGCTTAGTAATGACTTAAAGGTGCTGACTCTTGTGATCTTTAATCCATGTTCTAATTCCTTCCTCAAAAACAGACCTGAATTTGTGTTTTGTTTCATCTGTTAAAATCTGAAAATGTACACTCAGAATTTCATCAGCTGCCATTCAGAATAAAAACAATTCAAACATGTTTTTTCAGAGTTAAAAAATTCAAAATGAGAATTTTTTAACAGCTCCAGGTGTTTGTGACGAGGAAACGACATTAGAACATCAGAACATAGATTAGAATAGATGATTTTATTGCAGTAAAATAAATAATAAAGAAATAACAAAATACCAGATTAGAAGATAAACCAGGTCTAAACCAGGTCTAAACCAGGTCTAAACCAGGACTAAACCAGGTCTAAACCAGGTCTAAACCAGGACTAAACCAGGACTAAACCAGGACTAAACCAGGTCTAAACCAGGTCTAGACCAGGACTAAACCAGGACTAAACCAGGTCTAAACCAGGTCTAAACCAGAACTAAACCAGGTCTAAACCAGGTCTAAACCAGGACTAAACCAGGTCTAAACCAGGTCTAAACCAGGACTAAACCAGGTCTAAACCAGGACTAAACCAGGTCTAAACCAGGTCTAAACCAGGACTAAACCAGGACTAAACCAGGTCTAAACCAGGTCTAAACCAGGACTAAACCAGAACTAAACAGAACTAAACCAGGTCTAGACCAGGACTAAACCAGGACTAAACCAGGACTAAACCAGGTCTAAACCAGGTCTAAACAAGGTCTAAACCAGGACTAAACAGGTCTAAACCAGGTCTAAACCAGGACTAAACCAGGACTAAACCAGGTCTAAACCAGGACTAAACCAAGCCTCAACCAGGACTAAATCAGGAATAAACCAGGACTAAACCAGATCTAAACCAGGACTAAACCAGGTCTAAACCAGGTCTAAACTAGGACTAAACCAGGTCTAAGCCAGATCTAAACCAGGTCTAAACCAGGTCTAAACCAGGACTAAACCAGGTCTAAACCAGGACTAAACCAGGTCTAAGCCAGGACTAAACCAGGTCTAAGCCAGATCTAAACCAGGACTAAACATTATAAACAGATAAACACATTTAATGTTTTTGGAATTATAAGACTAACTGAGCCTGTTCCTCACCAGCTGCATCACTGTGTGGTATGCCACCTGCACCGTTGCCTGGTTCACACCTGACCATATCACAGTGAGATATGGTCTGGGAGCCACCTTCGAAATATCTCATAGTGGAGGTGTGGTTTACGATCGCCAACGGACGTTTATTGGGCGTTACGAATGTCTATCATTTGGCGTATACGTAGCCCATAGCCAATCATGTCAGTTGTCAGTTCAAACTACAAGCTTCCGTTTGTCACGTAGTACGCGTCACTATCTTGCCACCCCTCCCCGCTCTCTGATTAAGCACCTTTAAGCACCTTTAAGCACTTTTAGCTCGCTTAGCCTAGCTGCCAGGCTGTCTTTCAGATCGGAACGAACGAAAGCAGCCTGGGATTTCCCAGGTTACCTGCACCGTGTCCTGCCAGAAAAAGCTACACCGAGTAGTGAGAGCAGCTGAGAGAATCGTGGGTGTCTCTCTCCCCTCCCTGCAGGACATCTACTGCACCCGCCTCACCCGCCTCACCCTCTGGGTGATCCCACCCACCCATCCAACTGCCTCTTCAGTCTGCTGCCATCAGGAAGGAGACTGAGGAGCCTCAGGGCCAAGACCAGCAGACTGAAAGACAGCTTCATCCACCAAGCTGTCAGGATGCTCAACTCTCTCCCAATCACACTGCTGCTGAAATGACACTGACACTGCTCCTTAAATGACACTGCTGCTTAAATGACACTGACACTGATGCTTAAATGACACTTAAATGACACTAAGTTTATATGATGACGAACTGAACAGAAGACGCAAAAGTGGCGTCGCGTCTTCACTTTTTATTCCGCGTTTAGATAAGCGTTTTCAGGAGGAAATCTGCGTGCATACAGTGACGCAAAAGTGTGTGGAATTGGATTGGGTATGCATGCCAGGCGGCTAGGGGGCGCTGTGATACATGATCACTGTCTGCACGCATGCGTAGAATCTACCTTAATTTATTTACTTAATTTAATCAGCAGATTAGTCAGCAGATTTGACCAGAGTTTTGCGTCTTGGGCAGTGTAGACAAAAACGCTACGGCGGAGCGTATTCAAGTTTTCCACTTTGGAGGGCGGTTTCAGTTTTTTGCGTTTTTAAGCCCCCAAAACGCCGTCACCGTCTAAACAAAAGGCACTTCCAATAAAATATTTTGTCGTATTTACCCGTAAGCGTTTTCGTGTAAACAAGCCCTAACATGACACTGACACTGCTGCTTAAATGACACTGACACTGCTGCTTAAACGACACATGTGAGCTTTATTCCGCTCCACATTGTGTGTTTTACTTATTTGTATTATACACAAGCCTTTTGTACTTTTGCTACGGGTATTTGTGATGTTTTAGTCCTGGTGTTTATTGTCTTGTTTATCACATGTTTTATGTTCCCTGTGGGCCTAGGGGGCGCTGTGATTTCAAACCCTGTGTGTGCAACCTGTACATATGGTTTTTGACAATCAAGCTGACTCTGAACTTTGTGATATTAATGCCATTTTGCATTAGAATTCCACACAGCACCTTTAAGCACTTTTAGTTTGATAAAACGAGGTCTGAAGATCAAATCTGAACACGTCTACCCCCTGAAACCAGCTCTGTGTTATTACGTTACCTTAGTTCTCCTCCGTTTCTTCCCCTCCTATCTCCCTCTCTCCTCTCTCCTTCTCTTTCTCCCTCTCTCTTCCCTCCTTCTTGAGTTTCGCTCACACAAAGCTGGGCTCTGTACCTGGTTCAGAGTAAATGTCAGGTCCTGTCTCTCTCTCCTCTTCTCCTTTTCAGCCCACAGCTCCAGAGACCAGACTGATCTCCTCCAACCCAAAGCTCCACAGACCAGACTGATCTCCTCCAACCCAAAGCTCCAGACCAGACTGATCTCCTCCAACCCAAAGCTCCAGAGACCTGAGTGATCTCCTCCAACCCAAAGCTCCAGAGACCTGACTGATCTCCTCCAACTCAAAGCTCCAGAGACCAGACTGATCTCCTCCAACCCAAAGCTCTAGAGACCAGACTGATCTCCTCCAACCCAAAGCTCCAGAGACCTGACTGATCTCCTCCAACCCAAAGCTCCAGAGACCAGACTGATCTCCTCCAACCCAAAGCTCCAGAGACCTGACTGATCTCCTCCAACCCAAAGCTCCAGAGACCTGACTGATCTCCTCCAACCCAAAGCTCCAGAGACCTGACTGATCTCCTCCAACCCAAAGATCCACAGACCAGACTGATCTCCTCCAACCCAAAGATCCAGACCAGACTGATCTCCTCTGACCCAAAGGTCCATTTGTGACACCAGGAGCAGGTTAAAGACGCACTGCAGATTTTTTTTCTGTCTTAAAAACACGTTTTTCTTTCACTATCTGCTTTTCCGTCTCATGGAGATGTTATTGTTGTGTTTGGAATATTCCACATGAAGGCATTAAACTTGCGTTTCATGTGCTTCAGCTGCTCGGACCTGATCTTGAACCTGAATTTTGGGAGGAGCTCAAGGATTGGCCTTCAACACCCTCCCCCAGACACAGGAAGAACATGCACACTTCATGAACTCGCTCTGAGGTGAGGATGCCACGATTTTGAGTATTGTTTGCCATCAGCTTTGTATGTTATTGCTTTGCCTGGAATGTTCCACAGTACTGCATTAAGCCCACCCTTCTCCTTATAGATAAGCAGATAAGCCTTATAGATACTGTAGACAAGCACCACCAGGACAAACTACAGGTCAGATCTGTGGAGAGGCAGCCCCATTTCAAGGTATTTTTGAGGAATAAAAAAACCTGTAATTGACCAAAATACGAGCTAGCTCAGTTTATCCACACATCCATCCATCCGTCCATCCATTTTCTTCCTCTTATCCGGGGCCAGGTCACGGGGGCAACAGTCTAAGCAGGGACGCCCAGACCTCCTCCACCCCGGACACTTCCTCCAGCTCCTCCGGGGGGACCCCAGGTGTTCCCAGGCCAGACGGGACACATAGTCCCTCCAGCGTGTCCTGGGTCTTCCCCGGGGCCTCCTCCCGGTGGGACATGCCCGGAACACCTCCCGAGGGAGGTGTCCACGAGGCATCCGAAACAGATGCCCGAGCCACCTCAGCTGGCTCCTCTCGACGTGGAGAAGCAGCGGCTCTACTCCGAGCTCCTCCCGTGTGACTGAGCTCCTCACTCTATCTCTAAGGGAGCGTCCAGCCACTCTGTGGAGGAAACTCATTTCGGCCGCTTGTATCCGCGATCTTGTCCTTTCGGTCATTACCCAGAGCTCATGACCATAGGTGAGGGGAGGAACGTAGATTGACCGGTAAATCGAGAGCTTCGCCTTTCGGCTCAGCTCCCTCTTCACCACAACGGTCCGGTACAGCGACCGCATCACTGCCGATGCTGCACCAATCCTCCTGTCAATCTCACGCTCCATCCTCCCCCTCACTCGAGAACAAGACCCCGAGATACTTGAACTCCTCCACTTGAGGCAAGGACTCCCCACCCACCCGGAGAGGACACCACCTTTTTCCGGTCAAGAACCATGGCCTCGGATTTGGAGGAGCTGATCCTCATCCCAGCCGCTTCACACTCGGCTGCAAACCGCCCCAGTGCACAGCTCAGTTTAATATAACATAATAACATGTAATAATATATAATAACATTAACATAATAACATTTAATAACAACATAATAACATTAACATACTAACATTTAATAACAACATAATACCATTTAATAATATATAACATTAACATAATAACATTTAATAATTTATAATAACATTAACATACTAACATTTAATAACAACATAATAACATTTAATAATATATAATAACATTAACATAATAACATTAAATAATATATAATAACATTAACGTAATGACATTTTATAATTTATCATAACATTAAACAGTTAAATAACATCACCATGAAGACGAGCAGGTGTCAGATCACATGAAAAGCTACAGATTGCAGCTTTAACTTTGATTATTATGTATTAAAACGTAAGCTGGTTCAGGCCGTTGGCAGACGGAGCCCGAGCGCAGGGTGGAGGAGCTTCTGTGTTTGTCTTTTCTATTAAAGTCCCGTATAAAAGAGCATGAGTCACCAGATCTGAGTCAAAAGAACTGGGCCAAACTTCAGCTCCAGCTTCAGCTTCAGCTTCTTCAATAAACACCTGAATGGTGGAGGAGGCCGGGACGGATTTACTGCACAAATGAACCTGGATTCAAACGGATCTTATGCAATGAAAAGAGAAGTGCAGAACATAAACAAACAGAAGTCTCTAAGAAATCACTGCTCAATAAAGGTGCACGGCGTAACTTTTCTGATGTGGGGGAATGTTCCGCAGTGTAGCATTAACCCTCCTGTCGTGTTCGGGTCAAATCTGACCGTTTTGCAACTTATAATACTCATAAATATTATGTTTTTCATCTGATTACCTCAAGACCTTATGATATCCTCCACACTGTGTACTTGAACATATAAAAGTGATGATCACCTATTTCATTCAATTTTGAGTGTTTTAATCAACCTTGTTACACCTGTGGTGTTCCCGGTCAAAAGTGACCGCCATAGGAAATGAATGGGTATCCAGAGTAAATTCATTCAACATACAGAAAACATCCCCATACACACTGCCCCAGCTCTCTCTCACACACGCACGCATGCACGCACGCACGTACACACACACACACACACGCACACAAACACACACACACACACACACACGCACACACACACAGGAGCAGCTATGCCTGGAATATGCAGGTGTACATGGGGAAACCCAGTACTGGAAGAGCCGAAAAAAAAACAGGGCATGCGTGTTGTGCTGGACATGACAACTGGTCTCCAAGGGCATAATATCACATGTGACAACTTCTTCACATCACATCACATGCTCTTGGTCAGGAGCTACTGAAAAGAAAGCTCACCATGGTAGGGACAGTGAAGAAGAACAAGCCCGAACTTCCTCCTGCGCTGGTATCGACCAGAGGAAGACAGGCACTCTCATCACAATTTGCATTCACTGACACTCTTGTGTCATACGTTCCCAAGAAGAACAGAAATGTCATCCTGATGAGCACGGTACACAAAGACGCTGTTGTCAGCACCACAGAGGACAGGAAGCCCCTGATGATCCAGGAGGGAGGCGTTGACTGCCTTGATAAGGTAATGTAAAGTCTCATCATGCATTTTATTTTATTTTTATCTAGGTGAATCATAGCATTTTGTGTACGACAGATTGAATATTGTTCCTAATCTCTTATTATTTATTGTTCCTTTACTGAAGCTTACTGGTACATACACCTGTAAGCGGATGACGGCTCTCTGGCTATGGCACTGTTCCACAACATCCTAGATGTGTTAGCTTTCAACGCGTATGTGGTGTGGACAGCAATCGACTCAACCTGGAATCTTCAAGAGGAGACTTTTCCTCGCAGAGCTGGGGAAAGCTTTGGTGACTCCTCTTATACAGCGATGCCAGCACATTCCCCGCACACCAGCCTCCACCAGTCTGGTTAGGAGCATGCAAGCTCCAGCCCTGGCTGCTCTCCCCCAACAAGGACATGGGCAGAAAAGGAAGCGTTGTGGCCTCTGTGCCCCTAGAGACATCAAAACGAGCCTGACATGCTCTAAATGTCATGCTTATGTTTGTAAGGCTCACTCTGACCTGAGTGTCACATGCCACTCATGTGCATGAATACACACACACACACACACACACACACACACACACACACACACACACACACACACACACACACACAGTTAAGTTTGGTGTTTGGTTTTCCATTTATTTTTTGTATTATATGTTCATTTTGTAGTTCATTTTCAGCGCCCAATTGTACTTTCACTGATGTTATTTAATGTTTACTTCTATAAATCTTAGAGACTACTTTGAAACATTGTTCTCAACTAAAGAATGTTTAATAAAAAAATTGGTGGTGAAAAAAAAAGAATTGTGCTAATTTAAGAGCAGTTAAAACAGACCGGTCAATTTTGACCGGGAACACTAAAGTAGGGGGCTGGAGGCGAACACGACCGGAGGGTTAAAGGACCCATATTACACTGTTTTATGCCATAACACTGTTTCCTCATCCCTGCAAAATATGAATATATAAAATAAAATAAGATTTACTGCAAAATAATCAGAATTGTGCAACATTTTGGACTGTGCAATAATGGGAACTGTGCAATGAGTAGACTGTGCAATAATGGTAACTGTGCAATGAGTAGACTGTGCAATAATAGGAACTGTGCAATGAGTAGATTGTGCAATAATGGGAACTGCAATGAGTAGAGTGTGCAATAATGGGAACTGTGCAATAATGGGAACTGTGCAATGAGTAGAGTGTGCAATAATGGGAACTGTGCAATGAGTAGAGTGTGCAATAATGGGAACTGTGCAATAATGGGAACTGTGCAATGAGTAGAGTGTGCAATAATGGGAACTGTGCAATGAGTAGAGTGTGCAATAATAGGAACTGTGCAATGAGTAGATTGTGCAATAATGGGAACTGTGCAATAATGGGAACTGTGCAATGAGTAGATTGTGCAATAATGGGAACTGTGCAATGAGTAGAGTGTGCAATAATGGGAAGTGTGCAATGAGTAGATTGTGCAATAATGGGAACTGTGCAATAATGGGAACTGTGCAATGAGTAGAGTGTGCAATAATGGGAACTGTGCAATGAGTAGAGTGTGCAATAATAGGAACTGTGCAATGAGTAGATTGTGCAATAATGGGAACTGTGCAATAATGGGAACTGTGAAATGAGTAGAGTGTGCAATGAGTAGAGTGTGCAATGAGTAGAGTGTGCAATAATAGGAACTGTGCAATGAGTAGATTGTGCAATAATGGGAACTGTGCAATAATGGGAACTGTGCAATGAGTAGATTGTGCAATAATAGGAACTGTGCAATGAGTAGATTGTGCAATAATGGGAACTGTGCAATAATGGGAACTGTGCAATGAGTAGAGTGTGCAATAATAGGAACTGTGCAATGAGTAGAGTGTGCAATAATGGGAACTGTGCAATAATGGGAACTGTGCAATGAGTAGACTGTGCAGTATTTTATTGTTTGACCCACTGTGACCTCAGCTCTTTGGGACAACAGATGGAAACGAGCCTTAGGCGACAATCCGGTGCGTTTACATTCATGTGTCATGTTTGTCCATGAGCTCTGTCCCAGTCAAAAAAATAAATAAAAACAAAAATATAAATCTGAAATCACAAACATACCTGGCGCTGTAATGATAAAATGTAAAATAAAAGTACAAACAGCTGCACACAAACAGTTTTTGTGTTTTGATGCAGTGGAGATAATAGCTCCAGAATGTGAGACAGCCCTCTGCGGCTCGCTCACATCCCAGCCCCGAGTGCTCACATCTGGGGACCAGCCGCTCGGAGCCCTGGGTGGAGGGAGGAGGGCCTGGAGGTTCAATTCAATAACCCAGAGTATTTTCACTGCTCCAAAAGTCAAATATTACTCTTTCAGATGGAGCTTAGATGGTGATCCTTCCGTACTCTGAGCCAGTAAACCTTTGCCAGCTTTGTTTCACCGTGAGCTACACCGATAATGAAAAACGCAGAAGTTGGAGCTCCACTAAAGAAATCAATATTTAAAGATGTTTCGAGAATCATGAGAAAGTAAAAGGGGAACTACAGACGGGATATTTAGTTCTGTGTATCAATAAACGCAGAGTACGTAAAAGTGCAATGAGTAACTTTTCTGGTGGAGGCTCCGTCAAACGCATTTTTCCATGGAGATCTTTTTGCTTTGTCTGGAATATTCCAGAGTATGGCATTAACCCTTTCTATCGTCATGGAGACCAAACCAGACCAAGTTCCAGGTCAGATCTGTGGAGAGGCGACCCCGCTCACAGTCACAATGTCTGTTTTTTGAGGTATTTTTGAGGTATTTTTGAGCTCTAAAACCTCCTGTGATTAAATAAATGTAAAGTAGAGCTGTTTAAAGTCACACTGCGGAACATTCCAGGCAGAGCTGTGACGTATCCATAGAAACAAGCAGGTGGCTACTGCTACTACTACTACTACTACTACTACTACTACTACTACTACCACTACTACTACTATTACTATTACTACTACCACCACCACTACTACTACTGCTACTACTACTACTTCTATTGCTACTAGTACTACTACTGCTAATAATAATACTTCTACTACTACTACTACTACTACAACTACTACTACTGCTAATACTACTGCTACTGCTTCTACTACTACTAGGCCTACTACTACTACTATTGCTACTAGTACTACTACTAATAATAATACTTCTACTATTACTGCTAACTTTACTGCTGCTAATTTTACTACTGCTACTACTACTACTATTACTACTACCACCACCACTACTACTACTACTACTAATAATAATAATACTTCTACTACTGCTACTGCTGCTACTAGTA
>JAVJIX010000115.1:1060000-1065000 GCA_036785185.1 Paratrypauchen microcephalus | reverse complement strand
CCACCACTACCACCGCCACTACCAACAACAGCCGCTACAACAAGCTCAATTACCACACTACTACTCACTACTAGCTCATCATTACCAAGCCACCAACACCAACCACCACCACCGCTTCGATTGCCATTACTCACGTTACCGCCAACCACCGTGCCAACACCACCAACAACAACGTTACCAACCACCACCACCACCACCACCACCACCGCTTCAACCGCCATCACTCATCATCGTTACCGCCACCACCAATGACCACCACCGCCACCACCACCACCGCCACCACCACCACCACCACCACCACCACACAATGCCACCACCACCACCGTTCACCACCACTACTGCCACCAACACCACAATACCACCAACACCAACCACTACCAATGCCACCAATACCGTTACTAGCAATGTTACCACGTTACTGCCAATGCGGCCAACAATTACAACAAGCCAACCAATTATCGCCACCACTACTACTACTGCCGCCACACTACCACTACCACCACGCCGCAACAACATTAATACCGCTACCAACTACAATGACTACTAATACCACTGCTACTAGCTATTACAAAGAGCCAAAACTAGCTACTACTACTACTACTACTACTACTACAATGCTACTAACTAATGACTGTTGAGCTATTTACTACAATACTAGCAATAGTTACTGTTAATATGGCCATTTTCACGGTTATTACTAACCTGTTATTGGCTACTACTACTACTGCTACTACTACTACAATAGCTACTACTGCTAGTAGCTGCTACTACAACAAGCTATTTAAACTACTACAGTTATCTTTCACAGATTTAATAACTTTAATTGTAACATCCTAAACCTCAGGAGTAGCAGCAGCAGCAGCAGCAGCAGCAGCAGCAGCAGCAGCAGCAGCAGCAGCAGCAGCAGCAGCAGCAGCAGCAACAGCAGCAGCAGCAGCAGCAGCAGTAACCTTCTTGCAGCAGCAGCAGCAGCTGTAGCAGCAGCAGCAGCAGCAGCAGCAGCCAGTTGGCAGCAGCAGCAGCAGCAGCAGCAGCAGCAGCAGCAGCAGCTGTTTAGATTTCTCTGATTGTTTTCCTTGGTTGGTGCAGCCTGGTTACAGCAGCAGCAGCCAGTGGTGCTGGTGTGTGTGTGTGTGTGCCAAGCAGCAGCAGCAGTAAGTAGCAGCCAATGCTGCTGCTGCTGCTAAGGCGTTGCTGCAGCGAGCAGCAGCAGCAGCAGCAGCAGCTGCGTAGCAGCAGCAGCAGCAGCAGCAGCAAGGTACAGCAGCAGCAGCCAAGCAGCAGCATGCTGCTTGATTAGCAGCAATGGCAGCAGCAGCAGCAGCAGCAGCAGCAGCAGCAGCAGCAGCAGCAGCAGCCTGGCAGCGTTGCCGCTGCTGCTGCTGCCAAGCAGCAGCAGCAGCAGCAGCAGCAGCAGCAGCAGCAGCTGCTGTAATAGTAACAGCAATAGTAGCAGTAGTAGCAATAGTAGTAGCAATAGTAGTAGTATGTAGCAGTAGTAAAGCAATGCAGTAGTAGCAATGAAATAGTAGTAGTAGCAGTAGCAGTAGCAGTAGCAGCTAGTAACAGCAATAGTAGTAGTAGTAGTAGCAGTAGTAGCAGTAACAGTAGCAGTAGCGTAGTAGCAGTAGCAGTAGTAGTAGCAGTAACAGTAGTAGCAATAATGTAATGCTAGTAGTAGTAGCAATAGCAGTAGCAGTAGTAGTAGTAGCAGTAACACAATAACAACAATAGTAGTAATGTAGTAATGAAATAATGTAGTAGTAGCAGTAGTAGTAGTAGCAGTAGTAGTAGTAGTAGTAGTAGTAGTAGTAGCAGTAGCAGTAGTAGTAGTAGTAGTAGTAGTAGTAGTAGCAGTAGCAGTAGTAGTAGTAGTAGTAGTAGTAATTTCTTTTCGTTGTATCTGTCGTTCTCTCTGCTCCAGGCCAGTCCAGACTTGGCCCACATCACAGCTGCTCTTGGCCCAGGATCGGTGCACGTGGTCTGGGTACATCCTCCACCACAGTGGCCTGTTCTGGAGCTCTGACGTCTGCAGGTTCTTACAATGTTTTTATCTTTTTTTGAGGAAGTGAAAAGTGCTGATGTGGATTTTGTGCTGGTGCAATTCCCGGGGCAGTAACAGAAGGCTGAAGCAAGTCCTGGTTTAGATCTGATTTAGACCTGATTTTGGTCTTGATTTAGACCTGATTTAGTCCGAGTTCAGTTTAGTTCTATTTAATAAAAAAGTTCTTCAACAATTATGTACCAATACTTTGTAGGAACAAGTTTCTTCGAGTTCTGTTTCAGTCCTGCTTTAGTCCTGGTTTAGTCCTGGTTTAGACCTGGTTTAGTCCCGGTTTAGTCCTGGTTCAGACCTGGTTCAGTTCTAGTTCAGACCTGGTTCAGACCTGGTTTAGTCCTGGTGTAGTCCTGGTTAATACTGGTTCAGACCTGGTTTAGTCCTGATTCAGTCCTGGTTCAGACCTGGTTCAGTCCTGGTTTAGTCCTGGTTCAGACCTGGTTCAGACCTGGTTTAGTCCTGGTTCAGACCTGGTTCAGACCTGGTTTAGTCCTGGTTTAGTCCTGGTTCAGACCTGGTTTAGTGCTGGTTTAGTCCTGGTTTAGTCCTGGTTTAGTCCTGGTTTAGTACTGGTTCAGACCTGGTTTAGTCCTGGTTTAATCCTGGTTTAATCCTGGTTTAGTGCTGGTTTAGTCCTGGTTTAGTCCTGGTTTAGTCCTGGTTTAGTCCTGGTTCAGGGTCGGACCTTAAACTTCCTCAAACGCCTTTCCACATTTTCTGTCACAATTTTCTTCTGCGTAAACAAGAGCTCGGCTGGAGTTTTGTGTTTGTATTGACGACACTGATTGATTATTTGCAGCTGATTTCCTTCACATTTCCTGGAGGTGTGAAGCTAGCTGTGGGCACTGCTCTGTCTGAAGCTCTGTTACTCGTCCCTCCAAAACAAAACACTTTAAAATTCTAACTCCACCTGATTTAAAAAAAAGTAAAAATCCTTCTGTATTCCTATAACAACAACAACTAGCATGCTAACACACACTTCCTGATTATGAGAGGATAAAATGCTTTCTAATTTGATGCAGACACACAAGAGCTTTGTCTGGAATCTTCCACAGTATGGCATTAAACCTTTCTATCTCCATGGAGACCAAACCAGACCAAGTTCCAGGTCAGATCTGTGGAGAGGCGACCCCACTCACAGTCACTATGTCTGTTTTTCTATGTTCTCTTTCTGCTTCTCTTTGGTTCTCTCTCTTGTTCTCTCTGGTTCTTTCTTGTTATCTCTCAGTGGTTCTCTCTCTCTCTCTCTCTCTGGTTATTTCTCTTTTATTCTCTCTGTTTCTCTCTCTGTTTCTCTGTCCTTGGTTCTTTTGTTCTCTCATCTCTCTCTCGTTTTCTCTCTCTCTCTTTCTCTCATCTCTCTCTCTTGTTCTCTCTCTGATTCTCTCTCTCTTGTTCTCCCTTTCTCTCTCTCTCTCTCTCTCTTGTTCTCTCTCTCTTGCTGTTTCTCTCTTGCTCTCTCTCTCGTTCTCTCTTCCTTGTTCTCTCTCTCTTGTTCTTGTTCTCTCTCTCTGATTCTCTCTTTCTTGTTCTCTCTCTCTCTTGTTCTCTCTCCCTTTCTTGTTCTCTCTCTCTCATTCTCTCTCTCTAATTCTCTCTTGTTCTGTCTGGTTCTTTCTTGTTATCTCTCAGTGGTTCTCTCTCTCTCTCTCTAGTTATCTCTCTTTTATTCTCTGTTTCTCTCTCTCTATTTCTCTGTCTTTGGTTCTTTTGTTCTCTCATCTCTCTCTCTTGTTCTCTCTCTCTTTCTGGTTCTCTCTTGTTCTCTCTCTGATTATCTCTCTCTTGTTCTCTCTCTTTCTCTCTCTTTCTTTCTCTTGTTCTCTCTCTCTTGCTGTTTCTCTTGCTCTCTCTCTTGTTCTCTCTTGTTCTCTCTCTCTCTCTTGTTCTCTCTCCCTTTCTTGTTCTCTCTCTCGTTCTCTCTCTCTTGTACTCTCTCTCTAATTCTCTCTCTCTTGTTCTCTCTCTCTCTTGTTCTCTCTCCCTTTCTTGTTCTCTCTCTCTTGTTCTCATTCTCTCTCTCTTGTTCTCTCTCCCTTTCTTGTTCTCTTTCTCTTGTTCTAATTCTCTCTCTCTTGTTCTCTCTCTCTCTTGTTCTCTCTCTCTCTCTTGTTCTCATTCTCTCTCTCTTGTTCTCTCTCTTGTTCTCTCTCTCTCTCTCTTGTTCTCTCTCCCTTTCTTGTTCTCTCTCTCTTGTTCTCATTCTCTCTCTCTTGTTCTCTCTCTCTCTTGTTCTCTCTCTCTCTTGTTCTCTCTCTCTTGTTCTCTCTCTCTCTTGTTCTCTCTCTCTCTCTCCTTCTCTCCCTGATTCTCTCGTTCTCTTGTCCTGGATTCTTACTCCATCTTCGGCTCTTGTTCCTCGGTCAGACGAGAACACGGGTTTGGTGGTGGGGGTGGGGTTGGGGGTTTGAGGGGGGGGGTGATGATGATGAGAACCAGATGGAGTCAGTGTCTCCAGGTGCATTGTGGGAGACTGTTAGATGTGGATCAGTGCAGGAGCAGTTAGAAGCAGATGGAAATATCGAGTGTAAAAGGAAGAGGAGGAGAGGCTGGTGGTTCTGCTGCTGCGGTGGAATAGTCAGATTAAAGAACGCCGTCACTTCAGAACATTCCTCTAGAACATTCCTCTAGAACATTCCTCCAGAACATTCCTCTAGAACATTCCTCCAGAACATTCCTCTAGAACATTCCTCTAGAACATTCCTCCAGAACATTCCTCCAGAACATTCCTCTAGAACATTCCTCCAGAACATTCCTCCAGAACATTCCTCTAGAACATTCCTCCAGAACATTCCTCCAGAACATTCCTCCAGAACATTCCTCCAGAACATTCCTCCAGAACATTCCTCTAGAACATTCCTCCAGAACATTCCTCCAGAACATTCCTCTAGAACATTCCTCCAGAACATTCCTCCAGAACATTCCTCTAGAACATTCCTCT